>JAREIK010002380.1:0-37924 GCA_029783825.1 Sapria himalayana | reverse complement strand
TATATACGAAAATATAATACTGAATATATACGATCTTATATAGGAACATATATACTTGGTATTGTTATTATACTTCATATATACGTAGATAATACTTAGTATATACATACATTTATAATCACATAACCTTAGTTGACACACACACTTCTACTTTCATGTAAATACACATACCATCAAAGACAATAGAAAAAATAATATAGGACTTAAAAAACACGCATATATGTCTCTTAGGCATGGTCAGCATTTCTAGTTCTCTTTTCTCTGGTCCTCCACATAGATAGAGAACATTGTTACACCTACACATGGAGCATAACATATTACATTTACAAACCAATAACTGATAACAAGTAGTCGCAGATCTGAACTGTGATGACGTATATCTGCACAAAATAAGAGTGTCAAGAACAAGCCTGCATTTGCGTGGAATTAATTTTTTTGGTTCATCTCACAGCTTCAAAAGCTAAGGTGTTGTTCCCAATACGATGGAGGACCAGCTTAGGCTTTTACATACCTATAATAGGCTAAAAATCTAGCCAAAAAATTTGGGGACACACAAACATATTCATAGATATATAAAAATAGTTATTATAGACATGAACAAATACAAATTAAAGTTTATAGTAATACAGCTTCAACACAAATCTAAATGATGTCCAGCAATGATGTTTAGAGAGAAAGAGAGTGCAAAAATAAAATCTTTTAGGAATAATGAAGATAATAGAACATAGGCCTCCTTTTGATCAAGCTGAAATCGGTAAATATGGGACCCATGCATTGGAAGGACCGTGGCAATGTCTAAATGCTTTGAATCAGAATTTTTTCATTTGTCTCACATAATGTGTCCTACAAAGATTCATTATTAGATTAATCAGAAAAGCAAAGAACAAAACTAGAATAAAAAAATTGAAACTTATAAAAAACTCTTATCATGTTTTGCTACATAGACAAATCAATAATAGTTCAGAAATAATTTTCATACGAAATCATTCTCATAATTAGTAGGAATTTTGTGCTAGCCTCTCCTGTGAGGTTTTGTAGCTGTATCTCGAAATGCTATCTATTACATCAATTCTGCTAACTGTGACTCTATATAGGACATTTGCTATTTCATTATATTCTTAATTTCTTTAATCTCATCATTCATTTCTTTAATTTCTTGCATTTCTTCCATCAAATAATTAATCTACTCCTCCTTCTCTTCTTACATTTCCAACATTTATTCCTTCAAATTAATACTACTGCTCATCTTCTGTTTTTTAATTTCATATATTTCTTCCTTCAAATGAAATATCTGCTCATCATTTTTTTTCATTTCGGTCTCCAAAACTACAATACATTGATTTGTTTCCATTGCTTGTTGTTCGACCACCCATCCACCATTGCTGAGATAGATGAATTAGATGCATGACTGCCACAACAAAAACCACTCCCTTCTAGCTAATGTCATACACTCACTCTTTCTTGTGACCTCCTATGGTCTCCAAATAAATAGGATCATAGCTAATTGGTTGAAGATCCATGTAACCCTCAACTTATTGATGAGCAGCTGTCACACGTTCTTCCATTAGTTCGTGAGATAAAATAAAGAAAAATAATATTCTAGATATACATAAAATAAAATAAATATTTTGCATTCCAAACAATTTTAAAAATGTACTATATTATTATAAATTTTATTAATATAACAAATTCTTTCAGTAATCATCTGAGTCTTATTGTCAACAAACTGACCATCCACTTTCTTAACATGTATCTTCCTGAAAATCTCATAAAAATTGGAATCTCAACCCAATTCTCAAGCCTAGAATATGTTTTTATTAAGTCATAAAAAATCAAATGATCAAAAAAAAATTAACAAAATTAATAAAAGCATGCAGAGATTTGATTTATTAGACTATTAGGACAACCACTAAATATATAAATGTTTAAAATTTTAAAATTGTACGAAATCTCAAGTGTGCTCAATGCTCAACTTTGACTCTCATGTGTGTTGACGGATTCATTGAACCTAGTCCAACTACCTCACGTCATTGATATTTTGCTGGCAATATCTAATTTTTTCTTACATCTAGCTCCTCCCAATACTTAAGCTACTCCGGCCAGTCATCCTTGGATATAAAAATCGATCTTTCTTTCATATTCTCAATTTATGAATAAAATCATATTACCGTTGAGTAGCTTTGATCTCTCATTATGACTTTATCTTTCAATCTAATTTGGGCACCCATGTGCAATGATTCATATATAGAAAAATCACAAAAAAATTATATTAACAATAAGAACATAATTATTTATTACTTGAATAATAAGCAACATAATAGTTAAGTAATTAGATAATTATTTTTCAATGCTTTTGTTTTGTTATTTTTACCTAAAAATCATTAAAATAGACTCTTTTGTCGATTCAAAAACTTTCTTCCAGAAGAATGCTTTAGTATCAGCCATTTCTTGAAAACTTTGTAATTATAGTCGGACACTTGTGAAATGGAATAAAACTGTACAAATAAATAAATAACATTGAATACAAGCAAATCATAACAATATAAAAAAAACTACAGACAATAACATCAAAATTTTTTAGTCAAGTGATATTTACATATTCTTTTACCTCTTATCCACAATCTCAATTACTAACTTTGCACTGATTGCCGAAGAAGGCACAACAGTTAATTATGTCGCTTTTTTGTAAATGGGTTAACTGTCGTCATAAATTTAGTGTAACATCTAGAGAATAGATTAAAATTGTGTTAATGAAGCATATGGTTGGTGACTTATATCTTATAAAAGGTTCTTGTAGAGGTTCCCATGATGGTGTTGGGTAATAATGAAGATGGTGATTCTGTGTAACTTCCTGGATAGGTGGTATGAGATATTAACTCGATGTTGCAACATGATGTAACATAATAGATGAATTTAGTTCATTTTCTCTATCCACGTCCACCTCCACCATGGGCAGGTCCTTTGGGGCGCCATCTACTGTACAAAATAAAACATAGAACAAATAATAGAGATACGATGAACAAGCATGTATTTTAGAATAAAACACATTCGATATATTTCAACAAATATAGAAAGTCTTTGATAGTTTAATATTATAATAAAATTATAACCAGTTTAATTATCATCATCTCTGTCATCCTTCAATGAATTTTCTCATCTTTCGTCTGATTCCGATATAAATTCAAACTCATCTTCAGATTGAAATTGATCATCTTCACTTTCTATTAGGTCACCATTGTGTCACATAAATTTTCTGGATATTCATCTACATGCATAGGCTGAATATTATTTATGTCATCTTCCAGGATTGCAAGTGCAATATCTAAGTCTGCACTTCTTTGTTTGAGATGTTGGTACTTCAAAATTTGATCGAGCTTTGATTTTGCAATTTGCCCATCAATCACTATTATCATGAGATAAACTCGGATATCTATAATAATATACTTAAGCAGCTTGAACTACCATAATAAATAGAGCATATTTATTATATATAAGTTTATGCTTAACATCCACTAGCTTATAATCTGAATGAATCTTTGTGCCCATATTTAATGTATATTTAAGTTTATGCTTAACATTTACTATCTTATAATCTGAATGAATCTTTGTGCCCATATTTCATGTATGATCAAACCATACGCACTTTAAAATTATAATCCTATTATTTTCGAGTCTAGGATATTCCAACTCAATAACTTCTTTGAGTTGATCATAATAATCAATCTCATCTGCACTATAACATGAGTCTTTAATGCATACACCACTATTATTGTTGTTTTAGAAGAACCGTGCCCAATTTTATGAAATTTATATCTATTAACAAAATGCCCAGGATAGGTTGTCACATATCTAAACGGGCCTTTACTTAGATTCTAAATGAAAATATTTGAATCTCCATTTGAAGGATCAATTGTCTGTGACATAAATTAAAAAAATGATATTACCCAATAAAAGATACTAATATATTAAATAATTCAAAATTTAATACTTATTAATTCTCACATAATTTTTTAACCAATTCGCAAATTCAGTTTTTCTAAAATATAATCGACATCATTGCTAGAAATTACTGGCTTGCCAATATTTTAACTGGTCAATATAAATACTACACAAATATAAAAGAGATAGAAAAATATATATGAATTTTTAATAATTCCTATTAAAGATAAAATTAAATTATGATTAACCTACAACCATTTTAGTATACATCTCAATATATGATGCAACCTCCTCATAATAAAGTAAAACATAGCTCCGAGTTGCTTTGTACTCTTTATCTATCATACATTTTTTCATTGCTCTTCCAGGGTGCTTAAAGATAGATAGTTTGTCCACCAATCATCTTCTACCATCACATGACCTTTATCATTACGAGACACATTTCAATTATATTAATTTACAATATTACTCTATGTATAAAATAATAAAACATAGTAAATTATATGTATTTACCTCTGAAAAGAATACATCCACCTATATTACAATGGCCTTGCTATCCTTGCTTCATATGCCAAATGGACTGGCAAATGCTTCATCGAGTCAAAAATCTCGATGAGAATATCCATTCAAACTTACAAATAATAAGTGGAATGTCATTCTCCAGCCTCACCATGTCATCTATTTTGATAGTGGTTATAGTTAGCTATTTGAAAAACAAAGTTCTGTAAGGACCTTACAAACACTTAGGGGAAGTAATTCACTGAATGCAATTGGTATTAATCTCTGCATAAAAATATGACAGTCATGACATTTTATTCCAAATATATTAAGATACTTCATATTAGCGCATCTACACATATTTGACACATATCCATCAATAAATTTCAAAATTTTAACCCATTGCCACAATATCTGTTTTGCCTGCTTATCAAGTGTGTAGCAAGCTTTAGGGAATTTTCATGTTATCTCATTTTGAATAAGATCTTTACAATTAGTTTTTAGTATTTATTTTTTTATTAAAATAATAAATATAACTTTTTTAATGATCTTCTCACTTTAAGTAATTTATAGAATTTTATAAATTATAAATTATATAAAATAATATGATATTTTATGCCTTTTTAATTGTTTCATATTATATTCATAAAAAATAAATTGAATTCTTAAAAATTTATAACCATGATATATATATATATATATATATATATATATAATTCTATATTATAATATAATATTATTTTTTTATTTATGAATTAATATTATAAATTTATCCATAAATTAAAAATAATATGAAATGTTTTATATTTTTAATGGCTATACTTTTATATAATTTATTTTTGGTTATATTAAGTAATTTGTTTTTTTTATAAATGAAAAAATTTGAAAATTTGATTACCAATTATTAGTTTTCATGGTTATTAGTAATATAATTTTTTAATCATCATTTTATAACCATTAATAAATTGTTTTTCTAAATTCATTTCATTAATTTATAATTAATATTACAAAAATTAACCATTAAAATTTCATAAATTATTAACCATAAATTTATTTATTTATGAAATAATATTATTTATGGTTAAATACAAATCTATTTCATTTTTTTATTTAAATTATTTAATTTTTATGATTTTAGTTTACTTTTATATTTTTGTCTTTTTTTTATATATATTTACATCGATTTTTTTATTTATAGATTCCATTAAAAAAGAATACCCTAAGGCATTCAAGCTTAAATCATTTTTTCTATCTTTTAAAAGACGAAGAGAGGAGAAGTGAAAAGGGACTATGGAATCAACCTTCAAATTCTACCTCTTCTTGTTACCTAGTAAGATTATAATTGCTCTTCTCTTTTAGAATACTAAATACATTTCTGTCTGTCTCACTATTATTATCATTGGCGGTGTTGGTTTTAAAATTATTTATTTTTCATTTTTGCCTAATTTTTATCCTTATTTCTTGTATTTGTACATCACTTATAAGATTTTGACTCTCCGGCATTAATGAAATAATATACAGTTAGTCTAAACTTTGTTTTTTTACTGATTAATTTTTTAGGGTTTCATGGATTTCAAATACTAAATGTATGCATATTGTTTCTTGCTACTGCAACTTTAAAAAAAATGCTTAATGTATTTTGCTTCAGTAACTTAAGAAAAAATAAACACAATGTTTAAGGGTTCTATTTTGATTGTCTCTAAAAATATTATAAATATATAACATTATATTTAAACTTTTATACATTTATATAATCATATGATATTATATATAAATATATATACTATAATATATATGTATGCATATTACATTATATATAAACATTGATATGTTTATATAAACATATAATTATATATATATATATATTTATACATATATAAATGTTTATAAATATATATACAACATTTACTTAAAACTATCCATTTATATAATTTTTTATATAAAATTTATATAACATATAAATTGTTTATACATATTTGTAAACAATTATATTACAAATAAATTTTTATGTAAATATTACTATTTATAATGTTTATATAGATGTGATATATATACTATATAATATTTATAAAAGTGCTACATATATATATATTTATATATATGTACCATTTATAAAAATATTTTAAGCACAACATTATATCTAAACACATGTATACTTATATAATCATATGTCATTATATATAAAAGTTTATACTTTAATATAAATATGCATCCAAGATAATAGTGATGTGCAATATGATGCTTGTATGCATACACAAGAGATTATCTCTAAAATTTATGTATCATATGATGAGTATATATATCATAGATGGATATTTTTAAGAAAATTTACAAGTAGATAAATCATTTGTTATTGTAATGTGATAAATCATTTGTTGTCCCAAAAATTGAAGTTATGCCAAAAAATTAAACTTAATTTGGATTCTCCCCAAATTTTAGTTTCTGCCCAAATCATATAATTGATGTGCCTACTATATTTCCATATTACCATGCACAACCATGCACACTATCAACAAAAACAATAATACACAATTGCAATGCCTATTGTGCAATTGAGGTTCCTACTACCATGCACAAACTCTCCTGTCATGCATAACCATTCAACATCCTTTTTATGGAGTTGATGCTCATCTCACACAGTATGTGATGGTAGTATATGGGGTGTTACTGTAGCATGTACGCCCTTGTCCCCTGTGTTGGCACAATGTATGTTCTCTCATTTTTTTAGGCTTTTGAACACTTACATGCCTCAAGGTTTGTTTTCCTTAGAGTTTTGGATATGATACTATACATAATTCTATGCCAAACATAAAACTTGATGACAAACTTTGAGTAAAAAAATAACAAGCAATCTTCTCATATAATATAATGGGCCAATGAATTGAAGCAGTCTAGATGTTAGGTGCTTCCATCAATAATAACAAAGAAATAATAAAAACAAGTAAAAAACACAAAAGGTATGATTTTAAATTATAATAATTAGTATTAATTAATATATTATTTATTTTTCTAAAATATTAATATGGTAATATTAGTTAAGAATGAATTCAATAAAATTTGTGAGTAACTCATGAGTTCAAAATCCATCAACGATGAACTTTCTCACACATTATATGGCTTTAGTTATTTGATTTGTAAGCTATTACAGCATTCTATTGTTGACTATTGTTTGTGCTATGTTTACATGTTACACTCATGAACTTACCAATTTGGTGTGGAATAGCCAGAACATCAGCAGCTTATTAATGACACAGGTGCTTTGACACCTCTTGTGGACATGTTGAAGAGGCACAAAGATGGATTTACTTCTCAAGCAATGAATAGCATCCTAAGACGGGCTGCTGATGCGATCACCAACCTTGCCAATGAGAATAGCACCATCAAAACTCATATTAGGTTGTTATTTTTAATGCAATCACTTTTGGTAATGTGCACAATGCTTTCTATTAATGAGTTATTTTTTTGGATGAATGGTGTGATACGACCTTTGGCCGAATTGTTAGACCCCTTTGTAACCAAAGTACAAAGGGCATCTGATGGGCATTAAGAACCTTAGCTTACAAGAATGACAAGAATAAAAATCAGGTGATGTTCCTTATTGTGATTGCTGATTTTTTATCATTTACTTTGCCATGAAAAAATAATACATTTTTTTTGACTTTTTAGATTGTCGAGTGCAATGCTCCCCCCACTCTCATCTTAATATTGTGCTCAGAAGATGTTGCTATGCATTATACTTATAAATTGAGACCTAAATTATTTTTTTAGTTATCATTATTCTGAAATTTTGATCTTGCCCTTTGTTTTCTTATTTGGACCAATTATTTTTGTTGTTGCAGGTAGGTGTGATTGAAAAATTGGTCCATTCATCTCCAAACATTAAGAAAGAAGTTCTATCTACTAGGGCAGTGCATCTTGTTATCAGTTTGCTCAGGTATTTCCATTTGTAGCATTTTGTGGAAAATTAAATCTCTATTCATTATGTATCTAATCTAATTCTATTTCTATATCATTATCTAAAGTTACTATCTGAATTTACTTTAATTTATTGTAATTTTGATATTTAAATTTTCTTTTAATAATTCTCTAAAGGTTTATCTGATAAATATCTCATGTTGCCCTGTGAGCTAGAGGGAAGATGCCTTATTATTGGGACAATTTGTGGCAACTGATTCAAATTGCAAGGTAAGCATATGTTGACTTTTCCTTCAGTTTGATTATTTTCAGGTTCGAGATAAATCATTATATCAGAATTTTTGAGATTACTTTTTGTTTGGATTCATGTTTTGCACTTAAGTTATAAGGAAGAGGATGATCATAGTAAAAAGGAGTGCTCCTATATAATTTTATCTATTCTTGTATTCATGTATTAAATAAATAATATAAAAAATATATAGTTTAATATAGTATTTGATAGTACATAGATACTATATGCTTTCACTATTTGTCATTAACTATGGTCGTCGAGTCATGTATCACAGGTCTATAGTTTTGATAAAGTGACACAGTCCTCGGGGCACTCTTATGAGCATTTTATTGTGGTATGAGTGTCTATCTAGTTCAGAATGGCATGGTCTTGTATGGCATGAGACCATGGGTTTTACTAAGCCTCATTTAGTGGCCCCATATGCCATTTGTGGCTGGGGTGTGGGCTAGCCCAATGTGCTAGTTATGACCCATTACTTTTGCCCAAGCATCGTTTGTGCTAGAATCATGGTCAAACAATTGTGACTCGTTACCCATGACAATATGGTATGTGCAGAGCTACTTAGGTCCTAGGCATGAGTTGGTTTTGGGCACTCATGACTCAAGACCTAATTAACTAATCAAATTAGTTTGTTAAAATGGCTAATCCATCACTATGCATGTTTAATATAAATTAGAAAACAACAATTATGCTATACAATAGTGGTCGCATGTTGTTGTGGGGCATATAAAATATTTATTTAAGATGAACAATATCTTTGTTAAAATTTATGGGTCTTTTGTTTGATACTAATTAGATGACATTTTAGGGCACAACCGAGCTGGAGTGTTGTGCATGGCATGGAATGGTTCCTTGGAGGGCAAACTTGGCATGGGACCACAGCCCAAAAACTACCAGGGTCCGGGCTAGTTGGTTCGGGTCGAGTCAGTCAAATTTTTATAAAATTAGAGTTTTGGTGCCGTGCCGTTATACTGCCATTGCATATTGGTCATCACGATGTCATCCCCCTGTCAGGCGCAACTCCGTGCATCGTCACCCACATCGTGCCCACGTGCCTGGCATGGCACGTGGGCCGAAAAACCTCAGCACGACACGACAAGACTCGTACTAATGGTCTGCTCGACACATACCTGGTCATGGTACTATTGCATGCCGTGTTAGGCTTCGGGCTGGGTCTGGGCTAGCCGGCCCAATTGACAACTATAAATGAAATCTTTTTGATTTTTATAGGTAAGACAATTAGGATATTAATCTCTCATTAATTATGTGTTGAGTGAGAATTTTGTATATTAGATATTATATTTTGTATAATCTTAAGCTTAATTGCTTAAACTTATAAAGACATATAATAAATATCTTTATATTTATAAGATATAAAGATATAAATAATAAAATTTTGTATAATCTTTATATTTTGTATAATCTTTAAACTTATAAAGATATATAATAAATAATAATATTTTATCTAATAAATGCTTTGCATAATAAGATTAATATAATATTTATTATTTATTTTAATTATTCTATACGTTATGTTCTTACTTATTTTTGAGTTTATAATTATTTCCTAGTAAATTTAATATAAATTTTAATTAATTAAATATTATAAATAATACATTTGATCCATATAATGAATTAAATTTAGTATGTTGTTACATAAATTTTAGTGAACCAAATATTATAAGAATTTTGAATTTAAAAGTATTTGAATGAGAATAATACTAAAATGACAAATCATCTAAGAAATTTTTATATTATATGTATTTGTTGGAGCTCATGTCTTTATTCAATATAACTATCTTTATCCAATGTATTGGGTTCAAGACTTATCATATGTATTTTTTAAATTTTGATGGTAAGACATTGACATATGAACTTCTCTTAGGCCTTATGCTAAAGCAGAATGCTTGTGCACGATGTACAATCTTTATATAAAGATCCAAATATTTTAGATGATGTAGAGAAACCTTTCTTCTCTAGTGTTATTCCTCAAGTAAGCAAACGATTTAGTATTAATAGTCACACATATTGTATGGACAAGTTTTATAATGATAAATAGAAAAAATATTAAATGAGAAATAAAATCTAGTCAAATATAAATATTTTAAAAAATATACAACTTTAAAACTAGTACTGGAATACTAGATGGGTCATCTTAGAAGAAATGTTAAATAATTTACAAAAAATGGTGGATTAGACCTTATATAATTTAAGTTTAGTATAATTATAATTGGATGCACTTCATCTCTAATATTTTTTGTATATATAACTAATAATTGACGATAAAAAATTGTAGGTTGATAACTAGTATGAGATCTTTACTAAAATTTGAACAAGATTCTAAATTTTTATATTTTAGCGAGAAATATATCCTACTTTTTTATCATATAATTTCAAAAATAATTTTTTGTTATATTGTAATAAAATATTAAAAGTGTCAGCAAATTCAAAATTCAAGCCACACACTCAAAAAATTTGTATTCTATAAGATTTTGGCATTGATACCATGTTGAGAAACAATGCAAAGTAACAAAAGGGTATTTGAGAAATATATCCAACTTTTTATCATATGATATCTAAAATGATTTTTTGTTATATTGTAATAAAATATTAAAAGTTTCTGCACATTCAAAATGCAAGCCACACACTCAAGAATTTGTATTCCATAAGATTTTGGCTTTGAATACTATGTTGAGAAACAATGCAAAGTAAAAAAAGTGTATTTAAAAAATTGCATAACATAATGTGTACAAACTAAACCCTTATATGAGGGACTAATAGAATTATGATGGCATTGTTTGTATGAGGTTATTTATCAAGTGTATTATATTTATTTTATGTTCTGTTTTAATATTTTACATGGTATCAAATGTGACCCCTGGGAAAGGTAAACTATGTGGGGGGGGGGGGGGGGAGGTGTCAGAAAGAGCAATAAACTCCTAGAAGGAGTGCATCCACTATGCACTAGCTACCATGATTACCCACACATTGTGTGCTATGTAAATATTCGCTCACTCATTGTATGTTATCGAATCCATGATACTCTCACTGTGTGTTATTAAAAATATTTCTCACAAGGCTTGGGCCTCGATTCCAACTACATTATTGCCATATGTGACCCATAGAAGTGGATATTGCTGAATCTGAGTTTTATTAGCTGGATAAGATGCTCTGCGACCTCAAATACAAGCAAGAGGCGAGATGTTGATTTCTTTGTGAGCTCATAAGGGGCTTGGCATAGCATTGAGCTATGAAATTTTTTGTTTTTTTTAATTTGATTTGGTTGCTTGGATAGGGCATAGACCCTTTTTATCATGGCAAACTAGATTACATCAGTGACAAACTACATGCATTAAAATTGTGAAGTTGTGTAGAGAAGCTGGATGGGCTATTACAATGGCAATGGAGTCCAGGTAAGAAATCTACTTGAACATCATGATGGGTAATTTGACAAGCATCCTGATGAAGTATATTTGGTATTCTTGTTGATTGAACTAATGTTCATATGGTTAGTGTAACATTTGTTTACGATAGTGTTGAGATAAGATTTCATGGATGATGATAATGAGAGGTTAAAAGAAAATTTGTATGAAGTAATAATCAAGTTTTCTTATTTGATATAATTTTTTGTGTACATGAGATATTCATAGATTTTATGCTTTCTTGAATGATATTAATACTAGCTTTTAATTTCTAGTGCATTGAAGTAATATTAACTATTCATGCTTACGACCATCAAATATTCTTTCAAATGGTCATTTATTTTACCTAAAAAAAGTTTTCTTATAATTTTCTAAAGCAAAAAAATGTAATAATAAATTTTAGTTCACGTGGGATATGTAAATTTGAAAAAAAAAAGATTTTGATTTTTGATAATGACCATTTCCATGCATCAATTGTTAAGTTGAACTAGAAATGTGTAATATATGGACAATATAAAGAAATATGAGAAGATAAGAAAATAGTGTGTGTGTGTGTGTGTGTGTGTGTGTTTGTTTGGACACATATAATTATACTATATTTATGCTATATGCATGTATATTGTACATATACATACCTATGCATTTTTAAGTAAATGCAGAGAAATATCTGATGCATACGTGCATGATACACTACCAAAATTTACCAAATTACCGACCAATTTTTTAGTCACTAATTCGGTGTTTGGTCAGTAAACAAAATAGCAATCATTTACCGACCAAAATATTTGGTCGCAATTTTGCTTGTTGGTAAATTTTTTACCGACAAAAAATCTATCGGTCAGTAAGTTACCGACCATTTACCGATCCTTTACAGACAAAGATTTATCGACTATATTCCGACAATTTACCGACTAAATAAAAAAGGTCAATAGATGGTCTTTAAATGGTTGGTAATTAATGACCATTTACAAACCAATCACTGACAAATAATTGCTGACTAAATTCTAACTATTTTCCGACCAAAAGCATTTGGTCGGTAAATGGTAAAGAAATGGCCGGTAAAAACCATAAAAAATTGCGACAAAAAACTGATCAAAATGTAAATCATTTGTTGGTAATTGATCTCCAAAAGAATTACTGACTATATGGAGATGTTTTACTGACAATTGATATTAACAAATTTTGGTCGGTTTGGTCGCAATTTTGGCGGTAATTACCAACTAAATTTTATTTTTACAGTATTTCTGTAGTTGCTACATAAACTAGAACATAAAACACAAAAAAAATCATTTTGATTTCAGTTTTGATTCAGTTCCTACAGAAACATTTAAAGATAAAACAACAAAATAAAAATCCAATTAACTATAGCAAACAACTTTATATACTTCATATATATATTAAAAACATCAAGATAAAATAATAAAATAAAATTCCAAATCAATGTTTAAGGCATTGAAAAAAATGTGTATGATACACTCAATCATCCAACTTATTTTCATAATCATTATGCTGTGACATTTCTGGTCCACATGGTGAGATTTCAGGTACTAGGGTAGAGCTATCTGTTGCTGTTAGTCCTAATGTGGCTGTTGTAGATACTACTATAGGTGATGGAGTAGATGCTGTAGTTGGAGCATTACGCCGAACAATCCGAGATAGATCATCTAGTTTGAACTGTAGTCCTCCTTCCTGAAACTTCTTTGTAAGCCAGTCAAAATGCATACGCAACTCATCCTTATTATCCTCATATTCGATCATGCGTCACATGGTATAAGCCAACTGAAAAAATATCAAATTTCATATCTCGTTCTGCAAATCCTCCATTTTCAAGAACAAATTCAAAACTAGTCCTGAAAATTCAGCTTCATAGTCTAGTCATCTATGTGAGTAGAATGATGATGTAGATGAACTGACGCCATAGACGTGTATCTTCTCCTTGCCATCAACAGCCATATACCAAATTTTATTTGCATCAACTGGTAGAGCTGATGAATGAGAACTACCTGTTGCACCATTACATGAACCTGAAGTAGACTTGGAATATGCTCGAGTCACAGCAGTTAACATTTTCTCAAATCTCCCATAATAAAAATGTATGAAAAGTATTTCAATTTATATTCAAACATAATTTTTTTTATTTAACCTTACATTTGTTAAACGAGATCTTTGATCAAGGAAAGTCTGATCATCATGAGTCTTCATGTGTATGTATCTGAATAAGCGAGGAGCACTAGACTTCTTACCCTCCTTGAATGTTTATAATTACACACAATACATACGTTAATTATATTGAAAAAAAAATTCTTTATGAGAAATGAAATTTAGGCATAATTGAAGTCAATTCACAAAGTAATAAACATAAAAAGTATAAATTAGAAATAATACCAATGCTCGTTCATGCTCACACAGAGAGCGAGATCCACAAGTATGTGTAGACATGCCACTACCCTCTCTAGCCTGCTCTGAGCGATGATTGCTGCTCTGTTTATTACACCTCTTCCTATAATCTGAATCTTCTCATCTGCTCCGCCACTCCTCTAAAACATGATCTGGGACACTTGAATCTTTTTCTTTCTTCATCAGCCATTCATCTTTGATCTCGTATACGGTGTCTTTATACCGATTGGCAGCATGTTTGTAGAATACACTTTTGACCGACTCCTTTGGTTGTGTCCACCTGTAAACTTTCTACAATAATAAATCAATATTTTTTAATCAGTGAACAAAAGAATAAATAAAAGAGGTTAATATTTTTAGGTAGTAATATTTATTTTAAATTCTCTCCAAATAATTAATTGGTCTCTATGTGTTAGTGACTTTCAATTATGTCCATTAGGTTTAAAGGACTTCCTGAAAATTGTCCTCGGAATCCTAAAATGAAACCAGAAGACTCTAACTTCTTCCTATAAAAAAAATTTATTAGCAAGTAAAAAATAAATAAATAAATTGATAAATAATTTGTTATGTTTTATATCTTACGGATTATCAATTATCAGATCAAAATGAGCAATTGAGAGAGTCTCGTCAGTAGGGTGCTCTATGGAAGACTTACCAACATCTCCATCCTCTCCCTCCTCTCCCACCCACATCTCTTGATCATTCATCAAAATCTCACCACCATTATGTGGATCAGTCAGTTGATGCCACTACTGCGGTACATTCACAACCTTCTCTGTCTGTTGTGGCATCTCTTCCACCCATGATCTTCTACCAGTTTCAGGCATACCTGAGGCCGTGCTGCCTATACCATAACACATACAATCTTACAATGTGCGGCCTATACCTCTTCCACGTGCCATACCTGTAAAAAATACTTAAGGCAATGAAAATAAACAAAAATGATTAATAATTAAAATACGATAAAACTCACTTTCTACTCATTCTCATTAGAACCATCCAAATCTGGTTCGTCTTCTTCAGATGTAGTAACATCATTTTCAAACTCTTCTTCATCACTTGTTTCTTCTTCATAATCAATTAAATTATCATCAACGTCTACATCCCCACTTGTATCCATCTCAGAAGATGTGACTAAAGGATGTCTTCATTCTCCACCACAACTTCAATTAAAACATCTTTGTCATCATTTTGAAAAGATGGTTCTATTAAAGCAGTACTTGGTGATGCAGGGATGTCAATTTGAGTCCTTACTTTTATCTTGCACACAACTTTCAAATCCTTTCTAAGATCGGTCTGACCCGAATATTCACAATAATAAGCCTGTGATGCTTGTACTGCTAAGACAAAAGGTTCATATTTGTTGAATCATTTTTTATAGGGCACATCGACAAGTTTATATCGAGGATGGACAACAATACCAACATGTGGTGTTAGAACGAACAATTAACATTTGAATAAATAGTTTTTTTAACTGGGAGGGCTTTAAATTCTAACTCGATCACTTCAACCAGAGTCCCGTAATAGTCATATTCAGTTTCATTGTATACTGATCCTTTAATGCATACCCCCGTATTATCTGTTCCCCATTATCTACCATATAATTTAGTGTGAAATTTAAAACAATTCACACATTAACCATTGTACATTTTAACCTCTCTTAGGGAACCTTGTGCTATACTTCGAAGATAATAATTGGAAATTTTATTTGCACGATTATGAAAATGTAATCAAAATTAAGTGAATTGTTTAGATTACAATTATAAATTTTTATTAGAATAATACAATTATTTTGAGCTTTTTATTATAAGTAAACATACGTATTTTTCAAAAAATGTTGAAAATTCTTTAACCGTCACTGCATTGATTGCTTCTTTATTTATGTTTGGAAAATCTTTACATTTATCTGTAACAAAATCAATAATAAAAAGAAATTAAAAATATTTGATATATTGATAGGAAATAGTAAATTATAATGCATAATAGATGTCATTTGACAATTATGAAATACTTACTCAATGAATGGTAGAACCTTTGGACAATTCATTAGGCCATATAGATGAGGTGCAGTATATTCATATTCTACTAGATACATTTTCCCTTAAGCACCAATTGCTTTACCCGGAGGCTTGAAAATTTTAAATATATCATTATCCACATTGTCATTGAGATAAACCTCATTCCACTTTTCTTTAAGTGGAAGAGTTGGTTCTCCTTCTTTGAAATAGAATGATGCAAATTTTGCTGCCTCATCCATAATATAACTTATTGATATAGAAGCTTCAACTTATGTCTTATTCATTATTGTATGCTTTATTTTCCTCAAGTATCTACAAAAAAGATTGTTGAAAAATACAAGTCATTTTTGTGTGTGTGTGTATATATATATATAGGAAAAGAATTGGTTTAGCAAAGTAATATTACCTTTCTAGAGGATACATCCAACGATAATGGACAGGACCAGCAATCCTTGCTTTGTAAGCAAAGTGTACTAGAAAATGTTCCATTGAGTCAAAAAAACTAGGAGAAATGATTTTCTCAAAATTACATAAGATAACAAGAATTTGTTCATCCAAATTCCTCAACTCCTCATAAGTCAATGAAGAAGAAGTCAATTTCTTGAATAATAAAGAAATCTCAGTTATCGGCTCCCATATTCTATTTGGTAGGAATTTTTGAAGAGCAATTGGTTACAATATTTGCAAGAATACATCACAATCATAACTTTTAATGCCAAACATATTAAGTTTTTTCGAATCCATGCATCTCTCCAGATTGAAAGCATCCACACATTTGGAAATCTAAGTTTTTTTACCCACTCCAACACAACCTTCTTCTGTGATTTATTCAGAACAAATGGGACATCAGGGTATTTATTGGTGACAAGATTTTGTGTAAATTGTGGATGGCAACAATATTTATTCAACTCATCTCTTGACTTGTATATGTCCTTAGTTTTCCATGGAATGTTAAATAATGTATTGAAAATATTGTCAACAACATTCTTCTCAATGTGCATATCATCAAGATTGTGCCTGAACAAGTATTAATGCCAGTTGGGCAAATCCAAGAAAATACTTCTCTTATTAGACCCAAAATTCTTAGATATAGCTGCATTCACAACCTTAGCATCAACATCTATCACCTTCTTCAACCCTCTATTATTCAATTCCTGTAGAATATCATCTCTAGATCTAACCCTGGGAATTGTTTAGTAACATTTCTATTCTTAATGAAGTCTTTGGTGTTACGTCGATATAGATGATTAATAGACAAAAACTTTCGATGATTGTCGAACCACAACTATTTTTCACTCTTAGTTAATCTAAAAGTATCAGAATCTTCCATACAAAGCAAACATGCCAACATACTAGTTGTACTCCACCCAAATATGATAGAATATGCTGGAAAGTCATTTATGGTTCACATAAGGGTAGTGGGCATCTAAGAATTTTTCCATTTGGAAATATCTTAAGTTTGAATCCCAACACCCCAATGATTTTTCTACTCCGCTATCAAAGGCTACAAAAAAACATCTATCTTCCCCTTTGGATTCGTAGGCCCCGGCACTAACACAGTCGAAAACATAAATTCCTCCTTCGTACATAAGTCTGGAGAAAAATTATACGGGATCACCACCATAGGCCACAAGAATATTGCTATTCAGATTGACTAAATATTTGAAAACCATCAGCAAATAAACCCAGCCTAATATTTCGAACTTCAGAAAAAAAATCATGAAAACACCCATTGAAATTTTTCCAAGTAGGTTCATCGAAAGGGTGATACATCTTACCATCCTCCATATGATGCTCTGAATGCCACCTCATTTCATTAGCTATTGTGGTTGATGCATACAATTTTTGCAACCAAGGTATTATTGAGAAACAATGCATCATCTTATATGGCACCTTCAACTTATATATATACAATCTATTTTCAAAATCTCTAATTTTTTGCTTGTACCGAGCATGCCCACATATTTTACAACTATTAAGGTCACTGTCATCACCCCAGTATATCATACAATTTTTCACAAATCAATGAATGAGCTATACATTTAATCCCAAGCCTCTAACTAACTTCTTCGTGCTGTAGAAATCCAATGGCATCAGATTATCTTATGACAACAATTCTTGAATGAATTAAGACATATCATTAAACCATGCCTGTGAACACATATGTCTGCACTTTATTTCTAACATCTTCATGGCTGTAGAAAGTTGAGTATGCTTAGAATTTCTCTCATATATAGGTTTGTCTCAGGCTAGAATTTTATCATAGAAATTCCTTGCCTCGGCATTGGGTTCCTCTTTCGGGTTGAATTCAAGACAATAAGCATCAAAAACCATGTTATAGTATGTAGTGTGATTAATATTATCTGAGACCATCTGATCAGTTTAACGTACTGACATCCGTACTAAACTCGTACACCTTTGGTGTACTTGCTTCTCACCATGGTATAACCAAATATAGTAATCTTCCATAAAATCATTTTTATACAAATGCATCTTCACACTCTCAATATTCAAAAACTCTTTATAATAACATTTAACTAAAGTGCAAGGACACCAGATATCTTACCACCATTCACACACTCAGGATGTCTTAGAGAAAACTCAACAAATTCATCAACTTTATCTCCCAATTCATTAGATAACATTCCTTTGATAATTAGACCCTTGTAAATCCACTCATGATCATCGTTCATGACTAGTTAAAAAAATCATTTTATTTAACAAATGCAATTGTCTCTAATTATAGTTATATATATTTATATAGACATTTATTTAGATATACAAATACTTATATATAGTTATACACAAATAGTTTAAAATAATGTTGTATGTTGTTATACATATAATTATAAATATAGGTACATGTGATTATACATATAGTTACACATATAGTTAAACGTATATTTATACATGTAGGTTTATAGATTTGTTCATTTAATTTTATATATTTATAGATATAGTAATGTATAGGTATAAATATAGTAAAATACTTTTTTATTTACTACTATATATATATATATATATATATATATATATATTAAATATAAGCTGTAAATTTAATTTTTAAATATTAGTATTCATTAACCTTTTAAAGTTATACACATGGTAAGATACAATTATTTATAGTTATATATTATTTTACATATAATATATATAGTTATAAATAGTTATGTATAATAAAACATATAGTTATATATAGATATATTAATACAAGTAGTTATAAGTGGTTATACATAAATATAAATAATGTTATAAAAAATATTTTGTTTTAATTATTTTAATACATAAATGTATATATAGTTACAAATATAGTTATATATAATTATATAGACATTTATTTGGTTATACAAATATTTATATATAGTTATACACATATAGTTTAAACTAATGTCGTTTGTTGTTATACATGTATTTATAAATATAGTTACATGTGGTTATATATTTAGTTGCGCATATAGTTAAATGTATATTTATACATGTAGGTTTATAGATTTGTTAATTTAATTTTATATATTTATAGATATAGTAATGTATAGGTATAGATATAGTAAAATACTTTTTTATATACTACTATATATATATATATTAAATATAAGCTGTAAATTTAATATTTAAATATAATTATGCATTAAACTTTTAAAGTTATACACATATTAAGATACAATTTTGTATAGTTATATATTATTTTACATATAACATATATAGTTATAAATAGTTATATATAATAAAACATATAGTTATATATAGATATATTAATACAAGTAGTTATAAGTTGTTATACATAAATATGAACAACGTTATAAAAAATATTTTGTTTTAATTATTTTAATACATAAATGTTTATATAGTTACAAATATAGTTATATATAATTATATAGACATTTATTTAGTTATACAAATATTTATATATAGTTATACACATATAGTTTAAACTAATGTTGTTTGTTGTTATACATGTATTTATAAATATAGTTACATGTGGTTATACATTTAGTTGCACATATAGTTAAATCTATATTTATACATGTATGTTTATATATTTGTTAATTTAATTTTATATTTTTATACACATAGTAATATATAGGTATAGATATACTAAAATACTTTTTATATACTACTATATACAAAAATATATTAAATATAAGTTGTAAATTTAATATTTAAATATAAGTATGCATAAAACTTTTAAAATTATACACATAGTAAGATATAATTATTTATAGTTATATATTATTTTAGAAATAATATATGTAGTTATAAATAGTTATATATAATTAAACATATAGTTATATATAGATATAGTCATACAAGTAGTTATAAGTAGTTATACATAAATATAAACAACATTATAAATTTTTTTTTTGCTTTAATTATATTAATAGATAAATGTATATATAGTTACAAATATAATTATGTATAATTATATAGACATTTATTTAGTTATACAAATATTTATATATAGTTATACACATATATTCTAAAATAATGTTATATGTTGTTATACATGTAATTATAAACATTACAAGGAAATGTTCATTTTGCTAGGGAATTTTAGCTAGTGATCAATCCGTAGCTAATTTGCGAGGGATCATCTAGGGAATAGCAAGGGATTTATGATTTTTCTTTGAAATAAAAATTTGCAACTGATTAGTGATGGAATATTTTTTTTCAATTCCGCTCATAAAAAGCTGGGAATTTAGCGACGGATTTAGCTAAAGATTAGCGACGTCAAATTATCGTAAATTCAACTCAAGAAAAGTGAGGAATTTAGTGGCAAATCAGGGATGGAAAACTTTCGTAAATTCTGTTCAAAAAAAGCGAGGAATTTAGAGATGTATTTAGCAACGGATTAGCTACGAAAAATTTTCTTAAATTCTATTTAAGAAAAGCATGAAATTTAGCTACGGATTTAACGACATAATTTCTCTAACTAATAAAATCCAGAATTTAGTGATGGAATTTGTGATAGATTTTCTATAGCTAATAAAATCTACAATTTAGCAACGGATTTAGCGAATGATTTTCTCTAGTTAATAAAATCCATAATTTAGTGACTTATTTAGTGAGGGTTTTTTCTAGCTAATAAAATCCATAATTTAGTGACGGATTTAGTGATTGATTTTCCCTAGCTAATAAAATCCCTAATATGGCGACGAATTTATTGATGTATTTTCCCTAGATAATATAATCCAGAATATGAAAAATTTAGCGATGGAATATCCCTAGCTAATGAGATCTATAATTTAGCGACGGAATATCCCTAGCTAATGAGATCTATAATTTAGCGACGGATTTAGCGACGGATTTTCCCCTGCTAATAAAATCATGAATATAGCTATAAATTTTGAGATGAAATTTTCCTAGCTAATAAAATCTGGAATTTGGCTACAGATTTAGCGATGGAATTTCCCTTGTTATTTACATCCAGAACATAGCGACATATTTCAGCGATGGAATTCCCTAGCTAATTACATCCGGAACATAGCGATGGATTTAGCAATAGAATTTCCCTAGCTAATTATACCCAGAAATATTGCAACAGATTTAGCGAAGAATTTCCCTAACTAATTACATACTGAAAATAGTGACTGATTATAGCAACATAACTTCCTTAGCCAATACTTCTTGAATATAGTGATGGATTTTTATGACGGATCTTCCCTAGCTAATTAAATCCGGAATATATCGTTGGATTTAGTGACAAAACTTCCCTAGTTAATTAAATCCAAAATATAGCAAAGGAATTAGTGACTCAACTTTCCTATCTAATTAAATCCCAAACATAGTGATGAAATTTCTCTAGCCAATATTTAATTTTTTAATTTTTTAAAATTTTTTATTATTTTTAATATTTTATTTAAATTTGTTTATTAAATATATGTTAATGGTCTATAGATGAGCAATCCTTGAAGAATACATTCTCCTCATAAAATCATAAAAAAATGATATTTTAAATAAATAATTTAAAAATATAAAAATAAAAAAAATTATATTAATAATGGCTAAATTAACTTTTGTTATGATGTATTAATTTTTTAAAAAACTATACAAAAAATATTTCTAAAATTTTTAATTAAGAAACTAAATAATTTGTATTAAAGTAACATTAAATAATAAATTCAATAAGTATACAAATTTATTTCGATATTTTAAAAATTAAATTAATAGTAAAATTTCTACTAATATAAATGTAAATTAATTAATTATATGATAAAATAAAAAATATTTTCAAAAATATTTGAATTGAAAAATTAGCTAGTGAATATTAATATTATTATAAGTATAAAAAAATTTATGATTATAGGAAACTTTTAAAAAAATGATAAATAAATATTTTGAAAATCTAGAAATATAATAAAGATATAAAATTTTCAATAAATTTAAAAGAAAATAAATTAATATTTTATAAATAAATACATATATGCTTGCTTCTACTAAAATTTATACAAATTAAATAATTGTGTAATATTTTTACAATTAGCTTTTAACATTTATTATTTTTATTAAAATAATAAATATATCTTTTTTTAATTATCTTCTCACTTTATGTAATTTTTTAAATTTTAATAATTATTAATAATATCAAATAATATGAAATTTTATGTCTTTTAATTATTTCATATTATCTTTGCAAAAATTAATTTGAATTCTTAAAAAATTATAACCATAAAATATTAATTTTTATATATTTTTTAACATAAAGAGTATTATATAACTCTTAGGTGAGTGGCTAGAAGACAAATCATCTTTTCATTTATGTATTATTATATAAAGTTTGTTAATTTTGTACCTATTGATATTTTTTTTATATGGCTAAACATATTTTTTTTATTGTTTATATATTTATTATTTAATTAATATTATAATAAAAAATTGTAAAGTATTTGTTTTTCATTTGTACCTTGCTACACGCACATTAATTTCGTTGAAAAAATTTTAATAGTAAATAAAATTAATGAGTATTTTTGTAAAATATATATATATATATATATATATATATATATATATATATTGTTTATTTAATGTTTTAATAATTAAAAATATAAATATTTTCCTAAATATACATTTTGTCTCTCGATTCCAAAGCATCTCTAACACTTGAACTGAATTCCTCTGCATTCCACCATCTATCTCTCGATGCCGAGGCAACAAAATTTAATCGATGTTTAAGTTTTAATTTTTTATTGATTTGAGGTACGTTTTATATATTTATTCTTCATCGATTATATTGGATTGCTTAATCAAAGATGAAGCATTTTGATTCTGTTTTTTTTTCTTTCTGAAAATATTTTTTAATCACCA
This sequence comes from Sapria himalayana, assembly GCA_029783825.1. Lineage (NCBI taxonomy): Eukaryota > Viridiplantae > Streptophyta > Magnoliopsida > Malpighiales > Rafflesiaceae > Sapria > Sapria himalayana. The sequence continues at coordinate 14,141 of JAREIK010002380.1, read as the reverse complement.
TGGTATGCTTGGATTGTGTATATAAACTTATTCGTATAAATACTTCATGCATTTGTGATATAATACATTATTATTGTGTTGATTTTGATGGTGATATTAACTATCTATCTCACTATTCGTGTATAAGTCTTTCAATCCTTAACTTTATATATATATATATATTTGTCTATATGCACATCTATCTATCGATCTATCTCACTATCTATTTATCAATCTATATAATTATATAACTATCTATCTATCTGTCTGTCTATTTGTCTATCTATCAATCTGTCTATCTATCTATATATTTTTTATATCTATCTATCTATATGTATATTTATCTATATGTTTATTTATCTATCTATCTATCTATTTACCTATCTATCTATTTTCCTATCTATCAATCAATCTATCTATATTTCTTTCTATCTATCGGTCAATCTGTCTTTTTATTTATCAATCTATTTGTCTGTCTGTCTATCTACCAATCTATCTATCTATCAGGCTATCACTCTATCAATCTATCTATGTATTTATCTATATGTCTATTTGTATATCTGTCTATTAATCTTTCTATCTCTGTAATTATCTGTCTATTTGTCTATCTATCTTTCTATTTATTTATCAATCAATCAATCAATCTATCTATTTATTTGTATGTCTATCTATATATCTCTCTATCTAACTATCTATTTATCTTTCTTTCTATTTGTCTATTTTTCTTTCTTACTATCGATCTATCTAATGAATTATTCTATTTGCTTAACTTCCTATCTTCCTATCTTCCTATCTATATATCTATCTATCTGTATGTCTGTCTATCTATCTATTTGTCTATCTTTTGTGTATATATCTATTTGTCTATCTATCTATTTGTTTATCTATCTATCTATTTATTTGTTTATATGTCTATTTATCTATCTATCTATATGTCTATCTGTCTTTCTATCAATTAGTCAATCTATCAATTTGTTTATTTAACTATCTATCTATTTTCCTAACTTTCTATTTGTCTATCTATCTATTAATCAATCTATTTCTTAATTTTTTTCACTGTCAATCTATCAATATGTCAATCTATCAATTTATCTATTAGTCTATTAGTCTATTAGTCTATAAGTCAATATTTCTGTCCATCTATCTTTATGTCTATCTATCTATCTAACTATTTATTTGTCTAACTGTCTATTTATTTATCTTTTATCTATCTATCTCTCTATTTATCTATCTATCTAAAAGTCTATCTTTCAATATGACGAAATATCTTTCTATCAATCAATCAAACTATAAATCTCTTAACCAATCTATCTATCTATCCAGTTATATGCATATCTACTGATCTATCTATTTGTCTATATATATATGTGTGTGTGTGTGTGTGTGTGTCTATCTTTCAATCTGATAATCTGTCTATTTCTTTATTTGTATATCTATCTATCTATCTATCTATATATTTATGTGTCTATCTATGAAACATAACCTAAGTCTTTTAATGAATGCTGATGACGTTTGTTAAAACTAATTTTAATAACTTAAGAAAACTCTATTATTGACTTTAGTATTCCCAAAAATAAAAAATGAAAATTGTTATTAATAACAAATTTTGAATATATAGAGAATACTAATTTGATTTTTTTTTGAAATTTATGTTTTATGATATTATTATGTGTGTGTGTATAACAAGTGAAAATTGAAAAATGTTATTAATAACAAATTTTGAAGATATAGAGAATACAATTATATTGTTTTTTGAAATTTTATTTTAATATTATTTTTTACCTTGTTCTAATTCAGGATAACCTAATATAAACAACAATGTAAGAACAAAATAAAAATAAAGGGAAAACAAATTTAACTTATTCATTTTTTACCATTTTTCTTCTAATCCCCTTGGGGACTTTTATTACAGGTAGGTATGTCATTTTGAATTCTTTTATGTTTTTAAATTATTCTTTATTCCATTATTAATTTACTTTAGAAACTTATTAATTCTTTTAATATTATTTTTCTTCTATTTTCAACTATACTTCTCATTTTTAGAAATTAAAAAAAAAAGCATTTTTCTGATATTTTCTAAAATCCAAAAATAATTCATTCCCACTTTTTGACAACTTTATAGCTTTCTCAGTACTTCAGAAGAATTTTATCTTAAGTTAAAAAAACAAATAAGAAAAATATTATTAGTTAATATATTAATGTGAAAAATTATTATCACTTCACATTTATTATTTTAATAATATCCATTCAATTTTTTTATTTTTTAGTGTTTATACTTTAAATTATAAAAACATTCTAATCATTTAAATTTTAATTAAAAAAATATAAATTTCTATTTTTCAATTTTGGAAATTAAAATAATAGAAGAGTTCGGGTTCCAGTCCCCCTTTTGAAAAAAAATTTTAAAAATATTAAATTTCGTGCTATATGCAGGTTTTGGCAGCCCTACCTAGAGATAGCACGAGAGCCCTAGCTGCAGGTATTCATTTTGTAGCTCTTCCTATTGTAGCTCGTGGGGTGGTGCTCTTCTTCCATTTTGTGTCTATCGAGCTGCTTCATCTTCCATTTTGCTTCTGGTGGTGCTCTTCTCTTTCCACTTCCTTACCACTTTTTCGTCGATAACACGATATATATTATTAACCTATATAATATCGATTTTAGGGTGAAATATACATAGATCTTTTACTTCTATTCATTTCCTAACTTCCTTGATTATAAATATCATCTTCTTTCTTTCTTGGGTGTGTGGCAGGCATTTAGGTAGTTATTGGATTTTTTATGCTTTGATTCTCAAAAACACAAAATTGCAAAAGTTAATGTATATTTTTATTGTTCTTGTGCTCCAAAAAATGTTTTTTGAGTTTTCAATAAGTAGTTGAAGAGGTAAATATATTTGCTCTTTGCTTCTTCATGATCAATTTTGTGGGATTGGCCATCCATTCAGGCATATGGTATGATGGGAAGGTAAAAATAAAAAATAAACTAGTGAAAAACTCATATTTCAAAAATTTTATTTTTGAAATAAAATTCTTTCATTTTTGAAATAAAAATAAACAATAAAATCCTTTCATTCTAGATCTAAATCAACTTAATTTTTTTCGACCTCAAATTATTGTCTTATTTCATTGTTTCGTACTATATATATATAATTTACATATGTATATAAATTTTAGCATTTGGTTCTTATTGTTGATTTATACACTCACATATAAATTTTATAATATTTTTAACTCATTCTACTTTAACTTAATAATCCATACAAGCAAATAAACTAGTGAAAAACTAGTATTTCAAAAAGTTTATTTTTATCTCATTAATTAAGGTACTAAAATATAAATATTTTCTAAATTATTTAAACATATTACTAATATTGCATTTAGATATAAGTGTATTGCAAAATATATTAGTGTATACAAATAAAATAAATATATTAAATCATATAATATTTTTAAAAATTTAATAAATAAAAATATTACTACCCAAACATATTTACTTATGTGATATTCCTGATTATACTATATTTGAAATTACATATAATATATTGATAGCTAACACATAAATAAAATATTATAGTTATGTTAAATTCTAATATTATTTGATAAGTATAATTTTTTTAGACATATTGACTCAAACAAGCAATAAAATTTTTATTGTTTATTATAAGAATTCATATATTTTATAGAATTTTTAGCCTTCTTCTTTCTAGGAATATTAATGAAGAATATGATGAGATTTAGCCTCCTTCTTTCAAATTTATGGATCTAAAATTAAAATCTTGTCTTTATAGTTTGCATATTGCTCCATGCTTTTCCTAAATTGGTTGTATGTCTAGGAGATTGTTGAATATTTCATGCATCCTAAAGGTATATATTCTCTAGGGTTTCTAAATAAGATTTTTTTGGTTATTAGTTTAGTTTTTTAATTTGTTTTTCTATATGGTTTTTTCTTTGAAACCCATGCTTTTATATTATGTTAGATACATTAATTATAGTTGTAAAGATATAACACCTTGAAAGCCTTATTGATAAGCCTATATATGAATTTTAGTGGCCTTTTGTATTTTTATGAACATCTTGGCTATTATTTGAACATTTTGTAGGTAGCTAGATTGTCTCATCCCTAGATTGCCAATTATTGCTGAGGTTGCTGATCGGCAAGTACTATTAACACCAATTTGGTTTTTAAATACACTATTTCTAGGTTTGATTTTTTTATACTAGGAATGCTAATTTTTTTGTACTAAGAATGCTAAGAAATCTATATTCCCTTGTTTGATTATTTATGACCCTAAAGTGAGATGATGATCAGTACTTACTTATTTTCATTGTATATTAATCAACTAAGTAATTTAGGTTACATTTTAGGACATGTAAAATGAGTTCAAACAGAGAATGGATGCATTTAAGGCTAACAAATGGATTGTCTAACCAATCCTTTATATCGAGGGTCAAAGAATTTGTTCAATTTGCACTTAGTCTACCAGAAGGCAGTGATGGTAATCACATTAGATGTCCATGTAATAAGAAGAAGTGCCAAAACAAGAATTTTGTTGAGGTTAACAGGGCAAGGTTCCATCTTTATAAATATGGTTTTGTCCCTAATTATCGTGTGTGGTACTTGCATGGTGAGACCAAATCATCTATATATGGGGAGGAGGCATTATATAAAGTGAATGCCACTAACCTTCATGCAATAACAAATATTATTGAATCATTGACATATTTGTTCAAATGGTTAATGATGTAGCTGGTCCACAATTTAATGCTAATATTGTTGAGGAATCTCCAAACCCAACTGCACAAAATTTTTATGACAAGCTTAATGCTACAAACCAAGAAGTATGACGTAATTGTCAAATACACTCATAGTTATCAGCCATTTCTCGAATGCTTCACATCAAGTCAGAGAATCGATTGTCTGAACGGTACTACGATGCTGTGTTAGTTTATTAAGGAGTTGTTGCTGGATGATAATTTTATAAATGATAGTTTCTATGAAACCAAGAAGCTTATCAAGGAAATTGGGTTGCCAATCTATAAAATTCATACTTGGCTGAATGACTGTATGATTTATTAGGGTGATGACTCGAAATTAAATCAATGCAAATTTTGTGACCATGTTCGCTATCGACCACAAAGTATTAATAGACAAAAGCTTGTGCCATATAAGAAAATGAATTATTTTCTACTAACACCAAGACTTCGACATTTATGTTGTATATGTAATTAATTTTTTGATAATCTGTTTGTATAACAAAATATTTTTTGTTTCTGTTTTAATATTTTCATATAAGTGCATGAAAGAAATTATTAAAAGGCTTGGGATGCAGCAGTAGCACAATAACGGAGGTCCCACTTCGGTTAAAAGAACCGAAAGATTTTTTTTTATTATAAAATGTTTGTAATTTTAATTTCGGATGGCTGTTTTTTGGACCCAGGGAATTGTTCACCATTTCTCTTTCTCTTCTCTCTGCATGATTTATCGTGACTATTCCATGCTGCATACTATAAGACTATATTTTGGTTGGTTTAATCTGTAATACATAAGTATTTTCTGGTGGATGTAGCCTGTCGTACTGAGTGTCTAGCAAACCACGTTATTTTCGGTGTTTATTTCATGTTTTTGATTTTGTCGTGGTTGGTTGCTGGATTGGATATATATATATTGCTTGTTTTTTGGTGGTTATGTTGTTTTTATATCTTAATATCACTACCATGGAAGTGCAATTGCCCAACAAGTTATATGCTTTAGAAGCTAACACTGAGAGTATGAGATGACAGGATGATCATTTTGTAGAAGATGATGTGATGTGTCATTATTCTGATTCTCCTGCATGTAAACATTTTAATGCTATGCATCCCTCATTTGCAACTAAAAGCCTTAATGTCAGATTAGGCCTATGTACTGATGGATTTCGACCATTCGGACAATATGAAAGTCATTATTCTCCATAGCCTATTATCCTCACTCCAGATAATCTGCCCCTAGAAATGTGTATGAAGGAACAATACATTTTTCTAATAGTTATTGTCCTAGGCCCAAGAAATTAGAAGGACAAGTTAGATGTGTATTTACAACATTTTATATTAGAGTTAGAAACATTGTGAGAAGTTGGAGTTGAAACTTATGACATATCTAGAAAGCAAAATTTTATGCTACGGATAGCTCTCTTATGGACAATTAGTGACTTTCCAGCTTACTCAATGTTGGTTGGTTGGAGTACATCTGGAAGACTAGCATGTTCGTATTGTAAGGATGAATCAGATGCCTTTACCCTACAGAAAGGAAGGAAACAAACATGGTTTTATAATAATCATAAGTTCCTTCCAATAGATCATCTATTTAGAAAAAATAAATATGCTTTTAGAAAGAATCGAACGGTAATAGATCCACCTCCAAAAATTTTCTATGGTGTTGAGTTGCTAAGAGAAATTGATGCATTAGGCTTAAAAAAAGGTACTAAGATTGGGACAAATGATGATAATGTTTCTATTAATAAATTAACTAGATGGAATAATAAGTCAATTTTTTGGGATTTACTATATTGGAGCACAAATCTCATACGACATAATTTAGATGTGATGCATATAGAGAAAAATATGTTTAAAAATATCTTTAACATAGTGATGAATGTTGAGGGAAAAAATGACAATGCAAAGTCTTGATTAGACTGTATGGAAATATGTCATCGACCAAAATTGCATGTTGTTAATGGCAAGCTTCCAAAAGCTTGTTATATATTAGATAAAAATGGTCAAAATGAGATGTGTATTTGGGTTTAGAATCTCAGATTTCTAGATGGATATGAGGAACCATAAACTTTTTGAAATGAAAAGTCACGGTTGTCATGTCTTTATGCATATGTTGATACCAATTGCATTTCGAGAAATACTTCCATCAACTGTGTGGCAAGCATTAATAGAACTTAGCTCATTTTTTAAGGAGCTTACATCAACTGTGCTTAAAATAGAAGATATGTTGAGATTAGAGTCAAAAATGCCAATTATTATTTGCAAACTATAGCTGATATTCCTTTCTAGTTTTTTTTGATTCAATGGAGCATTTGGCAATGCACATGGCATATGAAGTAAGGATAGCAGGACCAGTCCAATACCGATGGATGTATCCATTTGAAAGGTATGCAAATTTATGTTTTAAGACAACATTTACTATCATCAAATCATTATAGGATTTTGGTATTTATAAACTTATTGATTGGATTGCTAGGTATTTGTGGGAGTTAAAACAAAATGCAATGAATAAGGCCAAAGTGGAAGGATCAATATGCAACAAATATTTAGTCGAAGAAGCTTCAGCTTTTTGCGAGCATTATTTCTATCCAGCACTCCATACAAGACATTGAAGGATGCCACATAATGTTAAGTCTCATATTGGAGAAGGAAATGATTTCAATGGGAACTTGTCATTATTGACCCATCTCGGTTGACATTTTGAAAGACATATAATATGAATGCTAAGTGAACAAGAGATTAATATTTAACATCATTATGTCCTCCTGAACTACATTGAAATTAAACCTTATATTGAGTATGCATCTTAACTCAGCTATTGCAATAATATTGTAATTTTATAATTCAACTAATGAGTGTTCTATTAATAGAATATTCTTTACTAAGTTATGAAAAAATGTGCCATAATTAATGATGCAACTGTTGATGCTAGTCTCGATTATTTTTTTCTAGTTTGGTTCAAGACTTGCATAAGTTCTTTATTATTTTAGTTAGTTAATGGTAACATGTTTTTTAACACACACTTATTTACATACACATGACAATGCTGAAAACATATATCTTAAAGCTCTAGCAGAAGGACTGCAAATAGTTAACTATTATAATGGATGTGGTGTGAATGGTTTTTATTTTCACAAACTTCAATGGGGAACTTCTAGTTTTTCAAATAATAGTTGTGTGTGCGTTAAAGCTACTAATTACATGATTGATGAAACTGGCTACTATGGTCAAATGCAAGAACTCATAAAATTAGAGTACCCAGGATGGCTCATTAAGAATATTATTTTATTTAAGTATGATAGTTTTGACATTACACCAAATGTCAGGATGAGGATCAATAAGCAATACAAATTTGTTTTAGCAATGCAAGCACAACAAGTGTATTATTGCACATATGTAAGCTTAAAACATGGTATTAGGTCTTGGTGGGCTATTTGTAAAATCAAAGCTAGATGAATGATTGAGATGCTTGCAGAGCTAGAAATTACCCCACAAGATCCATTTCAACGGGAAACAAATGATGTTGAAGAATATAGTTTACTGGTAAAAAATGAAACTATTTTGCTTAATGATCCAATAGGTGAAATGTTAAATATCGATGTAACTGAAACACTTTTTCATGAAGAAGAAGAAGAAGAATATGATGAAGATGAAGAAAAAGAATGGAACAAATTTAAACAATGATAAAAATTAGGTTGGTAATTTGATTGTTCTATAACCATTTAATTACGAATTAAATGGTAATTTGATGGGACGAGGAGTAGAATGAGGATCTGGGATAAGGGAAAGAGGACGTGGTAGGAATGTGGTTTTCTCTCAAGTCCCCAAGTAGATTCTAAATCATTAGTAGGTTCACCTACCACACATACATCTGCACAAGGTGCCATCATCCATGATACTACTAGCCCCACCTAGCATACACCAAGTGATCATGCATCATTTTCTTCACCACCACCTATAGAAGATTCAACACCTCAAGTAGCCTCACTACAGAGTTCAACATTATCACTACTCATTGGTTATGTCTCTCATCCTTCCATTACACTTACTGATGTAGAGTATGTTTTCTTTTTTAAACTATTTCACTTGAATTTTTTTTATGTTGACCATATTAAGTTTCTGTTGATAAAATTTGTATGTTTACTTGTAGGATACAAATCACAGAGAATATATCTAAAATTATTACTAATTTCTTCAAGGAGTGTTTGCATGTGATGGGTTATAATTGGAAGATGGTGCCTCATGATATCAAAGATTTCTACTTGCAAGAGTTTCAAGTATGAATTAGGTCTAAGATATATTTTATTTTATTTTTCTATATATCGATAAATAACAAATGTTGTTTCACTTTGGTCTTGAATATTTTTTTAATTGTTTTTTAATAATGCAGATAAGCTAGAATTAGAATGTGAATAAAATCAAAAAAATTTACAACATTAAAAAGTTTCACATATCATATACAATAAAAGTATTTTTTTTATTTCTCAGATTTTCATTTTTGGCATTATGTCAATTGCAGAAAGATTATCAGTGGGATCCTTCACTAGATGCTCTAGTTAAGATTGCATGGCATAAAAGGGCTTCATGATGTTATAGTATTGATGTAAGTCGAAAGAAAGATCATAGCGAATGACCGAGTTTCATCTCAGAGAGTATTTGGGAAGCTTAGCAACATTATTGGCACTCACCATAATTTCAGAAAAAATCTACTCAATGATCTATGAATAGGATGAGTGAGACTGTAGGTGTGAGCATAAAACCTTCGCGTCATACTGGTGGTTCCTTGTCTCATAAGGAGCATGCTAACGTTTGGTATGTATATTGATAATTATTTTGAATTTATTTAATGTTTTTTAAATACTTGTTTTATTATATTATACTTTTAAAATTTTAGGTGGCCAAGTTAAAGCGTCTGCCTCTTCCACATGATTTCCTAGAACAAACGCATAGGAGAAAGGTATATAATCAATTTGTTCATTGGAAGTCTCAAGAGATCTATGTAAGTGCAATCTATTTAGTCAATTTGTTTGTAATTTTTGTTTATAAAAAAATTTATTACTAATGTTTATATATTTTAGGATTGTGTAGTTTCAAGGTATGAGGCTGAGACCACAACTATAAGAGAGGATGCAACTTCATCTCAATCAGTTGATGCAACTCAAATATATCTAGATAAGGTTGGGGGATTAAAGAAGAAATGAGTATATAACCTCAATCGATTCATGAATATGCTTTCAACTAGTCAACTGATTCATGAATTTCAGACACAGGCAAAAGAAGATAGTCGAATTCTGGCTTTGGAAAAGGAGATGAATGTGGTGCATGAGCAAATGATGCAGCAATAAAGAGAGCATTTATAGACTGTTAAAATTCGTACTATGACTTTTCATGCACATATTTTAGAGCTTTCTAGGGGTCTGCCTATTTCATCAGCCATTGCCCCAGAGATAGATGTACCTACTACTAAAAGATCCAACTAATTATTAAACATTTTTATTATTAAACTTTTGCACAAATGAACTATAATCTAAAATTGTGGTTGAATATGGTGTATGAAACTATTAACTATTAGTTATAAAATTGTGTGTTGCAATTTATATTATGGTACAAGAAATTTTGAATCTAGTATAGAAAATATTTAATAATATAGAAAATATTGGGAAAAAACAAATTTAGCAAAAATAAATGAAAATTGGAAAAAATAATTGCGATGGATTTTGCAATAGATATTCTATTGCAAATAAGTGACTAATCCATCATAAACAAATAGAGCCAAGGCCTCAACAATATCTGGAATATACACAAATATGTAAGCACATAGCATTTAACAAAATTATGTCTATACTAGATTCCATACATGCATGTATCTAAAAAACCTGTCTATCTTTTAGCTAGCAAATAGACAGATCGATAGATAGATTGTTAGATAGATTGATAAATAGATTCATGGATACATTGATATACATATTGTTAAAGAGGATGATAGACTGATTTTTACACAGGTTTAGATAGATTGATATACCAATTCATAGATATATTGATAGACAAATTTATAGTTAGGATGATAGAAAGATTGATAGATAGATAGACATGCAGATTAATAAATAGATAGATAGATGGATAGATAAATAGACATATTGATAGATAGGTAGATAGTCATATATATATATATTAATATAGACAGATAGAGAGATAGATAAACAAATTATTACACAGAAAGATGGATACATAAATGTATAGATAGATAGATAAATAGATAAAAAGATAAGTAGATATACATAAAGATATACAAATAGATAAATAGATAAATAGATTGAGAGAAAGATAGAAATATATATGATAGATAATCAGATAGATAAATAGAAAGTTAGACAAATAGATTGATAGATAAACAAACAGATAGACATATAAAATGCCCAGACAAATTGATCGATGGATAAACAGAATTATAGATAGATACGTAGATAGATAGACAGATAAATAAATATATAGACAAATTGATAGATAGATTAATAGACATATTGATAAACTAATAGATAGACATTTTGTAATATTGATTGATAGATAAATAGATAGATAAACAGACAAATAGATAGATATATAGATAGATAGTTAGATAGACAAATAGATAAATAGATAGATTTATAGATAAATTGTAAGATAGATAAATAGATATATAATTACATGGATCAATAGATAGATTATTAGACATATAAATAGATATATAGATAGATTGATTGAATGAAGATAAATAGATAGATATATAAATAGATAGATAGTTAGCTAGCTAGTTAAATAGATAAATATTAAATAAGTAGACAAAAAGATAGATAGATAAACATATACCTAGAGGAGAAAGATCTACACCACACACACACACACACACATATATATATGTATATATATATATATAGATTGATAGATGGACAGATTGAATGGAAAAATATATAGACAAATAGATAGACAAATAGATAAATAGATTGACAAATAGACAGATAGATATATAAATAGATATATAGATAGACAAACCAATACACAAATAGATCGATAGATAAATAAAGAGACATATAGATAAAGAAAGAGATAGAAAGATAGATATATAGATAGATAGACAGACATATAGACAAATAGATGAATAGACATAATTATATAGATAGAAATATAGGCAGAGAGATAGATAGAAAGATAGATAGACATATAGATAAACAAACAAATAAATATACATATAGACCGTTGGAAAGAAAGATATATAGATATGTAGTCAAATAGACAAATATATAAACCTACATATAGATAGACAAATAGATAAACATATAGAAAGATAGACATATAGACAGATATGTGGATAGATAGACAGATAGATATATAGTTAGACAGATAGAAAGATAGATAGACAGATAACCAAACAAATAGATAGACAAATAAACAAATTTATAGATAGACCGATATAAAGATATATAGATAAATAGATACATATACAAATTTAAATAAGCAGATAGATATATAGATAGACCGAGATAAAGATATACAATTAGATAGTTAGATAGATAGACATACATACACATAGATAAATAGATAGATAAATAGATATACAAAAAGATAGATAGATAGATAGACATATAGAAATACAAATATTTGATAGATAGATTGATACATAGTAGATAGACATACATATAGATATATATATATATATATATAGGCAGATAATTAGATAGATAGATAGATATATAAATAGATAAAAAGACATTGATAGATGATAGATAGATAGATAAATAGGTAAAAAGATAGATAGAAATAATATATATATTTTGACAGATAGATAAATAAAAATATAGATAGATAGACAGCTAAGCAAATATATACAAATAGAGAGAAAGATTAATAGATAGCTAGATATAATGATAGTTAGATAGATAAATATATAGATAGATCGACCAATAGATAAAAGATAGATAGATAGTTAGAAAAATAGATAGATAGATAAATTGGAAAATAGATAGATAGAAAGATAGAAAGATATATAGATAGATAGATAAACTAACAAATAGATAGATAGATTATTATATTGATAGATAACAAATAAATAGATATATTTATAGATAGGTCATATAGTTAGATAGATTGATAAATAGATAGATAGATATATAGATAGATAGATATATAGATAGACAGATAGACATATAGATAAACAAATAGATATACATATAGATAGACAACTAGGTTTATAGATAGATAGATAAATAGATAGATAGACAAATTGACTGATAGATTTACATATAGATCGAAAGATAGTTAGAAAATTATAAAGACACAATGATAGAAAGGTCGATAGATAGATAGATAGACATGTATATAGATAGATAGATAGATAGAAAGAGGATAGATAGACATATAGTAAGATGAATAGATAGATGGATAAATAGATGGATATATAGACGGATAAATAAACAGTTAGATAGACATATAGATAGACGAATAGATAGAATTAAACAAATAGATTGATTGGTAAATAGATAGAAAAACACATAGTTAGATATATATTCAGTTTGATTGGCAAATTAATAGATATATTGAAAGCCAGATTGATAACTAGTTTGATATATAGATTGATAGATAGATTTGTAGATAGATAGATAGATAAATAAATAGATAGATAGATTGATTGATTGATAGCTTGATTGATTGATTAACTGATAGGTAGATAGATCAATTGATTGATTGACTAATAGATAGATAGATCAATATATTGATAGAATGATAGTTAGATAGATGGATAGAAAAATAAATATACATGTTTATAGATAGATCAATAGACAAATAACATAATGAAAGAAATAGGGATACATAGAAAGATATATAGAGAGATAGATATACAGACATCACATAGATAGACAAATAAACAAAAAGATAGATAAATATATACATAGAAAGATAGATAAATAGAAATGATGATAGATAGATAGATACATAGATACATAGAGAGATAGACATATAGACAGAGAGATAGATAGATACATAGAGAGAGATATATATATATATATATATATATATATATATATATATATATATATATATATATAGATAAAAAGATAGATAGATAGTAAGTTAAATCAATAGATAGACAAATAGACAAATAGATAGAACGATATATAGATACATGGCTAGATATATTTATTTTTGATAGTAGATGGATAGATAGATAGTGAGATAAACATATAGATAAATAGTTTGAAAGATAGATTAATAGATAGATTGATAGACATATATATTATTTGATAGATAGTTGATTGATAGACTGATTAATATACTTTTTGAATGATAGATAATTAGACAGATAGATAGACATAGGAATAAAAGGAAAGATAAATAGTTGGATAAATAAATAGATAGATAGATTCTTTGCATGATTGA
>JAREIK010002379.1:95266-149984 GCA_029783825.1 Sapria himalayana | reverse complement strand
AAATAGTTAAATCTCTAAACTACAAAATCCCGATACCCCTATATAGATAATCGTTTAAATGGGTATCCCCTAAATAATAATTAATAAATCTAATTTTATTTGTTTTCATATTAATTTTAAAAATTCATTTTGATTTTTTAGTTTTTTATTTATATATATTAATTATAAAATAAATTATGAGTTAAAAATATAATTTATAAAAATTATTTTTCATCAAAAAATAGATAAGCTTATAAAGAGAATAAAAATTTAAAAACAAATAATTATTATTAAGTAATATATTTTGCTTTTCTTTTGAATCTATTTAGGTTTTGTTATTATATTTTAAGTAATATCAATCTTATTAATAATAGATTTTTAATTTATTTTTTGATAATTATTAGAATATCTATCAATAAAATTGTTTATATTGAATTTATATGATATATAATTATTATAAATAAATATTTATTCACTTTTGAAAAAAATTTAAAAATTATTATATTTTCAAAGGTTATAATCTTTGAAAATATCAAAAAATAATAAAAATAATTTTTTTATGTTTTTTTTTAAAATACAACTTATAAACCACTAAATGCATACACAATTAAATCAGTAAACTCCTAAACCCTGTAATACCTAAATACCTAAACCATTAGACTACTATATACTACTTAATAATTAATAAATCTGATTTTTATTTCTATTTATTATAATTTTAAATATTCATTTTAATTATTTATTAGTTTATTTTTAATAAATTATTTATGACAAAATAAAGTATGAGTGTGACAAATATAATTTAATTAATTTATATTTAAAAAAATATATATCGTTTTAAAAGAAGTAAAAATTTAAAAATTAATAATTATTCTAGTAATATATTTTACTTTAATTTTGAATCAATTTGGGTTTTGTAAATATTTTTTAATTAATATCTATCTTTTTATTAATTGTTTATTAATTTAATTTTTGATCATTATAATATTGTCTATCAATAAAATTGTTTATATTTAATTTATATGATATATAATATTATTAATATTATTATAACTAAATATTGTATTAACATTTCAAAAAATTGTAAATATTATTATATTTTCAAAGGTTATAACCTATGAAAATGATAACAAATTATAGAAAATTTTTTTGTTATTTATTTTTTTATATAAAACCTATAAACCACTAAAAGCCTAAAAATATAAATCGCTAAACACCTAACGACAAAACCTCTAAATACTTAAACCATTAAACTGGTATACATTAATAATAAATCTTAAATCTCATTTTAATTTTTATTCAGTATAATTTTAAATTTGTATTTTAATTATTTATCAGTTTATTTTTATAGAAATATTAATTACAAAATAAATTTTTAGTGAGATGGATCTAATTAAAATTAGACCGGTATCCCTAAATAATAAATAATAAATAATAAATAATAAATAATAAATAATAAATCTCATTTTTTTATTATAATTATAAATATTCATTTTAATTATTTATTTGTATATATATATATAAATATTAATTACAAAATAAATTATGAGTTAGACAAATATAATTTATATAATTTATTTTTCATCAAAAAAATATAGATAAACTTATTAAAAGAAAAAAAATTCAAAAACAAAAAATTATTATATAGTAATATATTTTTCTTTTCTTTTGAATCATTTTATGTTTTGTAATTATATTTTAATTAATATCTATCTTATTATTAATGGATTATTAAATTATTTTTTGATTATTATTAGAATATTTATCAATAAAATGGTTTATATTGAATTTATATAATATATAAATATAATGATTAGTATACCTAAATATTGTATTCACATTTGAAAAAAATTTAAATATTATTATATTTTCAAAGGTTATAACCTTTGAAAATATCAAAAAAAATAAAAATAAAATTTTTATTTTATTTTTTAAATAAAACCTATAAACCACTAAATGCTAGTGGTGCTCATGGGAAGGGACAGAATGGGGATTACAAATCTCTAGTCCTTTCCCACAGTTCGTAAATTTTTTTTTAAGATCTAGACCCATCCCATAGGTTGAAAATATCGGGACGGGACGAGAGGAAGATCAGGGATTTTGGGTAGGAGAAAATGGTTCCGGGATGGAATGGAGTTTGGACATTTTTTTCAATTTATTTTCTTTAAACCAGACAAATTAGTTCATGTAGAAACCTTTTTTTGTACCATTTATCATTCCTTAGTTATGTATCTTTCAAACTCATTGGGCCAATTTTGTTTTGTCAAATAGGCTGAATACCCCAAACAAGTTCAATTACCTTCTCAAAAGCTTTGTTGTGCTGAAAATGATAGAAATGTTAAATAGAACGGGACCGAGTTGTATGATTAATTTGGTTCTTTGTTTTTTCACAAGTTGGCTTTGTTCAGCCGAGTGAAAGTTAACCATAATAGCAATACTACTATTTTAAATAATTACTTAAAATAATAAGGAATAGCTAAAGATGACCTCAAACATTGGTAGCAGCAATTACTATTTAAGTAATTGCTAAAATTAGGCAGCTTAATATAACAAAAAAAATACAATTAATAACAACCATGATAATAATCATTTCAAAGGTCCGTCCCGGAACAGCAACGAAAATTCAAACCCAATTAATTATCTCTTATACAACTCCTCCCTTTTCTTCCTCCACCGTAGAAGGACAACCAAAGATGAAAACGTGTTAATCATGTAGACATACATTTTTAATATGAAAGAGTAATAAAAAAAAATTATTACCTTATGAAATTTAATACACCCATTCCAAATTTAGTTGGCCAACTATAGTTGGAAGAATATTTGGATCTTGTGACTCCTTCGAAAATTATAATTGGACCATATTTTTATTAAATTGAATGAATAAAATAAGTAAAAGTTAAACTAAAATTTAGAAGATTTGTATAGTAACCTGATTCATTATCATCAAGGTCTTGAACAAATTCTTAAATTTCAATAGGTTTGTTTGAGCTTCTCAACCAATCTTGTAGACATATAAAAACATCAGCTGTAATAGGTGTTAAAGAACTCCTAAATTTATCTAAAGTTCTTTCCCTGGTGCTAAATGTAGATTCGTAGGCCACAGTAGATGCTTGGATAGCCAATACATCCCTTGCTACATTTGCCAAAGAAGGATACCTAACCTCATTTACCTTCCACCAGTTTAGAAGATCAAAATCAATTTTATTTTTTTCTTGTTTGTCCTCCAAGTACCTATCAAACTCTTCAAAAGCTGCAACTTCTCGTTCTTTCTGTGATTCAAGAAAAAAAATCATTAACTTAAGTATCACTATCATCAAAGAAATCATCATTTTACTTCAACACAGTAGAAGAGAAATCATCTTCTTTTGATTCATCTTCATTTAAATCTTTATAATTATCCATCATCTCATTTAAAGCATTTATAACATTTTTCACCAAATTTTTAGCCAATTCCTCTCCATAATGCTAAGTGTACTTAAACTTGAGATATTTGAGCTTTTATCTAGGATCCAACACTACTGCTACAAAAAGCATAATATTTGTTGACTGAAGAGAACCCCAATATTTGTTGAATTTATACCTCATTTTCATACCCATTTCAGACACCATTGTATCTCTACTATTTTCAGAAAGCTCAATTTTTTTCAAAATTCGAATAATCTTAGGAAAATAAACACTAGAGGTAGAATATTATGAGCCAAAAAATTTACAAGTTACTTCATAAAAAGTTTTCAAGAAACGAGCCAAAATTTTGGCGGTTGTTCAGTCTCTCTCAGTTGGAACGTTTGAACCAAACTCCTTCAAAAACTTTTGACTTTGTCCTCCAACTTATTAAAATTCTTTTTGATATTTTATATCAGTTTGTAGCATCAAAAAAGTTGAATTCCATCTTTTAGTATAATCTAATTGAAATGAAGATCTATATGTCAAGTTTGCTTTTTCAACACATAACTTAAACATATCTAATCTTATAAGATTGCTCCTCACATATTTCACCACACCTCTAATTTTTTGAATAGCACCCTCAACTTCTGTAATGCCATCTATGACAATTAAGTTTAGGATATGAGCACAACATCTCATATGAAAATGCTCGCCTCTCAAAAGTACAACACTTTTCTTCACAATCCTTTTTTTCAATTGTTAAACTGATAAATTAAATATAAAAAATTTTAATGATAGATATTATAATAATGATGAAAAATTAAATTAACAAACTATTATTACACATCTAAATATTAATTAAAATATATTTACATAACACAAAATGATTCTAAATCAAATCAAAATATATTACGAAATAATAATATTTAATTTTTAAATTTTTCCTTCTTTTGTTGAGCTTATTTTTTTTGATTAAATATAAATTATTTAAATATTATTTGTTTCATTCGAAATTTATTTAGAATTAATTTTTCTAAAAAAATTATCCTATAAATAATTAAAATGAATATTTAAAATTATAATGAATAAAAATATAAATGAGATTTATTATATAATAAGTAGAATATAGCTATTAAAAAAATTATGTATTTAGGGGTTTCGGGGTTTATGAGCTTACTGATTTAAGTAAGTAATCATTTAATGATCTATAGGTTTTATTTAAAAAATGAAATTACAAAAAATTTATTTTAATTATTTTTTCTCTTTTTTTAAGATTATAACTTTTGAAAATATAATAATTTTTAAATTTTTTCCAAAAGTGAAACAATATTTATTTATAATAATAATAATTTTATATCATAGAAATTCAATATAAACAATTTTATTGATAGATATTCTAATAATTATAAAAAAATAAATTAAAAATCTATTATGAATAAGATTGATATTACTTAAAATACAATATCAAAACCTAAAATGATTCAAAAGCATAGCAAAATATATTACTAAATAATAATTATTTGTTTTTAAATTTTTATTATTTTTATAAGCTTATCTATTTTTTGATGAAAAATAATTTTTATAAATTATATTTTTAACTCATAATTTATTTTATAATTAATACAGATATACAAATAAAAAACTAAAAATCAAAAAGAATTTTTTGAATTATAAAGAAAACAAATAAAACTGAGATTTATTAATTATTATTTAGTATATACTAGTTTAAACGATTATCTATAAAGGTGTATCAAAAATTTGTAGTTTAGTGATTTAAGTCTTTAGGCATTTAGTGGTGTATAGGTTTTATTTAAACAATGAAATAACAAAAAAATATATATTTTTTATTTTTTCACATGTTCAAAGGTTATAATCTTTGAAAACATAAAAATTTTAAAACTTTTTTCAAAAGTGAATACAATATTTAGTTATAATAATTATTAAATTTATATATCATATAAATTCAATATAAACATTTGTATTGATAAATATTCTAATAATGATTAAAAAAATAAATTAATAATCTATTATTAATAAGATATATATCATTTAAAATATAATTACAAATATTAAAATGATTCAGAAGCTAAGCAAAATATTTACAAAACCCAAATTGATTCAAAATTAAAGTAAAATATATTATTGGAAAATAATTTTTAATTTTTAAATTTTTACTTCTTTCATAAGCGTAAATACTTTTACTGTTTAAAAATAAATTATTTAAATTATATTTCTCGCACTCATAATTTATTTTGTAATAAATATTTCTATAGAAATAAATTAATAAATAATTAAAATAAATATTTAAAATTATAATAAATAGAAATAAAAGTTAGATTTAATAATTATTAAAAAGTATATAGCAGTTTAATGGTTTATGTATTTAGGCATTACGAGGTTTAGGAGTTTACTGATTTAACTGTGTATGCATTTGGTGGTTATAGTTTTTATTTAAAAAATTAATAAACAAAAAATTTATTTTTATTATTTTTTGATATTTTGAAATGTTATGAACTTTGAAAATATAATAATTTTTAAATTTTTTTCAAAAGTGAATTCAATATTTAGTTATAATAATGATTATATTTATATTTCATATAAATTCAATATAAATAATTTTATTAATAAATATTCTAATAATGATCAAAAAATAAATTAATAATCTATTATTAATAAGATAGATATCATTTAAAATATAATTACAAAACCTAAAATGATTCAGAAAGAAAGCAAAATATATTACTATATAATAAATATTTGTATTGAAATTTTTTCTTCTTTTTATAAGTTTATCTATATTTCTTAATGAAAAATAATTTATATAAATTATATTTGTCTAACTCATAATTTATATTGTAATTGATATTTAATAAATATAAACGAATAAATAATTAAAATGAATATTTTAAATTATAATTAAAAAAATAATATTGAGATTTATTATTTATTATTTAGGGTATACCAGTTAAAAAGGATTATCTATTTAGGGTTTTTGTGATTTCAGAGTTTTTGACTTAAGTGTTTAGGCATTTAGTAGTTTATAGGATTTATTTATACAATGAAATAACAAAAAAATAATTTCGATATTTTCTCACATTTTCAATGGTTATAACCTTTGAAAATATAATAATTTTAAATTTTTTTAAAAATATGAATATATTATTTAGTAATAAGAATCATTATAATTAAATATAATATAAACTAAATATAAACAATTTTATTGATAGATATGATATCAATTATCAAAAAATAAATTAATATGCTATTATTAATATGATAGATATAAATTAAAATATAATTGCAAAACATAAAATTATTCAAAATCAAAGTAAAATTTATTACCAAATAATAAATTTTATTTTTTAGTTTTTGCTTCTTTTTATAAGCTTAAAATTTTTTTTGAAGAAAAATAAATTATTTAAATTAAATTTAAGGTTTACGAGTTTAAAATATTAAGTATTTAGGGGCTTTTGTGTTTAGGAGTTTATATATTTAAGTGTTAGGCATTTAGTGGTCTATAAGTTTTATTTAAACAATTATATTAAAAAAAATTATTTTTATTTTTTTTCTAATTTTTAAAGGTTATAACCTTTGAAAATATACAAATTTCTAAATTTTTTTCAAATGTAAAGATAATATTTCGTTATAATAATCTTAATAAATATAAGTCATTTAAATTTAATATAAATAATCACATTTCTAGATATTATAAAATGATCAATAAATAAATTAATAAACTATTATTAATAAGATAGATATTATTTAAAATATATTTGCAAAATCTAAATTTATTCAAAATCAAAAGTATATATTACTAAATAATATTTTTTTTATTATTTTGCTTTTTTATAAGTTTATATTTTTGTTATTAAAAATAAATTATTTAAATTATATTTGTCTTCATCATAATTTATTTTGTAATTTATAATTTTAAAAAATAAACTAATAAATAATTAAAATAAATATTTAAAATTATAATAAATACAAATAAAATTGAGATTTTTTATTTATTATTCAGGATATATAGGTTTAATGGTTTAATTATTTAGGTGTTTTGGGGTTTATTCATTTAAATGTTTATGCCATAAGTTATTTATCTAATTTTTGAAGGTTATATCCTTTGAAAATATAATAATTTTTAATTTTTATTAAATGTGAATATAATATTTAGTAATAATATGCTTGATAATTATATATAATGTAAAATCAATATAAATAATTTTATTAATAGATATTATAATAATGATCAATAAATAAATTAATAAACTATTATTAATTAGAATGATATAAATTAAAATATAATTACAAAATCTAAAATTATTCAAAATTAAATTAAAATAATTTACTAAATAATAATATTTTGTTTTAAAAATTTTGCCTCTTTTTATAATCTTTATTTTTTTGATGAAAAATAAATTATTTATATTATATCTGTCTCACTAATAATTTATTTTGTAATAAAATTTCTTTAAAAAAAACTAATAAATAATTAAATGAATATTTAAAATTAATTGAATACTAAAAAAAATGAGATTTATGATTTATTATTTAGAGTATACTAATTTAAAGCTTTATGTTTTTATGGGCTTCGGGGTTTAGGAGTTTAGTCATTAAGAATTTAGGTATTTTGTGGTTTATAAATTTTATTTAAAAAACCTAATAACAAAAAATTTATTTTTTTAACTTTTTTCTATTTTCAAAGGTAGCCTTTGAAAACTTAATAATTTTTAATTTTTTTTAAAATGTGAAAATATTATTTTGTTATAATAATCTAAATAATAATATATTATGTAAATTGAATATAAATAATTTTTTTAATAGATATTATGATGACGATAATAAAATAAATTAATAAACTATTATTAATAAGATAGATATTAAATAAAATTTATTTGCAAAACTAAAAATGATTAAAAATCAAAGTAAAATATCTTAATATGATAGATATAAAATAAAACTATTATTAATAAGATAAAATATACAGGTTTAAAAGATTATATATTTAGGAGTTTTGAAATTTAAGAATTTAGTGATTTAAGTGTTTAGGCATTTTGTAGTTTATAGGTTTTATTTAAAAAATAAAATAACAAAAAAAAATTTTTTGTTATTTATTCTCATTTTTGAAGGATATAACCTTTAAAACTATAACAATTTTTAAATTTTTTTTAAATGTGAATACTATATTTAATTATGATAATCTTAATAATTATATATCATGTAAATTTAATATAAACAAGTATTTTAATATATATTATAATAAAGATCATACAAAAGATTAATAAACAATTTTTAATAAGATAAATATTGTTTAAAATATATTTACAAAACCTAAAATGATTCAAATCAAAATGAAAAATTTAACTAAATATTAATTTTAAATTTTAAAATTTTGTATCCATTTATAAGCTTATATATTTTTAGATGAAAAATAAATAATTTAAATTATATTTCTCTCACTATTAATTTATTTTTAATTTATATTTCTTTAAAAATAAACTAATAAATAATTAAAATGTATATATAAAATTTTATTGAATACTAATAAAAATGAGATTTATGATTAATTATTTAGTGTATACCTATTTAATGGTTTAAGTATATTGTGATTTTGGGGTTAATGAGTTTATTGATTTATATGTTTACTCATTTAGGTGTTTATAGGTTTTATTTAATCAATGAAATAACAAAAAATTTATTTTTATGAATTTTCGTGATTTTCAAAGGTTATAACCTTTGAAAATATAATAATTTTTTAATAGTTCTAAAATATGAATACAATACTTAGTTATAATAATTATAATAATTATATTTTATGTATATTCAATATAAAAAAATTTATTAATATATATTATTTTGTTGATGAAAAAATAAATTAATAAACTATTATTAATAAGATAGATATTAATTAAAATATATGTGTAGATCCTAAAATAATTCAAAATCAAAGTAAATTATATTACTAAATAAAATTTTAAATTTTTGAAATTTTGTTTATTTTTATAAGCTTATATTTTTTTTATAAAAAATAATTTATTTAACTTATATTTTCTCACTCATTATTTATTTTGTAATTAATATTTTTATAAAAATAAACTAAAAAATAATTAAAATGAATATTTAAAATTATAATGAAAACAAATAAAAATGAGATTTATTATTTTTTATTTAGGTTATATAGGTTTAATGGTTTAAGTATTTAGAGGGTTTTGGGGTTTAGGAGTCTAGAGATTTAAATGTTTAGGCATTTAGTGGTTTATATGTTTTATTTAAATAATAAAATAATAAAAAAAATTATTTTGGTGATTCTTTATCATTTTTGAAGGTTATAACCTTTGAAAAGATAATAATATTTTAATTTTTTTTCAAATTAAATATAATATTTAGTTATAATAAATTAATAATTATAAGACATTTTAATTGAATATAATTAATCTTTTCTTTGATATTATAAAAATGATCAAATAATAAATTAATAAACTATTATTAATAAGATTGATCGCAATTAAAATATAATCACAAAATCTATATATAATGATTCAAAATCAAAGTAAAATATATTACTAAATAATAATTTTTTGTTTTTAAATTTTTACTTCTTTATTTAAGCTTATTTTTTTTTGATTAAAATAAATAATTAAAATTATATTTGACTCACTCATTATTTATTTTGTGATTGATATTTCTATAAAAATAAACTAATAAATAATTAAAATGAATATTTAAAATTATAATGAATACAAATTAAAATGAGATTTATGATTTATTATATATGGTATACCAGTTTAATGGTTTGATTATTTAGGTGTTTTGTCATTTAGGAGTTTAGAAATTTATGTTTTTAGGCATTTAGTGGTTTATAGGTTTTGTTTATATAATAAAAATTTAAAATCCTTTTTTGATTTTTTCTGATTTTGAAAGTTTATAATTTTAGAAAATAAGATAATTTATAAAATTTTTTGAAATGTGAATACAATGTATAATTATATTAATCTTACTAATAATATATGATATAAATTCAATATAAATAATTTTAATGATATATATTATAATAATGATCAAAAATTAAATTAATAATATATTATTAATAATATAAATATTAATTAAAATATATTTACATAACACAAAATGATTCAAAATCATATCAAAATATATTACTAAATAATAATATTTAATTTTTAAAAATTTTTTTCTTTTTATAAGCTTATATTTTTTATTATTAAAATAAATTTTTTAAATAATATTTTGTTTTACTCAAAATTTATTTTGTAATTAATCTTTCTATAAAATTAAACTATAAATAAGTAAAATGATTATTTAAAATTATAATAAATAGAAAAAAAAATGAGATTTATTATTTATTAAGTAGTATATAGTTGTTAAAAGGTTTATGTCTTTAGGGGTTTCGGGATATATGAGCTTACTGATTTAAGTAAGTAAGCATTTAATGATCTATAGGTTTTATTTTAAAAATGAAATAATGAAAAATTTATTTTTATTATTTTTTCTAAATTTTAAAGGTTATAACTTTTGAAAATATAATAATTTTTAATTTTTTTTCAAAAGTGAATATAATATTTAGTCATAATAATCATTATATTTATATATCATATAAATTCAATATAACCAATTTTATTGATAAATATTCTAAAAATGATCAAATAATAAATAAATAATCTATTATTAAAAAAGATAGATATCAATTAAAATATAATTACAAAACCTAAAATAATTCAAAAGCAGAGCAAAATATATTACTATAATTTTTTTTTTGAATATTTATTTTATTTTAAAAAGGTTATATATATTTTTTGATTAAAAATAATTTATATAAATTATATTTGCCTAACTAATAATTTATTTTGTAATTAATATTTATATAAAAAATAAACAAATACATAATTAAAATGAATATTTAAAATTATAATTATAAAAAAATGAGATTTCTTTATTATAATTTAGGGTATACCATTTTAATTTTAATTATATCTGTCTCACTAATAATTTATTTTGTAATTAATATTTCTATAAAAATAAACTGATAAATAATTAAAATAAATATTTTAAATTATACTTAATAAAAATTAGAATGAGATTTATAATTTATTATTAATGTATACCAGTTTATTGGTTTAAGTATTTATATATTTTGTCATTTGAAAATTTAGCAATTTATGTTTTTAGGCATTTAGTGGTTTACAGGTTTTATTTAAACAATAAAATAATAAAAAAAAATTTATAATTTTTTCTCATTTTCATATGTTATAACCTTTGAAAATATAATAATATTTAAAATTTTTTTAAATGTTTATATAATATTTTAGTTATAATAATATTAATAATTATATATCATATAAATTCAATATAAATAATTTTATTGATAGATATTATAATTATGATCAAAAATTAAATTAATAAATTATTAATAAAAAGATAGAAATTAATTAAAAAATATTTACAAAACCCAAATTGATTCAAAATTAAAGTAAAATATATTACTTGATAATAATTTTAAATTTTTTAATTTTTATCTCTTTTATATGCGTATATATATTTTTTCATTAAAAATAAATTATTTAAATTATATTTGTTGTACTCATAATTTACTTTGTAATAAATATTTCTATCAAAATAAACTAATATATAATTAAAATGAATATTTAAGATTACAATAAATAGAAATAAAAATTAGATTTATTATTTATTATGTATTATATATTGGTTTAATGGTTACTATATCTAGTCATTACGGTGTCTAGGAGTTTACTTATTTAACTGTGTATACATATAGTAGTTTATAGGTTTTATTTAAAAAATAAAAAAACAAAAAATTTATTTTTATTATTTTTTGATATTTTCAAAGGTTATAACCTTTGAAAATATAATAATTTTTAATTTTTTTTAAAGTGAATACAATATTTAGTTATAATAATCATTTTATTTATATATTATAAAAATTCAATATAAACAATTTTATTGATAGATATTCTAATAATTATCAAAAAATAAATTAATAATCTATTATTAATAAGATAGATATCAATTAAAATAGAATTACAAACTTAAAATGATTCAGAAGAAAAGCAAAATTTATCACTATATAATAATTTTTTTTTTTGAAATTTTTTTTTCTTTTAAAAAGTTTATGAATAACGTTTTGATGAAAAATAATTTATATAAATTATATTTGTCTAACAAAATTTATTTTGTAATTAATATTTATATATAAATAAACAAATAAATAATTAAAATGAATATTTAAAATTATAATTAAAAAAAGTGAGATTTATTATTTATTATTTAGGGATATTGCTTTAATTTAAATTAGATCTATGTCACTAATAATTTATTTTGTTATTTATATTTCTATAAAAATAAATTGATAAATAATTAAAATAAAAATTTAAAATTATACTGAATAAAAATTAAAATGAGATTTATGAATTATTATTAATATAAACTAGTTTAATATTTTAAGTATTTAAAGGTTTTTTCGTTTATGACTTTAGCGATTTATGTTTTTAGGCATTTAGTGGTTTATAGGTTTTATTTAAACAATTAAATAACAAAAAAAATTATTTTTGATATATATCACATTTTCAAAGATTATAATCTTTGAAAATATAATAATTTTAAAATTTTTTAAAAATGTGAATACAATATTTAGTAATAATAATCATTATAATTATATATAATATAAACTAAATATAAACAATTTTATTGATAGATATGATATTAATTATCATAAAATAAATTTATATGCTAATACTAATATGATAGATATAAATTAAAAGATAATTGCAAAACATATAAATATTCAAAATCCAAGTAAACTTTATTACAAAATAATAATTTTTTTTAGTTTTTGATTGTTTTTATAAGCTTATATTTTTTTTGATCAAAAATAAATGATTTAAATTATATTTGTATTACACATAATTTATTTTGTAATTAATATTTTAATAAATTATTTATATTATATTTAAGGTTTACATGTTTAAAGGTTTAAGTATTTAGGGGCTTTTGTGTTTAGGAGTTTAGATGTTTAAGTATTTAGGATTTACTGGTTTATAAGTTTTATTTAAACAATGATATAACAAAAAATTTATTTTTATTATTTTTTCTAATTTTTGAAGATTATATCCTTTGAAAATATAATAATTTTTAAATTTTTTTCAAATGTGAATATAATATTTATTTATAATAATATTCATAATTATAATTAATTTAAATTCAATATACATAATTATATTGCTAGATATTATAATTATGATAAAAAAATAAATTAATAAACTATTATTAATAAAATAGTTATTATTTAAAAAGTATTTGTAAAATCTAACTTTATTCAAATCAAAGTAAAATATATTACTAAATAATAATTTTATTTGATGTTTTGCTTTTTTTATAACTTTATATTTTTGTTATTAAAAATAAATTATTTAAATTATATTTGTCTTACTCATTATTTATTTTGTAATTTATAATTCTATAATAATTAGTTACTAACTAATTAAAATGAATATTTAAAATTATAATGAATACAAATAAAATTGAGATATAATATTTTTTATTCAGGATAAACCGGTTTAATGGTTTAAGTATTTAGGTGTTTTGTGGTTTAGGAGTTTAGTGATTAAAGTGTTTAGGCCTTAGTGATTTATAGTTTTTATTTAATGAATGAAAAAATAAAAAATTTAATTTTTTGATTTTTTTTAATTTTTGAAGGTTATAACCTTTGAAATTATAATAAATTTTAATTTTTTTTAAATATGAATATAATAATCAGTAATAATAATCTTAATAATTATATATAATGTAAACTCAATATAAATAATTTTATTGATAGATATTATATATTTGATCAATAAATAAATTAATAAACTTGTATTTATAAAAATGATATAAATTAAAATATAATTGTAAAATCTAAAATGATTCAAAATCAAAATAAGATATATTACTAAATAATAATTTTTTTAAAAAAATTTGCTTCATTTTATAAGCATATATATTTTTTTGATCAAAAATAAATTATTTAAATTATATATGTTCACTAATAATTTATTTTATAATTAATATTTCTATAAAAATAAACTGATAAATAATTAAAATGAATATTTAAAATTATAATGAATACTAATAAAACTGAGATGTATGATTTATTTTTTTAACTATAATAATTTAATGTTTTTATGTATTTATGGGCTTCGGGGTTTAGGAATTTAGTCATTTTAGTATTTAGTCATTAGTGGTTTATAGGTTTTATATAAATAATAAAATAACAAAAATTTTATTTTTGTTATTTTTTCTCATTTTTGAAGGTTATAACCTTTGAAAATTATGATATTTTTAATTTTTTTTGAAAGGTTAATACAATATGAAGTTATAATAATCATAATAATTATATATAATATAAATTCAATATAAACTATTTTATTGATATTTATTATAATAATGATCATAAAAAAGTATTAACCAATTATTAATAAGATAAACATTTTTTAAAAAATATTTTCAGAACCTAAAATGACTCAAAATCAAAGTCAAATATTTTACTAAATATTAATTTTAAATTTTTGTATCCATTTATAAGCCTATATATTTTTTGATGAAAAATAAATTATTTAAATTATATTTATCTCACTAATAATTTATTTTTTAATTTATATTTCTATAAAATTAAACTAATAAATAATTAAAATGTAAATTTAATATTATAATGAATACTATTCAAAATGAGTTTTATGATTTAATATTTAGGGTATAACTATTTAATTGTTTATGTTTTTTGTAGTTTTGGGGTTAAGGAGTTTATTGATTTATATGTTTTAACATTTTCGTCTTTATAGGTTTTATTTAATCAATGAAATAGCAAAAAATTTATTTTTATGAATTTTCGTGATTTTCAAATGTTTTATAACCATAAAAATATAATAATTTTTTAATAGTTCCAAAATATGAATACAATACTTAGTTATAATAATGTTAATAATTATATTTGTTGTAGATTCAATATAAAAAAATGTATTAATATATATTATAATAATGATCAAAAAATAAATTAATAACTATTATTAATAAAATATATATTAATTAAAATATATTTGTAGAACCCAAAATAATTTAAAATCAAAGTAAATTATATTACTAAAAAAATTTTAAATATTTGAAATTTTGTTTATTTTTATAAGCTTATTTTTTTCATAAAAAATAATTTATTTAAATTATATCTGTCTCACTCATTATTTATTTTGTAATTAATATTTCTATAAAAATAAACTAAAAAATAATTAAAATGAATATTTAAAATTATAATGAATACAAATAAAAATGTGATTTATTATTTATTATTTATTATTTATGTTATATAGGTTTAATGGTTTAAGTATTTAGGGGCTTTTGGGGTTTAGTAGTCTAGAGATTTATATGTTTAGGCATTTAGTGGTTTTTAAGTTTTATTTAAATAATAAAATAATAAAATAATTTTTTTATGATTTTTTATCATTTTTGAAGGTTATAACCTTTGAAAATATAATAATTTTTAAACTTTTTTCAAATGTAAATATAATATTTAGTTATAATAACTTTATAATTATAAGGCATTTTAATTGAATATAAGTAATTTTATTGTTCAATATTATAAAAATGATAAATTAATAAATTAATAAACTATTGTTAATAAGATTGATCGTAATTAAAATAGAATTGCAAAACATATATATAATGATTCAAAATCAAAGAAAAATATATTACTAAATAATAAGCTTTTGTTTTTAAATTTTTACTTCTTTATATAAGCTTATTTTTTTTGATTAAAAATAAAGTATTAAAATTATATTTGTCTCACTCATTATTTATTTTGTGATTGATGTTTCTATAAAAAAAAACTAATAAATAATTAAAATGAATATTTAAAATTATAATGAATACAATTTAAAATGAGATTTATTATTTATTATATATGGTATACGAGTTTAATGGTTTGATTATTTATGAGTTTTGTCGTTTAGGAGTTTAGCAATTTATGTTTTTAGGCATTTAGTGGTTTATAGGTTTTATTTATATAACAAAAATTTAAAATTCTATTTTTTATTTTTTTTAAATTTTCAAAGGTTATAACCTTTGAAAATAAAATAATTTTTAAAATTTTTTGAAATGTGAATACAATGTATAATTATATTAATCTTATTAATTATATATAATATAAATTCAATATAAATAATTTTAATGATAGATATTATAATAATGATCAAACATTAAATTAATAAACTATTATTAATAATATAAATATTAATTAAAATATATTTAAATAACACAAAATGATTCAAAATCAAATCAAAATATATTACTAAATAATAATATTTTATTTTTTTAATTTTCCTTCTTTTTATTAGCTTATATTTTTTTCTATTAAAATAAATTATTTAAATAATATTTGTCTCACTCGAAATTTATTTTGTAATTAATTTTTCTAAAAAATTAAACTATAAATAATTAAAATGAATATTTAATATTATAATAAATAGAAATAAAAATGAGATTTATTATTTATTAAGTAGTATATACATGTTAAAGGTTTATGTATTTAGGGGTTTCGGGGTTTATGAGCTTAGTGATTTAAGAAAGTAAGCATTTAATGATCTATAGGTTTTATTTAAAAAATGAAATAATAAATAATTTATTTTTATTATTTTTTCTCATTTTTTAAGGTTATAATCTTTTAAAATGTAATAATTTTAAAATTTTTTT
Organism: Sapria himalayana; assembly: GCA_029783825.1. Lineage (NCBI taxonomy): Eukaryota > Viridiplantae > Streptophyta > Magnoliopsida > Malpighiales > Rafflesiaceae > Sapria > Sapria himalayana. The sequence goes on along the minus strand of JAREIK010002379.1, from coordinate 132,872 downwards.
CAAAAGTGAATTCAATATTTAGTTATAATAATCATTATATTTATATATCATATAAATTCAATATAAACTATTTTATTGATAAATATTCTAATAATGATCAAAAAATAAATTAATAATATATTATTAATAAGATAGATATCAATTATAATATAATTACAAAACCTAAAATGATTCAGAAGCAAAGCAAAATATATTACTATATAATAATTTTTTGTTTTGAAATTTTTTTTTCTTTTAAAAAGTTTATCTATATTATTCTGATTAAAAATAATTTATAAAAATTATATTTGTGTAACTCATAATTTATTTTGTAATTAATATTTATATAAAAATAAACAAATAAAAAATTAAATTTGAATATTTAAAATTAAAATTAAAAAAAAATGAGATTTATTCTTTATTATTTATCATATACCGGTTTAATTTAAATTAGACCTGTCTCACTAATAATTTATTTTGTAATTAATATTTCTATAAAAATAAAATGATAAATAATTAAAATTATACTCAATAATTAAAATAATTTATTTTTTTCCTCTCTCAAATCTAGAATGATTACTAAAGCTCTAACCAAAATAATAGGAGCTTTTACATTATCTCTATTATGTCTTATCATATTTGATGTTGAATCATTGGGCTATCAAAGGTAATTTGACTAATGTACGCTAACAGACTAAACCAAAGTTGTACCCCTATGTTTTGAAATAACTAGTTGTTGAAGATGATATTTATTTTGATTATTGTAATTTCTTCTAAAATATCTCTAATGCACACTCTCAAATCAATTTTTTTAAAACATAGTTTACCACTAGAAAAATAACCACCTTGTAGAATATTAGATCAAACTAGCCCTAGGGCGGTTTGAGTAGGGTAAGAAGTATGGGCTCTCTTTCAATCAAGAATCAAAAAATTTACTTTATTGGCATGTCTAAGCCTTTTTTTTATATACTCATGGATATGAAAAGTATCATTTCTTTTTTTTTATATTAAATGAGTATTGTATACAAGCTCACAATACCCAAAAAGGTGTAAATGAATCATATTCAAATGTATAAAAGGTTTTAATCATTGCTCACAATATTAGTCTTCCATATATATTCTTGAGGTCACAAATCAAAGGAAAAAGGTTTAGTGATATTTCCAATCCCAAGAATATAAGCTATAAAAAGTTATAAAAGTAGTACTCGAGCTTTAACTATTTCTAGGGTCATGACTTTTGCTCTTGAGGAATGTCCAAAGTTATAATCATTCGTAGTGCAATGACTTTGCAATATAAAGATAAAATGCACAAGCTATGGTCATATCCAAAACTGTGACCCAGTATTATAGTGATTAAATATGTATTCATGATCATTCTTAGTGCCATAACAATATGTTCAATAGAGAGACACAAGTTATGGAATATTCTCATCGATATTATTTTGTGTTCTAGAGACAAGATATACAATCATGACCATTACTAATGCTACAATAATCTAAAGCAAGAAAGAGACTGAATCCATAACTCACCCCTTGAGTCCTGACTTTGTCTTACATATATAAAAAGATAAATCTGTGACATTTTTAAAAGTTGAAAATTTCAATTTAAATTTAACACTAAGTCATTTGATTATAAAAGAGCAAAACTGAAACATGAGATTTAGGATTTAGGGGTTATGGGTAGGGTTATAGTATATGGTTTAAGGTTTAGGATTTAAAGTTGAGAGTTTATGGTTTTTTTTTGTTCTTTTTTTGGAAAATACACACTTTATTTATCATTTAGCCACACAACTTACAGGAGACTAAAGAGCTGACTAATTTATCCCAACCCACCAAATCCTAAGCACCTTAATGATTCTATGCATAAAATACATAAAAAACATAATGCCTAATAATTCCAAGCTTACGAATACAACTAAAATCACCTGGCATTCCCGGACTTCAGAGTTGGCATTGAGTTATTATGCCCTCTGCATCCTTTCCATTCGGAATTGTCCAAGCCTTTTGGAGGAACCTGAATGCTGCACCATATTAAAACTATGCAAATATAAGATTGTGCATGTGTGTGACATGCAGCATCAAGTGTTTGCCTATGTCATTGCTATGCAATGGAATACATTTAAAACTAAATTCCCATAAATCCACAATTCCATATCTAAGGTACTTTGTCAATTCATTCTCACCTCTTAATTCCACATTATTGTGTTCCAATGATCCTCAAAAGAGTATATCTTGGGTTAGAATGCTTTCACCTCATGCTCCGAGAAGTGGCTGTATGTTGCACAGACAAAATATCAAAAAATATGCATGCATCGGTGTGCATGTGTGATGAGGTCCATCTCATTGTCTAATTATCTACGCGTATAACCAAGCTAGAATACAATTAAATTACATAATGCTATAAAGATGGGTCTTTTGCTCCCAGGAGTGTAGCATCACCTAATGTCTATTTACAAAATGCATTAGTGGGCCCCACTTAGAGATACTCATGGGTCCAGTTGACCCAATTGCATGCTACATGGAGAACAGAAAAGATTGTGTGTGTGAGTATATCATGATCCGTCTCTACAAGTACATGGTGCATACAAAGTCCTAAATACAAATAAGACTACAAACATAAACTACAAGTTTGAATCATTCGCTCCTGTGTGGCTGGTCTGGACTCCATTACTTACTGGCCCTACTTGGTGATGCTCTGGATTTTGCCAGCTCTCCTATTAATCATGTATTACCCGTGACTCCTGTTGGGCGACGGTTGGGTGGTCGTCTATGCTGCCTGATAGGGATAGTGGAACCAACTTCTAGCTACTCTTGGTTTTACTCCCGACCAGTTTGCTCGGTCTCGTCAGTTGTCTGAATGTTAGCATCCCGCCTTGCTAGTGGGGCCCTCTACAAGTTGGTGGCCCATACTTCTGGCTGCTTTTAGGACTTGCTGGCCCCTCTAAATGCTATGCCAAAATGGACAAGAATATGTGCACATGTGTACTGTGGTCCGTAGCTATGTGTGTGTGGTGCAGCAGTATGAGGGTTTAGGAGTTTAGTAATTTAAGTATTTAGGTATTTTGTAGTTAATAGGTTTTATTTAAATAATTAAGTAACAAAAAAATTATTTTTATGATTTTTCTCATTTTCATGGTTATAACCATTGAAAATATTATAATTTTTAATTTTTTTCAAATGTTAATACAATATTTAATTATAATAATCATAAAAATTAAATATCATGTAAATTCAATATAAATAATTTTATTGATCGATAGTATAATACTGATTATAAAATAGATTAATAAACTATTATTAATAAGATAGATATTAATTAAAATATATTTGTAAAACCTAAAACGATTCGAAATAAAAGTAAAATATATTACTAAATAATAATTTTTTATTTTTGAATTTTTGATTCTTTTTATAAGTAAAATAAAATGAGATTTATGATTATTAAAATAAAACGATTCAAAATAAAATATATTTTTGATTCAAAATAAAAGTAAAATATAAACTAATAAATATTTAAAATGAATATTAAAATTATAATGAATACAAATAAAATGAGATTTATGATTAATTATTTAGGGTATACCGATTTAATGGTTTAAGTATTTAGGAGTTCAGGAGTTTAGTAATTTAAGTGTTTAGGCATTTAGTAGTTTATATGTTTTATTTAAATAATGAAATAACAAAAGAATTATTTTTCAAATTTTTTATCAATTTTGAAGATTATAACCTTAATAAATATAATAATTTTTAAATTTTTTTTAAATGTGAATACATTAGTTAGTTATAATAAACATAATAATTATATATCATGTAAATTAAAAATAAACAATTTTATTGATAGATACTAATAAACTAAATATAAATATAAATATAATAATGATTAAAAAATAAATTAAACTATTATTTATTGATAGATATTTATATATTATTTCTAAATACTTGAACCTTTAAAGATGGTTTAAATATTTAAGTATTTAAGGGTTTTGTCGTTTAGGAGTTAATGAATTTAATGATTTAAGTGTTTAGGCATTAAGTAGTTTATAGGTTTTATATAAACAATAAAATAACATAAAATTTATTTTTGTGATTTTATCTCATTTTCAAAGATGATAACCATTAAAAATATAATAATTTTTAAATTATTTTCAATGTAAATATAATATTTAGTTATAATAATCTTTATTATTATATATCATGTAAATTCAATATAAACAATTTTATTGATAAATATACTAATAATGTTCAAAAAATAAATTTATTATCTATTATTAATAAGATAGATATCAATTAAAATATAATTACAAAACCTAAAATGATTCAGAAGCAAAGCAAAATATATTACTATATAATTATTTTTAGTTTTGAAAATTCTTTTCCTTTTAAAAAGTTTATCTATAATTTTTTGATGAAAAATAATTTATATAAATTATTTTTGTCTAGCTCAAATTATTTTGTAATTAATATTTATATATATAAACAAATAAATAATTAAAATGAATATTTAAAATTATAATGAAAAAAATGAGATTTATTATTTATTATTTAGGCATAATGTTTTAATTTAAATTAGATCTGTCTCACTAATAATTTATTTTGTAATTAATATTTCTATAAAAATAAACTGAATAATAATTAAAATAAAAATTTAAAATTATACTGAATAAAAATTAAAATGAGATTTATGAATTATTATTAATGTTTACCAGTTTAATGGTTTAAGTATTTAATGGTTTTATCGTTTAGGAGTTTAGTGATTTATGTTTTTAGGCATATAGTGGTTTATAGGTTTTATTTAAACAATGAAATAACAAAAAAAATATTTTTGATTTTTTTTTCACATTTTCAAAGGTTATAACCTTTGAAAAAATAATAATTTTTAGTAATAATATTGTGAATACAATATTTAGTAATAATAATCATTATAATTATATATAATATAAATTAAATATAAACAATTTTTTTCATACATATGATATCGATTATCAAAAAATAAATTAATATGCTATTATTAATATGATAGATATCAATTAAAATAATATTAAATAACCTAAAATGATTCAAAAACATTGTGAAATTTATTACTAAATAATAATTTTTTTTTAGTTTTTGCTTCTTTTTATAAGCTTATATATATTTTTGATGAATAAAAATAATTTAAATTATATTTGTATCACTCATAATTTATTTTGTAATTAATATTTCAAAATATTATTTAAATTATATTTAAGGTTTATGAGTTGAAAGGTTTAAGTAATTAGGGGCTTCAGGGTTTAGGAGTTTAGAGATTTATGTGTTTAGGCTTTTAATGGTTTATAAGTTTAATTTAAACAATGATATAACAAAAAATTTATTTTTGTTATTTTTTATCATTTTAAAAGGTTATAACCTTTAAAAATATAACAATTTTTAAATTTTATTTATATGTGAATACTATATTTAGATATGATAATCTTAATAATTATATATCATGTAAATTCAATATAAACAATTATATTGATAGATATTATATTAATGACCAAAAAATAAATTAATAAACTCTTATTAATAAGAAAGATTTTATTTAAAATATATTTGTAAAATGTAAATTTATTCAAAATCTAAGTAAAATATATTACTAAATAATAATTTATTTGATGTTTTGCTTCTTTTAATAAGTTTATATTTTTTTTATTAAAAGTAAATTATTTAAATTATAATTGTCTTTCTTATAATTTATTTTTAATTTATAATTCTATAAAAATAAACTAATAAATAATTAAAATGAATATTTAAAACTATAATGAATACAAATAAAATAGAGATTTATTATTTATTAATTTGGATATACTAGTTTAATGGTTTAAGTATTTAGGTGTTTTGGGGTATAGTGATTTAAGTGTTTAGGCCTTTAGTGATTTATAGTTTTTATTTAAAGAATGAAAAAATAAAAAATTTAAGTTTTTGATTTTTTTTTTAATTTTTGAAGGTTATAACCTTTGAAAATATAATAATTTTTAATTTTTTTTAAAAAGTGAATATAATATTTACTTATAATAATCTTAATAATTTTATATAATGTAACCTCAATATAAAAAATTTTATTGATAGATATTATAATAATTATCAATAAATAAATTAATAAACTAGTATTTATAAGAATGATATAAATTAAAATATAATTGTAAAATCTAAAATGATTCAAAATCAAAATAAGATATATTACTAAATAATAATTATTTATTTTTAAAATTTTGCCTTTTTTATAAGCATTTTTTTAATGAAAAATAAATAATTTAAACTATATATGTTGCACTAATAATTTATTTTGTAATTAATATTTCATTAAAAATAAACTGATAAATAATTAAAATGAATATTTAAAATTATAATGAATACTAATAAAAATTAGATTTATGATTTATTATTTGGACTATAATAATTTAATGTTTTAAGTATTTATGGGCTTCAGGGTTTAGGAGTTTAGTGATTTTAGAATTTAGTCATTTAGTAGTTTATAGGTTTTATGAATACTAATTAGTAATTTAAATTATATTTATTTTATTAATAATTTATTTTTTAATTTATATTTCTATAAAAATAAACTAATAAATTATTAAAATATATATTTAAAATTATAATGAATAATTATAAAAATGATAATTATGATTTATTAATTAAGGTATAACTATTTAATTGTTTAAGTTTTTTTGTGGTTTTTGGGTCAATGAGTTTATTGATTTATATGTTTACACATTTAGGTGTTTATAGGTTTTATTTAATCACAGAAATAACAAAAAATTTATATTTATGAATTTTCGTGATTTTAAAATGTTAGAACCTTTTAAATTATAAAAATTTTTTAATAGTTATAAAATAGGAATACAATACTTCGTTATAATAATCTTAAAAATTATATTTGTTGTAAATTCATTATAAAAAAAAGTATTAATATATATTATTATAATGATCAAAAAATAAATTAATAAACTATTATTAATAAGATGGATATTAATTAAAATATATTTGCAGAAAACAAAATAATTCAAAATCAAGTAAATTATATTACTAAACAAAATTTTAAATTTTTGAAATTTTGTTTATTTTTTTAAGCTTATTTTTTTTTCATAAAAAATAATTTATTTAAATTATATATGTCTCATTCATTATTTAATTTGTAATAAATATTTCTATAAAAATAAACTAAAAAAATAATTAAAATGAATATTTAAAATTATAATGATTACAAATAAAAATGAGATTTATTATATATTATTTAGGTTATATATGTTTAATTGTTTAAGTATTTAGGGGATTTTGGTGTTTAGGAGTCTAGAGATTTAAAAATTTGGGCATTTAGTGGTTTATAATTTTATTTAAATAATAAAAAAAATTATTGTTGTTATTTTTTATCATTTTGGAACGTTATAACATTTGAAAATATAATAATTTTAAAATTTTTTAAATGTAAATATAATATTTAGTTATAATAATCTTAATAATTATAAGACATTTAAATTGAATATAAGTAATTTTATCGTCAGATATTATAAAAATAAACAAAAAATAAATTAATAAACTTTTATTAAAAAGATTGATAACAATTAAAATATATTTGCAAAACCTATATATAATGATTCAAAATCAAAGTACAATATATTACTAAATAATACTTTTTTGTTTTTAAATTTTTACTTCTTTTTATAACAGTATTTTTTTTGTTTAAAAATAAATTATTAAAATTATATTTGTCCAACTCATTATTAATTTTGTGATTAATATTTCTATTAAAAATAAACTAATAAATAATTAAAATGAAATTTAAAATAATAATAAATACAAATTAAAATGAGATTTATTATTTATTATTTGTGGTATACCGGTTAAATGGTTTGATTATTTAAGAGTTTTTTCATTTAGGAGTCTATCAATTTATGTTTTTAGGCATTTAGTGGTTTATAGGTTTTATTTATATATAAAAAAATTTTTTTTTGATTTTTTCTGATTTTCAAAGGTTATAACCTTTAAAAATAAAATATTTTTTAAAATTTTTTGAATTGTGAATAGTATGTATAATTATATTAATCATACTAATTATATATCATATAAATTCAATATAAACAATTTTAATGATAGATATTATAATAATGATCAAAAATTAAATTAATAAACTATTATTAATAATATAAATAATAATTAAAATATATTTACATAACACAATGATTCAAAATCAAATCAAAATATATTACTAAATAAAATTATTTAGATTAAAAATATATTACTATATAAAAATGATTCAAAAGAAAGAAAAATATATTACTATATAATAATTTGTTGTTTTGAAATTTTTAAATAATTAATATAAATTATTTTTCATTTTAATGAAAAATAATATATATAAATTATATTTGTACAACTCATAATTTATTTAGTAAGTAATATTTGTATAAAAATAAACAAATAAATAATTAAAATGAATATTTAAAATTATAATGAAAAAAATAATATTGAGATTTATTATTAATTATTTAGGGTTTTAAAGATTTAGGAGTTGTTGATTTAAGTGTTTAGGCATTTAGTGGTTTAGAAGTTTTATTTAAACAATGAAATATCAAAAAAAAATGCTTTTTTTATTTTTTCATATTTTCAAGGCTTATAACCCTTGAAAATATAATAATTTTAAAATTTTTTTAAAAAGTGAATTAAATATTTAGTTATAATAATAATAATTATTTTTATATATCATATAAATTCAATATAAACAATTTTATTGAGAAATATTCTAATAATGATTAAAAAATTAATTAATAATCTATTATTAATAAGATAGATATCAATTAAAATATAATTACAAAACCAATAATGATTCATAAGCAAAGCACATTATATTATTATATATAATTTTTTGTTTTTAATTTTTTTTTCTTTTAATAACTTTATCTATATTTTTTTTGATGAAAAATAATTTATATAAATTATGATTGTCTAACTCATAATTTATTTTGTAATAAATATTAATATAAAAATAAACAAATAAATAATTAAAATTAATATTTTAAATTATAATGAAAAAAATAAAAATGGATTTATTGTTTATTATTTAGGATTTATCTGATTAAAAAAATTATCTATTTATGGTTTTCGAGATTTAGAAGTTATTAATTCAAGTATTTAGGCATTTAGTGGTTTATAAGTTTTATTTAAACAATGAAATAACAAATAAATTATTTTTTATATTTTTTCGAATTTTCAAAGTTTATAACCTTTTAAAATATAATAATTTTAAATTTTTTTAAAAATGTGATTACAATATTTATTAAAAATAATTATTATAACAATATATAATATAAACTAAATATAAACAATTTTAGTGATATATATTATATTAATTATCAAAAAATAAATTAATAAACTATTATTAATATGATAGATATAAATAAAAATTTAATTACAAAAACTAAAATGAAAAAAAAAATCAAAGTAAATTTATTACTTAATAATAATTCTTGTTTTTTAGTTTTTGCCTCATTTTATAAGATTATATATTTTTTTTGATAAAAAATAAATTATTTAAATTATATATTGTATCACTCATAATTTATTTTGTAATTAATATTTCAATAAATTATTTAAATTATATTTAAGTTTTACGAGTTTAAAGGTTTAAGTATTTAGGGGCTTCGAGGTTTAAAAGTTTATAGATTTATTTGTTTAGGTATTTAATGGTTTATAAGTTTTATTTAAATAATGATATAACAAAAAATTTATTTTTTGTTATTTTATCTCATTTTTGAAGGTTATAACCTTTGAAAATATAGCAATTTTTAAATTTTTTAAAATCTGAATACTATATTTAGTTTTGATAATCTTAATAATTATATATCATATAAAATCAATATAAACAATTATATTGATAGATATTATATTAATGATCAAAAAATAAATTAATAAACTAATTTAAATAAGATAGATATTATTTAAAATATATTTGCAAAACCTAAATTTATTCAACATCAAAGTAAAATAAATTACTAATTAATAATGTTTTTGATGTTATGCTTTTTTTATAAGTTTATATTTTTTGTTCTTAAAAGTATATTATTTAAATTATATTTGTCTTCCTCATAATACGTTTTGTAATTTATAAGTCTATAAAAATAAACTAAAAAATAATTAAAATGAATATTTAAAATTATAATGAATACAAATAAAAGTGAGATTTATTATTTATTATTCAGGATATATAGTTTTAATGGTTTAGGTATTTAAGTGTTTTGAGTTTTAGTCATTTAAGTGTTTATGCCTTTAGTGATTTATAATTTTTATTTAAAGAATGAAAAAACAAAAAATTTAATTTTTCGTTTTTATTAATTTTTTTTAAATGTGAATATAATATTTAGATATAATAATGTTAATAATTATATATAATGTAAACTCTATAAATAATTTTATTAATAGATATTATAATAATGATCAATAAATAATTAATAAACTATTGTTAAAAATAATGATATAAATTAAAATATAAATGCAAAATCTAAAATGATACAAAATCAAAATAAAATATTTTACTAAATAATAAATTTTTGTTATTAAAATTGTGCCTATTTTTATAAGCTTATATTTTTTTTGATGAAAATATAAATTATTTAAATTATATCTGTCTCACTAATAATTAATTATAAAATTAATATTTTTATTCAAATAAACTGATAAATAATTAAAATAAAAATTTAAAATTAAAATGAGATTTATGATTTATTATTAATGTATACTAGTTTAATGGTTTTGAGATTTAAAATTTTCTGAAATGTGAATACAATATTTAGTTATAATTTTATTAATAATCATACATCATATAAATTGAATATAAATAATTTTGATGATAGTTATTATAATAATAATCAAAAATTAATTAATAAACTATTAATAATTACATAGATATTCATTAAAAAATATTTATAAAACCCAAATTGATTCAAAATTAAAGTAAAATATATTACTGAATAATATTTTTTTATTTTTAAAATTTACTTCTTTTATAAGCATATATATATATTTTTTGATTAAAAATAAATTATTTAAATATTATTTGTCTTACTCATAATTTATTTTGTAATAAATATTTATATAAAAATAAACTAATAAATAATTAAATGAATATTTAAAATTATAATAAATAGAAATAAAAAAAGGCTTATATATTATTACGTATTATATAGTGGTTTAATAGTTTATGTATTTAGGTATTACGGGGTTTAAAAGTATACTGATTTTATTATGTATGCATTTAGTGGATTATACATTTTTTTTAAAAAACAAAATAACAAAGAATTTATTTTTATTATTTTTTGATATTTTCAAAGGTTATAAACATTGAAAATATAATAATTTTTAAATTTTTTCAAAAGTGAATTCAATATTTAGCTAAAATAATCATTATAGTTATATATCATATAAATTCAATATAAAAATTTTAGTGATTAATATTGTAATAATGATCAAAAAATAAATTAATAATCTATTATTAATAAGATAGATATCAATTAAAATATAATTACAAAACATAAAATGATTCATAAGCAAACCAAAATATATTACTATATAATAATTTTTTGTTTTGTAATTTTTTTTTTATTTTAAAAAGTTTATCTATATTTTTTTGATTAAAAATAATTTACCTAAATTATATTTGTCAAACTCATAATTTATTTTATAATTAATATTTATATAAAAATAAACAAATAAATAATTAAAATTAATATTTAAAATTATAATGAAAAAAATGAGAATTTTTATTTATTATTTAGGGTATACCGGTTTAATTTAAATTATATCTGTCTCACTAATAATTTATTTTGTAATTAATATTTCAATAAAAATAAACTGATAAAAAAATTAAAATAAAAATTTAAAATTATACTGAATAAAAATTAAAATTAGATTTATGAATTATTATTAATGTATACTAGTTTAATATTTTACGTATTTAGAGGTTTTGTCGTTTAGGACTTTAGCAATTTATGTTTTTAGGCATTTAGTGGTTTATATGTTTTGTTTAAACAATGAAATAACAAAAAAATTATTTTTGATATTTTTTCACATTTTCAAAGGTTATATAACCTCTGCCAATATAATAATTTTAAAATTTTTTATAAATGTGAATACAATATTTAGTAATAATAATCATTATAATTATATATAATATAAACTAAATATAAATAATTTTATTCATAGATATGATATCAATTATCAAAAAATAAATTAATATGCTATTAATATTATGATGGATATAAATTTAAATATAATTGAAAAACCTAAAATTAATCAAAATACAAGTAAAATTTATTACTTTATAATAATTTTTGTTTTTTAGTTTTTTCTTATTTTTATAAGCTTATTTTTTTTTGATGAAAAATAAATTATTTAAATTATATATTTATCACTTATAATTTATTTTGTAATTAATATTTTAATAAATTTTTTAAATTATATTTAAGCTTTACATGTTTAAAGGTTTAAGTATTTATGGGCTTTTGTGTTTATGAGTTTAGATGTTTAAGTGTTTAGGAATTTAGTGGTTTATAAGTTTTATTTATACAATGATATAGCAATAAAATTTTTTTTATTATTTTTTCTAATTTATGAAGATTATTTCCTTTGAAAATAAAATAATTTTTAAATTTTTTTCATATGTAAATATAATATTTATTTATAATAATCTTCATAATTATAATTCATTTAAATTCAATATAAATAATTATTAATAAACTATTATTAATAAAATAATTATTATGTAAAATGTATTTGCAAAATCTAAATTTATTCAAATCAAAGTAAAATATATTACTAAATAATAATTTTTTTTAATGTTTTGCTTTTTTTATAAGAATAATATTTTTGTTATTAAAAAAACAGATAAATAATTAAAAAAAATTAAAATTATATGGAATAAAAATTAAAATAAGATTTATGATTTATTATTAATGTATACCAATTTAATAGTTTAAGTATTTAGAGGTTTTGTTGTATAGGTATTTAGCGATTCATGTTTTTTGGCATTTGGTGGTTTATAGTTTTTATTTTAATAATATAATAACAAAAAAAATTATGTAATTTTTTGTCAATTTTATAGGTTATAACCTTTAAAAATATAATAATATTTAAAATTTTTTGAAATGTGAATACAATATTTATTTATAATAATTTTAATAATTATATATCATATAATTTCAATATAAACAATTTTATTGATAGATATTATAAAAATGATCAAAAATTGAATTAATAAACTATTAATAATTAGATAGATATTAATTACAAAATATTTACAAAACCCAAATTGATTCAAAATTAAAGTAAAAAATATTATTGGATAATAATTTTTAATTTTTAAATTGTTACTTGTTTTATAAGCGTATATATTTTTTTATTAAAATTAAACTATTTAAAATATATTTGTCGCACTCATAATTTATTTTGTAATAAAAATTTATATAAAAATAAACTAATAAATAATTTGAATGAATATTTAAAATTATAATAAATTGAAATAAAAATTAGATTTCTTAATTATAAAGTAGTATATAGCGATTTAATGGTTTATGTATTTAGCATTATGGGCTTTAGAAGTTTACTGATTTAATCGTGTATGCATTTAGTGGTTTATAGGTTTTATTTAAAAATTAAAATAACAAAATATTTATTTTTATTATTTTATTATATTTTCAAAGGTTATAACGTTTGAAATAATAATAATTTTTAAATTTTTTTCAAATATGAATTCAATATTTAGTTATAATAATCATTATATTTATATATCATATAAATTCAATATAAACAATATTATTGAAAAATTTTCTAATAATGATGAAAAAATAAATTAAAAATCTATTATTAATAAGATAGATATCAATTAAAATATAATTACAAAACATATAATGATTCAGAAGCAAAGCAAATTATATTACTATATAATAATTTTTTGTTTTTAATTTTTTTTCTTTTAATAAGTTTATCTATAATATTTTTTAATGAAAAATAATTTATATAAATTATAGTTGTCTAACTCATAATTTATTTTGTAATTAATATTTATATAAAAATAAACAAATAAATAATTAAAATGAATATTTAAAATTATAATAAAAAAATGAGATTTTTTCTTTATTATTTAGGTTATACCAGTTTAATTTAAATTATATCTGTCTCTCTAATAATTTATTTTGTAATTAATATTTCAATAAAAATAAACTGATAAATAATAAAAATTAAAATATAAAATTATATTGAATAAAAATTAAAATGAGATTTATGAATTATTATTAATGTATACCAGTTTAATATTTTAAGTATTTAGAGGTTTTATCGTATAAGACTTTAGCGATTTATATTTTTAGGCATTTAGTGATTTTTTAGTTTTGTTTAAACAATTAAATAAAAAAAAATATATTTTTGATATTTTTTCACATTTTCAAAGTTTATAACCTTAGACAATATAATAATTTTAAAATTTTTTAAAAATGTGAATACAATATTCAGTTATAATAATTATTATAACTATATATAATATAAACTAAATATAAAAAATTTTATTGATAGATATGATATCAATTATCAAAAAATAAATTAATATGCTATTATTATTATAATGGATATAAATTAAAATATAATTGCAAAACCTAAAATTATTCAAAATCCAAGTAAAATTTATTACAAAAAAAAATTTTGTTTTTTAGTTTTTTCTTCTTTTTATAAGCTTTTATATTTTTTGATGAAAAATAAATTATTTAAATTATATTTGTATCACTCATAATTTATTTTGTAATTAATATTTTAATAAATTATTTAAATTATATTTAAGGTTTACGAGTTTAAAGGTTTAAGTATTTATGGGCTTTTGTGTTTAGGAGTTTAGATGTTTAAGTGTTTAGTCATTTAGTGGTTTATAACTTTTATTTAAACAATTATATAGCAAAAAATTTATTTTTATTATTTTTCTAATTTTTGAAGATTATATCCTTTGAAAATATAATAATTTTTAAATATTTTTCAAATGTAAATATAATATTTATTTATAATAATCTTCATAATTATAATTCATTTAAGTTCAATATAAATAATTATATTGCTAGATAATATAATAATGATCAAAAAATAAATTAATAAACTATTATTAATAAAATAGTTATTATTTAAAAAGTATTTGCAAAATCTAAATTTATTCAAATCAAAGTAAAATATATTACTAAATAATAATTTTTTTTAATGTTTTGCTTTTTTTATAACTTTATATTTTTGTTATTAAAAATAAATTATTTAAATTATATTTGTTTTACTCATAATTTATTTTGTAATTTATAATTATATGATAATAAAATACTAAATAATTAAAATTAATATTTAAAATTTATAATGAATACAAATAAAATAAAGATTTATTATTTATTATTCAGGATATACTAGTTTAATAGTTTAAGTATTTAGGTGTTTTGGGGTTTAGTGATTTAAGTGTTTAGGCCTTTAGTGATTTATAGTTTTTATTTAAAGAATAAAAAAATTTAATTTTTTTATTTTTTTAAATTTTTGAAGGTTATAACCTTTGATAAAATAATAATTTTTAGTTTTTTTTAATGTGAATATAATATTTAGTTATAATAATCTTAATAATTATATATAATGTAAACTCGATATAAATAATTTTAATAATAAATATTATAAATATTATCTATAAAAAATTTAATAAACTATTATTAATAAGAATGATATAAATTAAAATATAATTACAAAATCTAAAATGATTCAAAATCAAAATAAAATATATTACTAAATAATAAATTTTTGTTTTTAAAATTCTGCCTCTTTTTATAAGGATATATAATTTTTTTGATGAAAAATAAATTATTTATATTAGATCTGTCTCACTAATAATTTATTTTGTAATTAATATTTCTATAAAAATAAACTAATAAATAATTAAAATAAAAATATAAAATTATACTTAATAAAAATTAAATTGAGATTTATGATTTTTTATTAATGTACACCTGTTTAATGGTTTAAGTATTTAATGGTTTTGTCATTTAGAAGTTTAGCATATTATGTTTTTAGGCATTTAGTGGTTTATAGGTTTTATTTAAACAAATAAATAACAAAAAAAATTGTTATTTTTTCTCATTTTAATAGGTTATAACCTTTGAAAATAAAATAATATTTAAAATTTTTTAAAATGTGAATACAATATTTAGTAATTTTAATATTAATAATTATATATCTTATAAATTCAATATAAACAATTTTATTAATAGATAATATAATAATGATCAAAAATTAAATTAATAAACTATTAATAATAAGATAGATATTCATTAAAATATATTTACAATACCCAAATCGATTCAAGATTATACTATAATATATTACTGTATAATAATTTTTAATTTTTAAATGTTTACTTCTTTTATAAGCGTATATTTTTTTTTTGATTAAAAAAAATTATTTAAAAAATTATTTGTCGCACTCATAATTTATTTTGTATTAAATATTTTATAAAAATAAACTAATAAATAATTGAAATCAATATTTAAAATTATAATAAATAAAATAAAAATTAGATTTATTAATTATTAAGTAGTATAAAGCGGTTTAATGGTTTATGTATTTAGAAATTTACTGATTTAACTATATATGCATTTAGTGGTTTATATGTTTTATTTAAAAAATAAAATAACAGAAAATTTATTTCTGTTATTTTTTGATATTTTCAAAGGTAACCTTTGAAAATACAAAAAATTTTAAGTATTTTTCTTAAGTGAATACAATCTTTAGTTATAATAATCAATATATTTATAAATCATATAAATTCTTTATAAACAATTTTATTGATAAATATACTAATAATGATCAAAAAATAAATTAATAATCTATTATTAATAAGATAGATATCAATTAAAATATAATTACAAAAGCTAAAATGATTCAGAAGCAAAGCAAAATATATTACTATATAATAATTTTTTGTTGTGAATTTTTTTTTCTTTTAAAAAGTTTATGTATATTTTTTTGATGAATAATAATTTATATAAATTATACTTGTCTAACTCATAATTTATATATTTATAAAAAATAAACTAATAAATAATT
The DNA here is from genome assembly GCA_029783825.1 of Sapria himalayana. NCBI lineage: Eukaryota > Viridiplantae > Streptophyta > Magnoliopsida > Malpighiales > Rafflesiaceae > Sapria > Sapria himalayana. Next base: position 115,775 of record JAREIK010002379.1, on the reverse strand, counting down.
AAAATGAATATTTAAAATTATAATGAATACAAATTAAAATAAGATTTATGATTTATTATATGTGGTATACCGGTTTAATTGTTTTATTATTTAGGGGTTTTGTCATTTAGGAGTTTATCAATTTATGTTTTTAGGCATTAAGTGGTTTATAGGTTTTATTTATATAATAAAAATATAAAAAATTATTTTTTTTTATTTTCAAAGGTTATAACCTTTGAAAATAAAATAATTTTTAAAATTTTTTGAAATGTGAAGGCTCTCTATAATTATATTAATCTTACTAATTATATATCATAAAAATTCAATATAAACAATTTTAATGATAGATATTATAAAAATGATCAAAATTTAAATTAATAAACTATTATTAATAATATAAATAATAATTAAAATATATTTACATAACACAATGATTCAAAATCAAATCAAAATTTATTACTAAATAATAATATTTAGATTAAAAATATATTACTATATAAAAATGATTCAGAAGAAAGCAAAAAATATTTCTATATAATAATTTGTTGTTTTGAAATTTTTTTTCTTTTAAAATAAATTAATTTTCATTTTTATGAAAAATAAATTATATAAATTATATTTGCCTAACTCATAATTTATTTTGTAATTAATATTTATTTAAAAATAAACAAATAAATAATTAAAATGAATATTTAAAATTATAATGAAAAAATAATATTGAGATTTATTATTTATTATTTAGTGTTACCTGTTTAAAAGGATTATTATTTATTAGTTAGGGTTTTAAAGATTTAGGTGTTATTGAATTAAGTGTTTAGGCATTTAGTGGTTTATAGTTTTTATTTAAACAATGAAATATCAAAAAAAAAATATTTTTTTTTACATTTTAAAAGGTTATAAACTTTGAAAATATAATAATTTTAAAATTTTTTTCAAAAGGGAATTCAATATTTAGTTATAATAATCATTATATTAAAATATCATATAAATTCAATATAAACAATTTTATTGATAAATATTATAATAATTATCAAAAAATAAATTAATAATTTATTATTAATAAGAGAGATATCTATTAAAATATAATTACAAAACCAATAATGATTCAGAAGCAAAGCAAATTATATAATCATATAATAATTTTTTGTTTTTAATTTTTTTTTCTTTTAATAAGTTATCTATATTTTTTTGATGAAAAATAATTTATATAAATTATTATTATCTGACTCATAATTTATTTTGTAATTAATATTTATATAAAAATAAAAAATAAATAATTAAAATGAATATTTAAAAGTATAATGAAAAAAATAAAAATGGATTTATTCTTTATTATTTATGATATATCAGATTAAAAAAATTATATATTTAGGGTTTTCGAGATTTAGAAGTTATTCATTAAAGTATTTAGGCAATTAGTGGTTTATAGGTTTTATTTAAACAATGAAAATAACAAATAAATTATTTTTGATATTTTTTTAAATTTTCAATAATTATAAGCTTTGAAAATATAATAATTATAAAAATTTTTAAAAATGTGAATACAATATTTAGTAATAATAATTATTATAACAATATATAATATAAACTTAATATAAACAATTTTATTGATAGATATTATTATAATTATCAAAAAAAATAATTTATAAACTATTATTAATATGATAGATATAAATTAAAATTTAATTACAAAAACTAAAATGATTAAAAATAAAAGTAAATCAAAGTAAATTTATTACAAAATAATATTTTATGTTTTTTAGTTTTTGCCTCATTTTATAAGATTATATATTTTTTTGATGAAATATAAATTATTTAAATTATATTTGTATAACTCATAATTTATTTTGTAATTAATTTTGCAATAAATACTTAAATTATATTTAAGGTTTATGAGTTTAAAGGTTTAATTATTTTGGGGCTTCGGGGTTTAGGAGTTTAGAGATTTATGTATTAGATATTTAATAGGTTATAAGTTTTATTTAAACACTGATATAACTAAAATTTATTCTTTGTTATTTTTTTCTCATTTTTGAAGTTTATAACCTTTGAAAATATTACAATTTTTAAATTTTTTAAAATGTTAATACTATATTTAGTTATGATAATAATAATTATTATATATAATATAAATTCAACATAAACAATTATATTGATAGATATTATATTAATGATCAAAAAATTAATTAATAAATAATTATAAATAAGATAGATATTATTTAAAATATATTTGCAAATCCTAATTTTATTCATAATTAAAGTAAAATAAAGTAATAAATAATAATGTTTTTGATGTTTTGCTTCTTTTTATAAGTTTATATTTTTTGTTATTAAAAGTATATAATTTAAATTTTATTTGTCTTCCTCATAATTTATTTTGTAATTTATAATTCTATAAATAAACTAAAAAATAATCAAAATGAATATTTAAAATTATAATGAATACAAATAAAAGTGATATTTATTATTTATTATTCATGATATACAGTTTTAATGGTTTAGGTATTTAGGTGTTATAGGGTTTAGTGATTTAAGTGTTTATGCCTTTAGTGATTTATAGTTTTTATTTAAAGAATGAAAAACAAAAAATTTAAACATTTTGTTTTTTTTATAATTTTTGAAGGTTATAATCTTTATAAAATATTATAATTTTTAATTTTTTTTAATGTGAATATAATATTTAGTTATCATAATCTTAATAATTATATATAATGTAAACTAAATATAAATAATTTTATTAATAGATTTTATAATAATGATCAATAAATAATTAATAAACTATTATTAAAAAGAATGATAAAAATTAAAATATAAATGTAAAATCTAGAATGATACAAAATCAAAAAAAAATATTTTACTAAATAATAAATTTTTGTATTTAGATTTGTGCCTATTTTTATAAGCTTATATTTTTTTGATGAAATATAAATTATTTAAATTATATCTGTCTCATGAATAATTTATTTTGTAATTAATATTTCTATAAAAATAAACTGATAAATAATTAAAATAAAAATTTAAAATTATACTGAATAAAAATTAAAATGAGATTTATGATTTATCATTAATGTATACCAATTTAATATTTTAAGTATTTAGAGGTTTTGTCGTATAGGTGTTTAGCGATTCATGTTTTTAGGCATTTAGTGGTTTATAGGTTTATTTAAACAATAAAATAACCAAAAAAAATTTGTAATTTTTTGTCATTTTGATAGGTCAAACCTTTGAAAATATAATAATATTTAAAATTTTTTTAAATGTGAATATAATATTTTAGTTATAATAATATTAATAATTATATATCATATAAATTCAATATAAACAAATTTATTGATATATATTATAATAATGATCAAAAATTAAATTAATAAGCTATTAATAAAAAGATAGAAATTAATTTAAAAATATTTACAAAACCCAAATTGATTCAAAATTAAAGTAAAATATATTACTGGATAATTATTTTAAATTTTTAAATTTTTACTTCTTTTATATGCGTGTATATATTATTTCATTAAAAATAAATTATTAAATTATATTTGTCGCACTCATAATTTATTTTGTTATAAATATTTCTATAAAAATAAACTAATAAATAATTAAAATTAATATTTTAAAATTATAATAAATAGAAATAAAAATTAGATTTATTATTTATATTGTATTATATATCAGTTTAATGGTTACTGTATTTAGGCATTATGGGGTCTAGGAGTTTACTTATTTTACTGTGTATGCATTTAGTAGTTTATAGGTTTTATTTAAAAAATAAAAAAAAAATTATTTTTATTATTTTTTAATATTTTCAAAGGTTATAACCTTAGAAAATATAATAATTTTTAAATTTTTTTAAAAAGTGAATTCAATATTTAGTTATAATAATCATTATATTTATATATCATATAAATTCAATATAAACTAATTTATTGATAAATATTCTAATAATGATCAAAAAATAAATTAATAATCTATTTTAATAAGATAGATATCAATTATAATATGATTACAAAACCTAAAATGATTCAGAAGCAAAGCAAAATATATTACTATATAATAATTTTTTGTTTTGAAATTTTTTTTTTCATTTAAAAAGTTTATTTATATTATTTTGATGAAAAATAATTTATATAAATTATATTTGAGTAACACATAATTTATTTTGTAATTAATATTTATATAAAAATAAACAAATAAATAATTAAATTTGAATATTTCAAATTAAAATGAAAAAAAATGAGATTTATTCGTTATTATTTAGGATATACCGGTTTAATTTAAATTAGATCTGTCTCACTAATTATTTATTTTGTAATTAATATTTCTATAAAAATAAACTGATAAATAAGTGAATTAAAATTTAAAATTATAATGAATAATTAAAATAATTTATTTTGTTCCTCTCTCAACTCTAGAATGATTGCTAAAGCTCTAACCAAAATAATAGGAGCTTTTACTTTTATCTCTATTATGTCTCATCATATTTGATGTTGAATCAGTGGGCTATCAAAGGGAATTTGACTCATTTATGCTAACAGACTAAACCAAAGTTGTACCCCTATGTGTTTAAGTAGCTTGTTGTTGAGGATGCTATTTATATTGATTATTGTAATTTCTTCTAAAATATCTCTCATGCACACACTCAAATCAATCTTTTTAAAACACAGTTCACCTCTAAAAAAATATCCACCTTGTAGCCTATTAGAACAAACTAGCCCCAGGGGGCTTGAGCAGGGCAAGAAGTATGGGCGCTCTTTCAATCAAGAATCAAAAAATTTAATTTATTGGCATGTCTAAACCTTTTTTTTATATCCTCATGGATTTGAAAAGTATCATTTCTTTCATTTTATATTAAATGAGTTATGCATACAATCTCATAATGCCCAAAAAGGTGTAAATGAATCATATTCAAATGTATAAAAGGTTTTAATCATTGCTCAAAATATTAGTCTTGCATATTGATACTTGAGGTCACAAATCAAAGGAAAAACCATAGTGATATTTCCAATCCCAAGAATTTTAGCTATAAAAAGTTATAAAGAGTATTACTCAAGCTTTAACTATATCTAGGGTCATCACTTTTGCTCTTGAGGAATGTCCATAGTTACTTTCATTCCTAGTGCAATGACTTTGCAATATAAAGATAAAATGCACGAGCTATGGTCATATCCAATACTGTGACCCAGAATTATAGTGATTAAATATGTATTCATGATCATTCTTTGTGCCATAACAATATGTTCAACAGAGAGACACATGTTATGGCATATTCTGATCGATATGATTTTGTGTTCTAGAGACAAAATATACAATCATGACCATTACTAATGCTACAATAATCTAAAGAAATAAAGTGACTGAATCCATAACTCACCCCTTGAGTCATGACTTTGTGTTACATATACAAAAAGATAAATCGGTGACATTCCTAAAAGTTGTGAATTTCAATTTAAATTTAACACTTAGTCATTTGATTATAAAAGTGCAAAACATGAGATTTAGGATTTAGGGTTTGTAAACCAGGGGTATAGTTTATGGTTTAAGGTTTAGGATTTAAAGATTAAGGTTTATGGTTTTTTTTGTTTTTTTTTGGAAAATACACACTTTATTTATTATTTAAGCACACAACTTACAAGAGACTAAAAGCTGACTAATTTAGGCCAGCTCACCAAATCCTATGCACCTTAATGATTCTATGCATAAAATACATAAAAAAACATAATGCCTTATAATTCCAAGCGTACGAATACAACTAAAATCACCTGGCATTCCCGGACTTCAGAGTTGGCATTGAGTCATTATGCGCACTACGACATTTCCATATCGGAATTGTCCAAGCCTTTTGGAGGAACCCAAATGATGCACCAAATTAAAACTATGCAAATATAAGATTGTGCATGTGTGTGACATGCAGCATCAAAGTATTTAGTTATAACCTTTGAAAATATAGTAATTTTTAAATTTTTTATCATTTGTAAATATAAAATTTAGTTATAACCTTTAAATAATAAAATCACAAAAAATTATTTTTGTGATTTTTTATCATTTTTGAAGGTTATAACCTTTGAAAATATAGTAATTTTTAAATTTTTTTCAAATGTAAATATAATAATTAGTTATAATAATCTTAATAATAATAAGACATTTTAATTCAATATATGTAATTTTATTGTTAGATATTATAAAATTGATCAAATAATAAATTAATAAACTATTATTAATAAGATTGATCGCAATTAAAATAAAATTGCAAAACCTATATATAATGATTCAAAATCAAAGTAAAATATATTACTAAATAATAATTTTTTGTTTTTAAATTTTTATTTGTTTATATAAGCTTATTTTTTTTGATTAAAAATAAATTATTAAAATTATATTTGTCTCACTCATTATTTATTTTTTGATTGATATTTCTATAAAAAATAAACTAATAAATAATTAAAAATGAATATTTAAAATTATAATGAATTCAAATTAAAATGAGATTTATGATTTATTATATATGGTATGCCGGTTTAATGGTTTGATTATTTAGTTGTTTATAGGTTTTATTTATATAATAAAAATTTAAAATTCTATTTTTGATTTTTTCTGATTTTCATAGGTTATAACCATTGAAAGTAAAATAATTTTTAACATTTTTTGAAATGTGAATACCATGTATAATTATATTAATCTTGCTAATTATATATCATATAAATTCAATATAAATAATTTTAATGACAGATATTATAATAATGCTCAAAAAGTAAAATAATAAACTATTATTAATAATAATAATCTTAATTAAAATATATTTACATAACACCAAATGATTCAAAATCAAATCAAAATATATTACTAAATAATAATATTTAATTTTTAAAATTTTCATTCTTTTTATCAGCTTATATTTAGTTATAATACAATATTTAGTTATTATAATCATTATATTTATATATCATATAAATTAATATATAAACATTTTTATTGATAAATATTCTAATAATGATGAAAAAATAATTTAATAATCTATTATTAATAAGATAGATATCAATTAAAATATATTTACAAAACCTAAAATGATTCAGAAGCAAAGCAAAATATATTACTATATAATAATGTTTTGTTTTGAAATTTTTTTTATTTTAAAAAGTTTATCTATAATTTTTTGATGAAAAATAATTTATATAATTTATTTTTGCCTAGCTCAATCTATTTTTAAATTAATATTTATATATAAATAAACAAATAAATAATTAAAATGAATATTTATAAGTATTATAAAAAAATGAGATTTATTATTTATTATTTAGGGATACTGTTTTAATTTAAGTTATATCTGTCTCACTAATAATTTATATTGTAATTAATATTTCTATAAAAATAAACTGATAATAAATTAAAATAAAAATATAAAATTATACTAAATAAAAATTAAAATGAGATTTATGCTTTATTATTACTGTATACCAGTTTAATGGTTTAAGTATTTAAAGGTTTTTCATTTAGGATTTTAGCGATTTATGTTATTAGGCTTTTAGTGGATTATATGTTTTATTTAAAAAAATAAAATATCAAATAAATTTGCTATAATTTTTTCTCATTTTAAAAGGTTATAACCTTTGAAAATATAATAATATTTAAAATTTTTTGAAATGTGAATACAATACTTAGTTATAATAATATTAATAATTATATATCATATAAATTCAATAAACAATTATATTGATATATATTATAATAATGATCAAAATTAAATTTATAAAGTTTTGATATTAAGATAGATATTAATTAAAAAATAATTACAAAACCCAAATTGATTCTAAATTATAGTAAAATATATTTATGGATAAGAATTTTTAATTTTAAATTTTTACTTCTTTTATAAGCATATATATTTTTTAAATTATATTTGTCACACTCATTATTTCTTTTGTAATAAATATTTATATAAAAATAAACTAATAAATAATTAAAATGAATATTTAAAATTATAATAAATAGATATAAAAATTAGATTTATTAATTATTAAGTAGTATATAGGTGTTTAATGGTTTATGTATTTTGGCATTATGGGGATTAGAAGCTTACTGATTTAACTATGTATGCATTTAGTGGTTTATAGGTGTTAATTAAAAAAATATCAAAAAATATTTTTTTTTTAATTTTTGATATTTTCAAAGGTTATAACCTTTGAAAATCTTATAATTTTTAAATTTTTTTCAAAAGTGAATACTATATTTAGTTATAATAATCATCATATTTATATATCATATATATTTAATATAAATATTTTTATTGATAAATTTTCTAATAATGATAAAAGAATAAATTAATAATCTATTATTAATAAGATAGATATCAATTTAAATATAATTACAAAGCCTAAAATGATTCAGAAATAAAGCAAAATATATTACTATATAATATTTTTTTGTTTTGAATTTTTTTTCTTTTAAAAAGTTTAAATATATTTTTTTGATGAAAAATAATTATATAAATTATATTTGTCTAACTCAATTTATTTTGTAATTTATAATTATATAAAAATATATGAATAAATAATTAAAATTAATTTTTTAAATTATAAAGAAAAAATAATATTGAGATTTATTATTTATTATTTAGGGTATATCAGTTTAAAATGATTATCTATTTAGGGTTTTCGAGATTTAGGAGTTATTGATTTAAGTATTTAGGCTTTTAGTGGTTTATAGGATTTATTTAAATAATGAAATAACAAAAAAATTATATTTTTTATTTTTTCATTTTTTCAAAGGTTATAACATTTAAAAATATAATAATTTTAAAATTTTTTTAAAATGTGAATAAAATATTTAGTAATAATAATCCTTATAATTATATATAATATAAACTAATTATAAATAATTTTATTGATATATATGATATCAATTATCAAAAAATATATTAATAAACTATTATTAATATGATAGATAACAATTAAAATATTATTACAAATCCTAAAATGATTCAAAATCAATTTAAAATTTATTACTAAATAATAATTTTTTGTTTTTAAATTTTTACTTCTTTTTATAAGATTATATTTTTTTTATTAAAAGTAAATTATTAATATTATATTTTTCTGACTAATTATTTATTTTGTAATTAATATTTATATAAAAAATAAACTAATAAATATTTAAAATGAATATATAAAATTATAATGAATACAAATTAAAATGACATTTAAGATTTATTATTGTTGTATATGTAATTTATTTTTTGATAATCTATTTCTATAACCAAATATTTTTTCTTTTTTTATATTTTCAAGTAAGTGCAGGAAAAAAAATATTAGAGGCCGGGGATGCAGTAGGAGCACAATAACGGAGGTCTCGCTGACCGGACAGCAAGCCGGAATTGGATCAGAGCCTGACCCATCTCATGATCCGACCCGCGCCGGTTAAATGAACCGAGAGAAATTTTAAAATAAATGTTTTGTAATTTTATTTTTGGGTAGCTATTTTTGGACCCGTGGAATAGTTCATCTTCTCTCTCTCTTCTCTCTATGTGATTTATCGTGACTATTCTGTGTGCTGCATACTGTAAGAGATTTTTGTACCTTTAATCTATAACGCATAAGCATTTTCTGGTGGATTTGGCTAGTCGTACTGAGCGACTAGCTAAGAATGTTATTTTCGGTGATTATTTCTCCTTTTTTGATTCTATCATGGATGGTTGCTGCATTGAGATATATATATTGCTTGTTTTATGTTGTTTCTGTGTTTCTGTATCTCAATCTCATTACCATGGAAGCACAATTGCCCAACAATTCTATATGGTATACCGGTTTAATGGATCGATTATTTAGGGGTTTTGTCGTTTAGGAGTTTAGCAATTTATGTTTTTAGGCATTTAGTGGTATATAGGTTTTATTTATATAATAAAAATAATTTTTTTTTGATTTTTTTTAGATTTGAAAGGTTATAACCTTTAAAAATAAAATAATTTTTAAAATCTTTTGAAATGTGAATACCATGTATAATTATATTAATCTTATTAATTATATATCATGTAAATTCAATATAAATAATTTTAATGATAGATATTATAATAATGATCAAAAACTAAATTAATAAACTATTATTAATAATATGAATATTAATTAAAATATATTTACATTACACAAAATAATTCAAAGTCAAATAAAAATATATTACTAAATAATAATATTTAATTTTTAAAATTTTCCATCTTTTTATAAGCTTATATTTTTTTATGATTAAAAATAAATTATTTAAATAAAATCTAGTCTCAATCGAAATTTATTTTGTAATTAATTTTTCTAAAAATTAAAATATAAATAATTAAAATGAATATTTAAAATTATAATAAATAAAAATAAAAATGAGATTTATTATTTATTAAGTAGGATACAGCTCTTATAAGGTTTATGTATTTAGGGGTTTCGGGATTTATGAGCTACTAATTTATGTAAGTAAACATTTAGTGGTCAATTGATTTTATTTAAAAAAGAAATAACAAAAAATTTATTTTTTGTATTCTTTCTCATTTTTTAAGATTAAAAACCTTTGAAAATATAATAATTTTTAAATTTTTTTCAAAAGTGAATACAATATTTATTTATAATAATCATAATAATTATATATCATATAAATTCAATATAAACAATTTTATTGATAGATATTCTAATAATTATCAAAAAATAAATTAAAAATCTATTATGAATAAGATTGATATTACTTAAAATATAATATCTAAACTTAAAATGATTCAAAAGCAAAGCAAAATATATTACTTAATAATAATTATTTGTTTTTAAATTTTTATTATTTTTATAAGCTTATCTATTTTTTGATGAAAAATAATTTTTATAAATTATATTTTTAACTCATAATTTATTTTATAATTAATCTATATATATAAATAAAAAACTTAACAATCAAAATGAATTTTTTAAATTATAATGAAAACCAATAAAAATGAGATTTATTATTTATTATTTAGGATATACCGGTTTAAAGGATTATCTATATAGGGGTATCGGGTATTTGTAGTTTAGTGATTTAAGTGTTTAGGCATTTATTGATTTATAGGTTTTATTTAAAAATTGAAATAACAAAAAAAAATATTTTTTTTATTTTTCACATGTTCAAAGGTTATAATCTTTGAAAATATAAAAATTTTAAAACTTTTTTCAAAAAATAAATTATTAATCTATTATTAATAAGATAGATATCAATTAAAATATAATAAAAAAACCTAAAATGATTCAGAAGAAATCAAAATATATTAGCGTATAATAATTTGTTGTTTTGAAATTTTTTTTTCTTTTAAAAAGTTTATTCATATTTTTTAATAAAAATTAATTTATATAAATTATATTTTTCTAATTCATAATTTATTTTTTATTTAATATTTATATAAAAATAAACAAATAAATAATTAAAATGAATATTTAAAATCATAATGAAAAAAAATAATATTGAGATTTATTCTTTATTATTTAGGGTATACCGGTTTAATATAAATTAGATCGGTCTCACTAAGAATTTATTTTGTAATTAATATTTCTATAAAAATAAACTGATAAATAATTAAAATAAAAATTTAAAATTATACTGAATAAAATTAAAATGAGATTTATGAATTATTATTAATGTATACCAGTTTAATATTTTAAGTATTTAGAGGTTATTTCGTTTATGACTTTAGCGATTTATGTTTTTAGGCATCTAGTGGTTTATAGGTTTTATTTAAACAATGAAATTACAAAAAAATTATTTTTGATATTTTTTCACATTTTCAAAGGTTATAACCTTTGAAAATATATTAATTTTAAAATTTTTTAAAAAGTGAATACAATATTTAGTAATAATAATCATTATAATTATATATAATATAAACTAAATATAAATAATTTTAATGATAGATATGATATCAATTATCAAAAAATAAATTAATATGCTATTATTAATATGATAGATATAAATTAAAATATAATTTCAAAATCTAAAAATATTCAAAATCCAAGTAAAATTTATTACTAAATAATAATTTTTTTTAGTTTTCGCTTCTTTTTATAAGCTTATATTTTTTTTGATGAAAATAATTTATTTAAATTATATTTATATCACTCATAATTTATGTTGTAATTAATATTTTAATAAATTTTTTAAATTCTATTTAAGGTTTACGATTTTAAACGTTTAAGTATTTAGGGGCTTTTGTGTTTACTAGTTTAGAGGTTATAGTATTTAAACATTTGGTATTTTATAAGTTTTATTAAAACAATGATATAACAAAAAATTTATTTTTATTATTTTTTTTTATTTTTTAAGGTTATAACCTTTGAAAATATAATAATTTTTAAATTTTTTTCCAATGTAAATATAATATTTAGTTATAATAATCTTAATAATTATAAGTCATTTAAATTCAATATAAATAATAACATTGCTAGATATTATAATAATGATAAAAAAAATTAATAAACTATTATTAATAAGATATATATTATTTAAAATATATTTGCAAAATCTAAATTTATTCAAAATCAAAATAAAATATATTACTTAATAATAATTTTTTTAATGTTTTGCTTTTTTTATAAATTTATATTTTTGTTATTATAAATAAATTATTTAAATTAATTTGTCTTACTCATAATTTATTTTGTAATTTATAATTCTATAATAATAAACTAATAAATAAATAAAATAATTATTTAAAATTATAAATGAATACAAATTAAATTGAGATTTATTATTTGTTATTCAGGATATATCGGTTTAATGGTTTATGTATTTAGTTATTTTTGGGTTTAGGAGTTTAGTGATTTAAGTGTTTAGACCTTTAGTGATTTATAGTTATTATCTAAAGAATTAAAAAAAATTAATTTTTTGAATTTTTCTAATTTTTGAAGATTGTAACCTTTGAAAATATAATAATTTTTAATTTTTTTAAATGTGAATAAATATTTAGTTATAATAATTTTAATAATTATATATAATATAAACTAAATATAAATAATTTTATTAATAGATATTATAATAATGATCAATAAATAAATTAATAAACTAGTATTAATAAGAATAATATAAATTAAAATATAATTGTAGGATCTAAAATGATTCAAAATCAAAATAAGATATATTACAAAATATTAATTTTTTATTTTAAAAATATTGCCTCATTTTATAAGCATATATATTTTTTTGATGAAAAATAAATTATTTAAATTTTATCCGTCTCACTAATAATTCATTTTGTAATTAATATTTCAAAAAAAAAATAAACTGATAAATAATTAAAACGAATATTTAAAATTATAATGAATGCTAATAAAAATGAGATTTATTATTTATTATTTAGAGTATACTTATTTAAAGGCTCATGTATTTATGGGCTTCGGGGTTTAGAAGTTTAGTCATAAAGAATTTAAGTATTTTGTGGGTTATAGATTTTATTTAAAAAATCTAATAACAAAAAATTTATCTTTTTTTTCTTATTTTCAAATGTTATAACCTTTGAAAACTTAATAATTTTTAAATTTTTTTAAAATGTGAAAATATTATTTTGTTATAATAATCTAAATAATTATATATTATGTAAATTCAATATAAATAATTTTTTTATTATTATTATAATGACGATAATAAAAAAATTATTAAACTATTATTAATAAGATAGATATTAAATAAAATTTATTTGCAAAACCTAAAATGATTCAAAATCAAAGTAAAATATATTAAAAAGATAGATATTAAATTAAACTATTATTAATAAGAGAAAATATATAGGTTTAAAAGATTATATATTTAGGAGTTTTTGGATTTAAGAATTTAGTGATTTAAGTGTTTAGGAATTTAGTAGCTTATAGGTTTACTTAAAAAATAAAATAACAAAAAAAATTTTTTGTTATTTGTTCTCATTTTTGAAGGATATAACCTTTGAAACTATATCATTTTTTTAATTTTTTTTAAATGTTAATACTATATTTAGTTATGATAATCTTAATAATTATATATCATGTAAATTCAATATAAACAATTCTATTGATATATATTATAATAATGATCGTACAAAAGATTAATAAACAATTATTAATAAGATAAATATTGTTTAAAATATATTTACAAAACCTAAAATGATCCAAAATCAAAGTGAAATATTTTACTAAATATTAATTTTAAATTTTAAATTTTTGTATCCATTTATAAGCTTATATATTTTTTGATGAAAAATAAATTATTTAAATTATATTTGTCTAGTTATTAATTTATTTTTTAATTTATTTTTCTATAAAAATAAACTAATAAATAATTAAAATGTATATATAAAATTATAATGAATACTAATAAAAATGAGATTTATAATTTATTATTTAGGGTATACCTATTTAATGGTTTAAGATTATTGTTGTTTTGGGGTTAATGAGTTTATTGAAATATATGTTTACACATTTAGGATTTATTTATTGATTTATAGGTTTTATTTAATCAATGAAATAACAAAAAATTTATTTTAATGAATTTTCGTGATTTCCAAGGTTATAACTATTGAAAATATAATAATTTCTTAATAGTTCTAAAATTTGAAAACAATACTTCGTTATAATAATCTTAATAATTATTTTTGATGTAAATTCAATATAAAAAATGTTATTAATATATATTATTTTGATGATCAAAAAATAAATTAATAAACTATTATTAATAAGATAGATATTAATTAAAAAGTTTTGAAATTTTAAAAAATTATTACTATATAATAATTTTTGTTTTGAATTTTTTTTTATTTTAAAAAGTTTATCGATATTATTTTGATGAAAAATAATTTATATAAATTATATTTTTCTAACGCATAATTTATTTTGTAATTAAATTTATATAAAAATAAACAAATAAATAATTAAATTTGAATATTTAAAATTAAAATGAAAAAAAAATGAGATTTTTTCTTTATTATTTAGGATATACCAGTTTAATTTAAATTAGATCTGTCTCAATAATAATTTATTTTGTAATTAATATTTCTATAATAATAAATTGAGAAATAATTAAAATAAAAATTAAAATTATATTTAATAATTAAAATAATTTATTTTGTTCCTCTCTCAACTCTAGAATGATTGCTAAAGCTCAAACCAAAATAATAGGAGATTTTACTTTATCTCTATTATGTCTCATTAATTTTGATGTTGAATCACTGGGCTATCAAATATAATTTGACGCATGTACGCTAACAGACTAAACCAAAGTTGTACCCTTATGTGTTGAAATAACTAGTTGTTGAGAATGCTATTTATATTGATTATTGTAATTTCTTCAAAAATATCTCTCATGCACACACTCAGAGCAATTTTTTTTAAACATAGTTCACCTATAAAAAAATAACCACCTGGAAGCCTATTAGATCAAACTAGACACATGGCGGTTTGAGCATGGCAAGAAGTATGGGCTCTGTTTCAATCAAGAATCAAAAAATTTATTTTATTGGCATCTCTAAGCCTTTTTTTTATATCGTCATGGATATGAAAAGTATCATTTCTTTCTTTTTATATTAAATGAGTTATGTATGCATGATCACAATACCAAAAAATGTGTAAATGAATCATATTCAAATGTATAAAAGGTTTTAATCATTGCTCAAAATATTAGTGTTGCATATTGACACTTGAGGTCAAAATCAAAGGAAACTGGTTTTGTGATATTTCGAAACCCAAGAATTTTAGCCATAGAAAGTTACAAAGAGTAGTACTCGAGCTTTAACTATTTCTAGGGTGATGACTTTTGCTCTTGAGGAATGTCCAAAGTTACAATCATTCCTAGTGCTATGACTTTGCAATATAAGGAAAAAATGCACAAGCTATGGTCATATCCAAAACTGTGACCCAGTATTATAGTGATTAAATATGTATTCATGATCATTCTTAGTGCCATAACAATATGTTCAACTGAGAGACACAAGTTATGACATATTCTAATCGATATGATTTTGTGTTATAGAGACAAAATATACATTCATGACCATTACTAATGCTACAATAATCTAAAGCAAGAAAGATACTGAATCCATAACTCACCCCTTGAGTCATGACTTTGTGTTACATATACAAAATGATAAATCTATGACATTTTAAAATTTGTGTATTTCAATTTAAATTTAACACTTAGTCAGTTTATTATAAAAGTTCAAAACATGAGATTTAGGATTTATGGTTTATCGGTTAAGGTTATAGTTTATGGTTTAAGGTTTAGGATTTAATGTTTAGGGTTTATTATTTTTTTTTTAATTTTTTTGTAAAATACACACATTATTTATCATTTAGGTAAACAACTTGCAAGAGACTAAAGAGCTGACTAATTTATGCCAGCCCTCCAAATCCAATGCACCTTAATGATTCTATGCATAAAATACATAAAAAAATATAATGCCTAATAATTAAAAGCATACAAATACAAATAAAATCACATGGCATTCCCAGACTTCAGAGTTGGCATTGAGTCATTATGCGCACTGCATCCTTTCCATTCGGATTTGTCCAAGCCTTTTAGAGGAACCTGAATGATGCACCATATTAAAACTATGCAAATATAAGATTGTGCATGTGTGTGACATGCAGCATCAAGCATTTTCCTTTGTCATTGCTATGCAATGGAATACATGTAAAACTGAATACCCATAAATCCACAAGTCCATATCTACGCCACTTTGTCAATTCATTCTCACCTCTAGATTCCACATTATTTTTCTCCAATGATCTTCAAAAGAGTTTCTCTTGGGTTAGAATGCTTCCTCCTCGAGCTCCAAGAAGTGGCTGTATGTTGCATAGACAAATATCAAAAAATATGCATGCATCACTGTGCATGTGTGATGAGGTCCATCTCATAGTCTAATTATCTATGCGTACAACCAAACTATAATACAAGTAAAATTACAAAATGCTATAAAGATGGGTCTTCTGCTTCCAAAAGTGTAGCATCGCCTAATGATTATTTACAAAATGCATTAGTGGGCCCCACTTAGAGATACTCATGGGTTCAGTTGCCCTCATTGTATGCTACATAGAGAACATACAAGATTGTGTGTGTGAGTATGTCATGATCCATCTCTACAAGTACATGGTGCATACAAAGTCCAAAATACAAATAAGACTACAAACATAAACTACAAGTTTGAATCTTTCGCTCTTGTGTGGCTAGACTGGACTCCATTTCTTACTGGCCTTGGTTTGTGATTCTTCGTATTTTTAGACTCTCCAATTAATCATGGATTACCTGCTACTCCTGTTGGGCGACGGTTGGGTGGCCCTCTATGCTTCCTGATACGGCTAGTTGGACCTACTCCTAGCTACTCCTGGGTTTACTTCCGACCACTTTGCTTGGTAACGTCAGTTGTGTGAATGTTATCATCCCGGCTTGCTAGTGGGGCCCTCTACAAGCTGGTGGCCCATACCTTGCCTAATTCTAGGACTTGCTGGCCCATCTAAATGCTACACCAAAATGGAAAAGAATATGTGCTCGTGTGTACTATGGTCCGTCGCTATGTGTGTGTGGTGCAGCAGTATCAGGGTTTAGAAGTTTAGTAATTTAAGTATTTAGGTATTTTGTGGTTTATAGGTTTTATTTAAATATTAAATAACAAAAAAATTATTTTTAAGATTTTTTTTTATTTTCAAGGTATTGACCATTCAAAATTTTATAATTTTTAATTTTTTTTCAAATGTTAATACAATATTTAATTATAATAATCATAAAAATTAAATATAATGTAAATTCAATATAAATAATTTTATTGATCAATATTATAATACTGATCATAAAATAGATTAATAAACTATTATTAATAAGATAGATATTAATTAAATATTATTTGCAAAACCTAAAACGATTCAAAATCAAAGTAAAATATATTACTAAATAATAATTTTTATTTTTAAATTTTTGATTCTTTTTATAAGCTATAAATTTTTTTGATGAGATAAATTATTTAAATTATATTTGTCTCATTCATAATTATATTTTCAATTAATATTCTATAAAAATATAATAATAAATATTAAAATGAATATTTAAATTATAATGAATTACAAATAAAAATGAGATTTATTGATTAATTATTTAGGATATAACGGTTTAAATGGTTTCAAGTATTTTGGAGTTCAAGAAGTTAGGTGATTTAAGTGTTTTCCAGGCATTAGTAGTTTATAATGTTTTAATTTAAATAATGAAATAAAAAAAAATTATATTTCAAATTTTTATCAATTTTGAAGGTAACCTTTATAAATATAATAATTTTAAATTTTTTCAGAATGTGAATACAATAATTTAGTTATAATAAACTTAATAATTATATATCTGTAAATTAAAAATAAACAATTGTATAGATAGATATTATAAACTAAATATAAATATAAATATATAATGATCAAAAATAAAGTACTAAACATTATTTATTGATGGATATTTATATATTATTTATAAATACTTAAACCCTTTAAAGATGGGTTTAAATGTTTAAGTATTTAAGGGTTTTGGTGTTTTGGATTTAGAGTTAATGATTAAGCATTTAGGCATGTAGTAGTTATAGGTTTTAATATAAACAATAAAATAAATAAAAATTATTTTAGTGATTTTATCTCATTTTCAAAGGATGATAACCCTATAAAACTATAATAATTTTTAAATTATTTCAAATGTAAATATAATATTTAGTTATATAATCTTAATAATTATATATCATGTAAATTCAAAATAAATAAATTTATTGATAAATATTCTAATAATGATCAAAAAATAAATTAATAATCTATTATTAATAAGATAGATATCAATTAAATATAATTACAAAACCTAAAATGATTCAGAAGGAAATCAAAATATATTACGAATAATATATATTTGTTTTGAAATTTTTTATTCTTTTTATAAGTTTATCTATATTTTTTGATTAAAAATAATTTATATAATTATATTTGTCTAACTGATAATTTATATTGTAATTAATAAAAATAAACGTATAAATAATTAAAATGAATAATTTAAATTATGATGAAAAAAAATATTGAGATATTATTTATTATTTAGGGGTATACCAGTTTAAAAGGATTATCTATTTAGGGTTTTTGAGATTTCGGAGTTATTGACTTAAGTGTTTAGGCATTAGTAGTTTATAGGATTTATTTAAACAATTAAATAACAAAAAAATTATTTTTAATATTGTCCTCACATTTTCAAAGGTTATAACATTTGAAAATATAATAATTTAAATTTTTTAAAAATGTGAATATAATATTTAGTAATAATAATCATATATATATAATTAAATAATAAAATAATTTTATGATAGATATGATATCAATTATCAAAAAATAAATTAATATGCTATTATTAATATGATAGATATAAATAAAAATATAATTGCAAAACAAAAATAATTGAAAATCAAAGTAAAATTTATTACCAAATATTAATTTTTCTTTTTGCTTTTTTTTATAAGCTTATATTTTTTTATTGAAAAATAAATTATTTAAATATATTTAAGGTTTAGGAGTTTAAAGTTTTAAGTATTTAGGGGCTTTTGTGTTTAGGAGTTTATAGATTTAAGTGTTTAGGCATTTAGTGGTCTATAAGTTTTATTTAAATAATGATATAACAAAAAATTTACTTTTATTTTTTTTTCTAATTTTTGAAGGACCTTTGAAAATATAAAAATTTCTAAATTTTTTTAAATGTAAATATAATATTTAGTTATAATAATCTTAATAAATATAAGTCATTTAAATTCAATATAAATAATCACATTGCTAGATATTATAATAATGATCAATAAATAAATTAATAAACTATTATTAATAAGATATATATTATATAAAATATATTTGCAAAATCTAAATTATTCAAAATCAAAGTATATATTACTAAATAATAATTTTTTTAATATTTTGCTATTTTTATAAGTTTATATTTTGTTATTAAAAATCAATTATTTAAATTATATTTGTCTTCCTCATAATTTATTTTGTAATTTATATTTCTATAAAAATAAACTAAAAAATAATTAAAATTAATATTTAAAATTATAATGAAAAAAATAAAAGTGAGATTTATTATTTAATAATCTGGATATACAATTTTAATGGGTTAGATATTTAGGTGTTTTGGGGTTTAGTGATTTATAATTTTTATTTAAAAAATGAAAAAACAAAAAATTTTATTTTTAGATTTTTTTTAATTTTTCAAGGTTATAACCTTTTAAAAATTAATAATTTTTAATTTTTTTTAAATGTGAATATAATATTCAGTTATAATAATCTTAATAATTATATATAATGTAAACTCAATCTAAATAATTTTATTAATAGATATTCTAATAATTATCAATAAAAATTTAATAAACTATTATTAATAAGAATGATATAAAATAAAATATAATTGCAAAATCTATAATGATTCAAAATAAAAAAAATAAAATATTACTAAATAATAAATTGTTGTTTTTAAAATTTTGCCACTTTTTATAAGGAGATATATATTTATTGATGAAAAATAAATTATT
>JAREIK010002379.1:0-90715 GCA_029783825.1 Sapria himalayana | reverse complement strand
ATACTAAAATGACTAATCTTTTAATCCTCGAAGCTCATAAATACACAAAACATTAAATTAGTTAGTCTAAATAATAAATAATAAATCATAATTCTCATTTTTATTAGTATTCCTTATAATTTAAATATTCATTTTAATTATTTATCAGTTTATTTTTATAGAATATTAATTACCAAATAAATATTTATAGAGAGACAGATATAATTTAAATAATTTATTTTTCATCAAAAAAAAATATATATATGCTTATAAAAAAGGCAAATTTTATAAATAAAAAATAATTTTTATAATATATCTTATTTTTATTTTAAATCATTTTTGATTTTACAATTATATTTTAATTTATATAATTCTTATAAATACTAGTTTTTTAATTTATTTATTGATCATTATTATAATATCTATTAATAAAATTATTTATATTGAGTTTACATTATATATAATTATTAAGATTATTATAACTAAATATTATATTCACATTTAAAAAAATTAAAAATTATTATATTTTCAAAGGTTATAACCTTCAAAAATTAAAAAAATTTAAAAAATTAAATTTTTTGTTTTTTCATTTTTGATATAAAAACAATAAATGACTAAAGGTCTAAACAATTAAATGACTAAACACCTAAACCACAAAATACCTAAATACTTAAACCATTAAAATGGTATATCTTGAATATTAAATAATAAATCTCGATTTTATGTGTATTTATTATAATATTAAATATTCATTTTAATTATTTATTAGTTAATTATTATAGAATTATAAATTATAAAATAAATTATAAGTAAGACAAATATAATTTAAATAATTTATTTTTAAAAACAAAAATATAAACTTATAAAAAAAGCAAAACTTTAAAAAAAATTATTATTTAGTAATACATTTTACTTTGATTGTGAATAAATTTAGATTTTGCAAATATATTTTAAATAATATCTATCTTATTAATAATAGTTTATTAAATTTTTTTTGATCATTATTCTAATATCTAGCAATGTAATTATTTATATTGAATTTAAATGACTTATAATTATTAAGATTATTATAACTTAATATTATATTTATATTTGAAAAAAATTTAAAAATTATTATATTTTCAAATGTTATAACCTCTGAAAATGCGAAAAAATATCAAAAATAATTTTTTTGTTATTTCATTGTTTAAATAAAACCTATAAACCACTAAATGCCTATAAACATACATCACTAAACTTAAAAATGACAAAAACTCTAAATACATAAACCATTAAACTAGTATACATTAATAATAATTCATAAATCTCATTTTAATTTTTATTCAGTATAATTTTAAATTTTTATTTTAATTATTTAACAGTTTATTTTTTTAGAAATATTAATTACAAAATAAATTACTTGTAAGATAGATATAATTTAAATTAAACTGGTATATTCTAAAAATAAAGAATAAATATCATTTTTTTCATTATAATTTTAAATATTCATTTTAATATTTATTTGTTTATTTTTATATAAATATTAATCAAAAAATAAATTATGAGTTAGACAAATATAATTTATGTAAATTATTTTTAATCAAAAAAATATAGATAAACTTTTAAAAAGAAAAAAAAATTTCAAAACAAAAAATTATTTTATAGTAATATATTTTGCTTTGCTTCTGTATCATTTTTGGTTTTGTAATTATATTTTAATTAATATCTATCTTATTAATAAAAGATTATTATTTTATTTTTTTATTATTATTAGAATATTTATCAATAAAATTATTTATATTGAATTTTTATGAAATATAAATTTAATGATTATTATAACTAAATATTGAATTCACTTTTGAAAAAAAATTAAAAATTATTATATATTCAAAGGTTATAACCTTTGAAAATATCAAAAAATAATAAAAATAAATCTTTTGTTATTTTATTTTTTAAATAAAACCTATAAACCAGTAAATGCATACACAATTAAATCAGTAAACTCTTAAACCATGTAATACCTAAATACATATACCATAAAACCGTTATATAATACATAATAATTAATAAATCTAATTTTTATTTCTATTTAATATAATTTTAAATATTCATTTTAATTATTTATTAGTTTATTTTTATAGAAATATTTATTTCAAAATAAATTATTAGTGTGACAAATATAATTTTAATAATTTATTTTTAATCAAAGAAGATATATACGCTTATAAAAGAAGTAAAAATTAAAAATTTAAAATTATTATTCAATAATATATTTTACTTTAATTTTGAATCAATTTGGGTTTTCTAAAAAGTTTTTAATTAATACCTATCATATTATTAATTGTTTATTAATTTAATTTTTGATCATTATTATAATATCTACAATAAAAATGTTTATATTGAATTTATATGATATATAATTATTAATTTTATTATAACTAAATATTGTATTCACATTTCAGAAAATCTTAAATTTTATTATATTTTCAGAGGTTATAACCTCTGAAAATTAGAAAATATTACAACATTTTTTTGTTATTTTATTGTTTAAATAAAACCTATAAAATACTAAATGCCTAAAAACATAAATCTCTAAACTCCTAAATGTCAAAACCATTAAACTAGTATACATTAATAATAAATCATAAATATCATTTTAATTTTTATTCAGTATAATTTTAAATTTTTATTTTAATTATTTATCAGTTTATTTTTATAGAAATATTAATTACAAAATAAATTATGAGTGAGATAGATCTAATTTAAATTAAACCGGTATACCCTAAATAATAAATATAAATCTCATTTTTTTCATTATAATTTTATAAATTCATTTTAATTATTTATTTGTTTATTTTTATATAAATATTAAGAACAAAATAAATTAAGAGTTACACAAATATAATTTATATAAATTATTTTTCATCAAAAAAATATAAATAAACTTTTTAAATGAAAAAAAAATTCCAAAACAAAAAATTATTATATAGTAATATATTTTGCTTTGCTTCTGAATCATTTTAGGATTTTTAATTATATTTTAATTGATATCTCTCTTATTAATTATAGATTATTAATTTATATTTTGATCATTATTAGAATATTTTTCAATAAAAATGTTTATATTAAATTTATATGATATATATATATATATTATTATAACTAAATATAGCGAACAAAATTTTAAAATTATTATATTTTCAAAGATTATAACCTTTGAAAATGTCAAAAAATAAAAAAAAACTAATTTTTTTGTTATTTCATTGTTTAAATAAAACCTATACACCACTAAATGTCTAAGCACTTAAATCAATAAACTAAAAAATCTCGATACCCCTATATAGATAATACTTTAAACGGGTATACCCTAAATAATAATTAATAAATCTCATTTTTATTTGTTTTCATTATAATTTAAAAAATTAATTTTGATTGTTTGGTTTTTTATTTTTATATATAAATTAATTATAAAATATATTATGAGTTAAAAATATAATTTATTAAAAATATTTTTCATCAAAAAATAGATAAGCTTATAAAAAGAATAAAAATTTAAAAACAAATAATTATTATTAAGTAATATATTTTGCTTTGCTTTTGAATCATTTTAGGTTTTGATATTATATTTTAAGTAATATCAATCTTATTCATAAAAGATTTTTAATTTATTTTTTGATAATTATTAGATTATCTATCAATAAAATTGTTTATATTGAATTTATATGATATATAATTATTATGATTATTATAAATATATATTTATTCACTTTTGAAAAAAATTTAAAAATTATTATATTTTCAAAGGTTATAATCTTTGAAAATATCAAAAAATAATGAAAATAATTTTTTTTTATTTTTTTTATTAAATAAAACCTATAACCCACTAAATGCATAAACAGTTAAATCAGTAAACACCTAAACCCCATAATTCCTAAATACATAAATAATTAAACTGCTATGTACTACTTAATAATTAATAAATCTAATTATTATTTGAATTTATTATAATTTTGAATATTCATTTTAATTATTTATTAGTTTAATTTTTTAGAAAAATTAATTACAAAAAAATTTTTGAGTGAGACAAATATTATTTATTTTTAATCAATAAAAAATATACGCTTATAAAAAGAAGGAAATATTTGAAAATTAAATATTATTATTTAGTAATATATTTTGATTTGATTTTGAATAATTTTGTGTTATGTAATTATATTTTAATTAATATTTATATTATTAAAATAGTTTATTAATTTAATTTCTGATCATTATTATACTATCTATCATTAAAATTGTTCATATTGAATTTATATGATATATAATTAGTAAGATTAATATAATTATACATGGTATTCACATTTAAAAAAATTTTAAAAATTATTTTATTTTTATTATATAAATACAAACTATAAACCACTAAATGCCTAAAATCATAAATTGCTAAACTCCTAAATGACAAAACCACTAAATTACGAATCCATTAAACTGGTATACCATATATAATAAATCATAAATCTTATTTTAATTTGTATTCATTTTAATTTTAAATATTCATTTTAATTATTTATTAGTTTATTTTTTATAGAAATATTAATTGCAAAATAAATAAAAAGTGAGACAAATATAATTTTAATAATTTATTTTTAATCAAAATATAAATATAAGCTTATAAAAAGAAGTCTAAATTATAAAATAAAAAATTATCAGTTAGTAATATATTTTACTTTGATATAGAATCATTAAAAGTTTTGCATTTATATATTAATTGCTATCAATCTTATTAATAATAGTTTATTAATTTATTTTTTGATCATTATTATAAAATCTATCAATAAAATTAATTATATTTAATTTAAATTTCTTATAATTATTAAGATTATTATTATTAAATATTATATTTACATTTGAAAAAAATTTAAAAATTATTATATTTTCAAAGGTTATATCCTTCAAAAATGATAAAAAAACACATAAATAATTTTTTTATTATTTTATTATTTAAATAAAACTTATAAACCACTAAATGCCTAATCATTTAAATATCTAGACTCCTTAACCCTAAAACCACATAAATACTCAATCCATTAAACCTATATAACCTAAATAATAAATAATAAATTTCATTTTTATTTGTATTCATTATAATTTTAAATATTCAAATTAATTATTTTTTAGTTTATTTTTATAGAAATATTAATTACAAAATAATTAATGAGTGAGACATATAATTTAAATATATTATTTTTTAAGAAAAAAAATAATCTTTTAAAATAAACAATTTCAAAAATTTAAAATTTTATTTAGTAATATAATTTACTTTGATTTTGAATTATTACGGGTTCTGAAAATATATTTTAATTAATATCTATTTTATTAATAATAGTTTATTAATTAATTTTCCGATCATTATAATAATGTATATTAATAAACTTTTTAATATTGAATTTACATCAAATATAATTATTAAGATTATTATAATTAAGAATTGTATTCATATTTAGAAAGATTAAAAAGTTATAATATTTTCAAAGGTCATAACCTTTGAAAATCACGAAAATTCATAAAATAAATTTTTTGTTATTTCATTGATTAAATGAAACATATAAACACTTAAATGTCCAAACATATAATCAAAAAACTCCTTAACCCCAAAACCACAAAAAATTTAAACCATTAAATAGGTATACCCTAAATAATAAATCATATATCTCTTTTTTATTTGTATTCATTTTAATTTTAAATATTCGTTTTAATTATTTATCAATTTATATTTATAGAAATATTAATTACAAAATAAATTATTAGTGAGACAGATATAATTTAAATAATTTATTTTTCATTAAAAAAATATATCTGCTTATAAAATGTGGCAAAATTTTTAAAATAAAAAATTATTATTTAGTAATATATCTTATTTTGATTTTGAATCATTTTAGATTCTAAAATATATTATTTTTTAAGAAAAAAAATAATCTTTTAAAATAAACAATTTCAAAAATTTAAAATTTTATTTAGTAATATAATTTACTTTGATTTTGAATTATTACGGGTTCTGAAAATATATTTTAATTAATATCTATTTTATTAATAATAGTTTATTAATTAATTTTCCGATCATTATAATAATGTATATTAATAAACTTTTTAATATTGAATTTACATCAAATATAATTATTAAGATTATTATAACTAAGAATTGTATTCATATTTTAGAAAGATTAAAAAGTTATAATATTTTCAAAGGTCATAACCTTTGAAAATCACGAAAATTCATAAAAATAAATTTTTTGTTATTTCATTGATTAAATGAAACATATAAACACTTAATGTCCAAACATATAAATCAAAAAACTCCTTAACCCCAAAACCACAAAAAATTTAAACCATTAATAGGTATACCCTAAATAATAAATCATATATCTCTTTTTTATTTGTATTCATTTTAATTTTAAATATTCGTTTTAATTATTTATCAATTTATATTTATAGAAATATTAATTACAAAATAAATTATTAGTGAGACAGATATAATTTAAATAATTTATTTTTCATTAAAAAAATATATCTGCTTATAAAATGTGGCAAAATTTTTAAAATAAAAAATTATTATTTAGTAATATATCTTATTTTGATTTTGAATCATTTTACATTCTAAAATATATTATTTTTTAAGAAAAATAATAATCTTTTAAAATAAACAATTTCAAAAATTTAAAATTTTATTTAGTAATATAATTTACTTTGATTTTGAATTATTACGGGTTCTGAAAATATATTTTAATTAATATCTATTTTATTAATAATAGTTATTAATTAATTTTCCGATCATTATAATAATGTATATTAATAAACTTTTAATATTGAATTTACATCAAATATAATTATTAAGATTATTATAACTAAGAATTGTATTCATATTTTAGAAAGATTAAAAAGTTAAAATATTTTCAAAGGTCATAACCTTTGAAAATCACGAAAATTCATAAAAATAAATTTTTTGTTATTTCATTGATTAAATGAAACATATAAACACTTAAATGTCCAAACATATAAATCAAAAAACTCCTTAACCCCAAAACCACAAAAAATTTAAACCATTAAATAGGTATACCCTAAATAATAAATCATATATCTCTTTTTTATTTGTATTCATTTTAATTTTAAATATTCGTTTTAATTATTTATCAATTTATATTTATAGAAATATTAATTACAAAATAAATTATTAGTGAGACAGATATAATTTAAATAATTTATTTTTCATTAAAAAAATATATCTGCTTATAAAATGTGGCAACATTTTTAAAATAAAAAATTATTATTTAGTAATATATCTTATTTTGATTTTGAATCATTTTAGATTCTAAAATATATTATTTTTTAAGAAAAAAAATAATCTTTTAAAATAAACAATTTCAAAAATTTAAAATTTTATTTAGTAATATAATTTACTTTGATTTTGAATTATTACGGGTTCTGAAAATATATTTTAATTAATATCTATTTTATTAATAATAGTTTATTAATTAATTTTCCGATCATTATAATAATGTATATTAATAAACTTTTTAATATTGAATTTACATCAAATATAATTATTAAGATTATTATAACTAAGAATTGTATTCATATTTTAGAAAGATTAAAAAGTTATAATATTTTCAAAGGTCATAACCTTTGAAAATCACGAAAATTCATAAAAATAAATTTTTTGTTATTTCATTGATTAAATGAAACATATAAACACTTAAATGTCCAAACATATAAATCAAAAAACTTCTTAACCCCAAAACCACAAAAAATTTAAACCATTAAATAGGTATACCCTAAATAATAAATCATATATCTCTTTTTTATTTGTATTCATTTTAATTTTAAATATTCGTTTTAATTATTTATCAATTTATATTTATAGAAATATTAATTACAAAATAAATTATTAGTGAGACAGATATAATTTAAATAATTTATTTTTCATTAAAAAAATATATCTGCTTATAAAATGTGGCAAAATTTTTAAAATAAAAAATTATTATTTAGTAATATATCTTATTTTGATTTTGAATCATTTTAGATTCTACAATTATATTTTAATTTATATCATTCTTATTAATACTAGTTTATTAATTTATTTATTAATCATTATTATAATATCTATTAATAAAATTATTTATATTTAGTTTACATTATATATAATTATTAAGATTATTATAACTAAATATTATTTTAACATTTAAAAAAATTTAAAATTATTATCTTTTCAAAGGCTACAAACTTCAAAAATTAAAAAAAAATTCAAAAAATTAAATTTGTTGTTTTTTAATTCTTTAGATAATAACTATAAATCTCTTAATGTCTAAACACTTAAATCACTAAACTCCTAAACCGAAAAATAACTAAATACATAAACTATTAAACCGATATATCCTGAATAATAAATAATAAATCTCAATTTTATTTGTATTCATTATAATTTTAAATAATTATTTTATTTATTTATTAGTTTATTATTATAGAATTATAAATTACAAAATAAATTATGAGTAAGACAAATTAATTTAAATAATTTATTGATAATAACAAAAATTTAAATTTATAAAAAAGGCAAAACATTAAAAAAATTATTATTAAGTAATATTTTTTATTTTGATTTTGAATAAATTTAGATTTTGCAAATATATTTTAAATAATATATATCTTATTAATAAAAGTTTATTAATTTTTTTTATCATTATTATAATATCTAGCAATGTTATTATTTATATTGAATTTAAATGACTTATAATTATTAAGATTATTATAACTAAATATTATATTTACATTTGAAAAAAATTTAAAAATTATCATATTTTCAAAGGTTATAACCTTCATAAATTAAAAAAATAATAAAAATAATTTTTTTGTTATATCATTATCTAAATAAAACTTATAAACTACTAAATGCCTAAACACTTAAACCTCTAAACTCCTAAACACAAAAGCCCCTAAATACATAAACCTTTAAACTCATAAACCTTAAATATAATTTAAATAATGTATTAAAATATTAATTACAAAATAAATTATGAGTGATACAAATATAATTTTAATAATTTATTTTTCATCAAAAAAAAATAAGCTTATAAAAAGAAGCAAAAACTAAAAAAAATTATTATTTAGTAATAAATTTTACTTGGATTTTGAATATTATTAGGTTTTGAAATTAAATTTAATTTATATCTATCATATTAATAATAGCATATTAATTTACTCTTTGATAATTGATATCATATCAATAAATAAAATTTTTTATATTTAGTTTATATTATATATAATTATAATTATTTTTATTACTATATATTATATTGACATTTTAAAAAAATATTAAAATTATTATTTTTTCAAAGGTTATAACATTTGAAAATGTGAAAAAAAATCAAAATTAATTTTATTTGTTATTTCATTATTTAAATAAAACTTATAAACCACTAAAAGCCTTAAAACATAAATTACTAAATTCCTAAACAACAAAACCATTAAATACTTAAACTATTAAACAGGTGTACATTAATAAAAAATCATAAATCTCAATTTAATTTTTATTAAGTATAATTTTAAATTTTTATTTTAATTATTTATCAGTTTATTTTTATAGAAATATTAATTACAAAATAAATTATTACTGAGACAGATCTAATATAAATAATTTATTTTTCATCAATAAATATATATCTCCTTATAAAAAGTGGCAAAATTTTAAAAACAACAATTTATTATTTAGTAATATATTTTATTTTTATTTTGAATCATTATAGATTTTGCAATTATATTTTATTTTATATCATTCTTATTAATAATAGTTTATTAAATTTTTATTGATAATTATTAGAATATCTATTAATAAAATTATTTAGATTGAGTTTACATTATATATAATTATTAAGATTATTATAACTGAATATTATATTCACATTTAAAAAAAATTAAAAATTATTAATTTTTAAAAGGTTATAACCTTGAAAAATTAAAAAAAAATCTAAAAATAGAATTTTTTGTTTTTTCATTTTTTAAATAAAAATTATAAATCACTAAACCCCAAAACACCTAAATATCTAACCAATTAAAATTGTATATCCAGATTATTAAATAATAAATCTCACTTTTATTTTTTTCATTATAATTTTAAATATTAATTTTAATTATTTTTTAGTTTATTTTTATAGAAATATAAATTACAAAATAAATTATGAGGAAGAAAAATATAATTTAAATAATTGATTTTTAATAAGAAAAATATAAACTTATAAAAATAGCAAAATATTAAAAAAATTATTATTTAGTAATATATACTTTGATTTTGAATAAATTTAGATTTTGCAAATATATTTTAAATAATATATATTTTATTAATAATAGTTTATTAATTTATTTTTTGATCATTATTATAATATCTAGCAATGTGATTATTTATATTGAATTTAAATGACTTATATTTATTATGATTATTATAACTAAATATTATATTTACATTTAAAAAAAATTTAGAAATTTTTATATTTTCAAAGGTTCCTTCAAAATTTAGAAAAAAAAATAAAAGTAAATTTTTTGTTATATCATTATTTAAATAAAACTTATAGACCACTAAATGCCTAAACACTTAAATCTATAAACTCCTAAACACAAAAGCCCCTAAATACTTAAAACTTTAAACTCCTAAACCTTAAATATAATTTAAATAATTTATTTTTCAATAAAAAAAATATAAGCTTATAAAAAAAAGCAAAAAAAGAAAAATTAATATTTGGTAATAAATTTTACTTTGATTTTCAATTATTTTATGTTTTGCAATTATATTTTTATTTATATCTATCATATTAATAATAGCATATTAATTTATTTTTTGATAATTGATATCATATCTATCAATAAAATTATTTATATTTAGTTTATATTATATATAATTATAATGATTATTATTACTAAATATTATATTCACATTTTTTAAAAAATTTAAAATTATTATATTTTCAAATGTTATAACCTTTGAAAATGTGAGAAAATATTAAAAATAATTTTTTTTGTTATTTCATTGTTTAAATAAATCCTATAAACTACTAAATGCCTAAACACTAAAGTCAATAACTTCGAAATCTCAAAAACCCTAAATAGATAATCCTTTTAAACTGGTATACCCTAAATAATAAATAATAAATCTCAATATTTTTTTTCATCATAATTTAAATTATTCATTTTAATTATTTATACGTTTATTTTTATTAATTACAATATAAATTATCAGTTAGACAAATATAATTTATATAAATTATTTTTAATCAAAAAATATAGATAAACTTATAAAAAGAATAAAAAATTTCAAAACAAATATATATTATATCGTAATATATTTTGATTTCCTTCTGAATCATTTTAGGTTTTGTAATTATATTTTAATTGATATCTATCTTATTAATAATAGATTATTAATTTATTTTTTGATCATTATTAGAATATTTATCAATAAATTTATTTATTTTGAATTTACATGATATATAATTATTAAGATTATTATAACTAAATATTATATTTATATTTGAAAATAATTTAAAAATTATTATATTTTTAAGGGTTATCATCTTTGAAAATGAGATAAAATGACAAAAATAATTTTTTTTTATTTTATTGTTTATATAAAACCAATAAACTAATAAAATGCCTAAATGCTTAAATCATTAAACTCCTAAATCCCAAAACACCAAAACCCTTAAATACTTAAACATTTAAACCATCTTTAAAGGTTTAAGTATTTATAAATAATATATAAATATCCATCAATAAATAATAGTTTATTAATTTATTTTTTGATCATTATTATATTTATATTTATATTTAGTTTATTAATATCTATCTATAAAATTGTTTATTTTTAATTTACATGATATATAATTATTTAGTTTATTATAACTAAATATTGTATTCACATTTGAAAAAAATTTAAAAATTATTATATTTATAAAGGTTACCTTCAAAAATGATAAAAAATTTGAAATATAATTTTTTTTATTTCATTATTTAAATAAAACATATAAACTACTAAATGCCTAAACACTTAAATCACTAAATTCTTGAACTCCAAAATACTTAAACCATTAAACCGGTATATCCTAAATAATTAATCATAAATCTCATTTTTATTTGTATTCATTATAATTTAAATATTCATTTAATTATTTATTAGTATATTTTTATAGATATATTAATTGAAAAATATAATTATGAATGAGACAAATATAATTTAAATAATTTATCTTCATCAAAAAAATTTATAAGCTTATAAAAAGAATCAAAAATTTAAAAATAAAAAATTATTATTTAGTAATATATTTTACTTTGATTTTGAATCGTTTTAGGTTTTGCAAAAATATTTTAATTAATATCTATCTTATTAATAATAGTTTATTAATCTATTTTATGATCAGTATTATAATATTGATCAATAAAATTATTTATATTGAATTTACATTATATTTAATTTTTATGATTATTATAATTAAATATTGTATTAACATTTGAAAAAAAAATTAAAAATTATAAAATTTTCAATGGTCAATACCTTGAAAAAAAGAAAAAATCTTAAAAATAATTTTTTTGTTATTTAATATTTAAATAAAACCTATAAACCACAAAATACCTAAATACTTAAATCACTAAACTTCTAAACCCTGATACTACTGCACCACACACACATAGCGACGGACCACAGTACACACGAGAACAAATTCTTATCCATTTTGGTGTAGCATTTAGAGGGGCCAGCAAGTCCTAGAAGTAGGCAAGGTATGGGCCACCAGCTTATAGAGGGCCCCACTAGCAAGCCGGGATGATAACATTCAGACAACTGACGAGACCGAGCAAAGTAGTCGGAAGTAAACCCAGGAGTAGCTAGGAGTGGCTCCAACTAGCCGTATCTGGAAGCATAGAGGGACACCCAACCATCGCCCAATAGGAGTAGCAGGTAATCCATGATTAATTGGAGAGCCGGCAAATACGAAGAATCACAAACCATGGCCAGTAAGAAATGGAGTCAAGTCTAGCCACACGAGAGCGAAAGATTCAAACTTGTAGTTTATGTTTGTAGTCTTATTTGTATTTTGGACTTTGTAAGCACCATGTACTTGTAGAGATGGATCATGACATACTCACACACAC
The DNA here is from genome assembly GCA_029783825.1 of Sapria himalayana. Lineage (NCBI taxonomy): Eukaryota > Viridiplantae > Streptophyta > Magnoliopsida > Malpighiales > Rafflesiaceae > Sapria > Sapria himalayana. Next base: position 77,572 of record JAREIK010002379.1, on the reverse strand, counting down.
AATCTTGTATGTTCTCTATGTAGCATACAATGAGGGCAACTGGACCCATGAGTATCTCTAAGTGGGGCCCACTAATGCATTTTGTAAATAAAAATTACGTGATGCTACACTTTTGGAAGCAGAAGACCCATCTTTATAGCATTTTGTAATTTTACTTGTATAATAGTTTGGTTGTACGAATAGATAATTAGAATATGAGATGGACCTCATCACACATGCACACTGATGCATGCATATTTTTTGATATTTGTCTATGCAACATACAGCCACTTCTTGGAGCTCGAGGAGGAAGCATTCTAACCCAAGAGAAACTCTTTTGAAGATCACTGGAGAAAAACAATGTGGAATTCAAAGGTGAGAATGAATTGACAAAGTGGCGTAGATATGGACTTGTGGATTTATGGGTATTCAGTTTTACATGTATTCCATTGCATAGCAATGACAAAGGCAAATGCTTGATGCTCCATGTCACACACATGCACAATCTTATATTTGCATAGTTTTAATATGGTGCATCATTCAGGTTCCTCCAAAAGGCTTGGACAAATCCGAATGGAAAGGATGCAGTGCGCATAATGACTCAATGCCAACTCTGAAGTCTGGGAATGCCATGTGATTTTAGTTGTATTTGTATGCTTTTAATTATTAGGCATTATATTTTTTTATGTAGTGTATGCATAGAATCATTAAGGTGCATAATTTTTGGAGGGCTGGCATAAATTAGTCAGCTCTTTAGTCTCTTGCAAGTTGTGTACCTAAATGATAAATAAAGTGTGTATTTTCCAAAAAAAATAAAAAGAAAATAATAAACCCTAAACATTAAATTCTAAACCTTAAACCATAAACTATAACCCTAATCGATAAACCATAAATCCTAAATCTCATGTTTTGAACTTTTATAATAAACTGACTAAGTGTTAAATTTAAATTGAAATTCACAAATTTTAAAATGTCACAGATTTATCATTTTGTATATGTAACACAAAGTCATGACTCAAGGGGTGAGTTATGGATTCAGTATCTTTCTTGCTTTAGATTATTGTAGCATTAGTAATGGTCATGAATGTATATTTTGTCTCTAGAACACAAAATCATATCGATTAGAATATGTCATAACTTGTGTCTCTCAGTTGAACATATTGTTATGGCACTAAGAATGATCATGAATACATATTTAATCACTATAATACTGGGTCACAGTTTTGGATATGACCATAGCTTGTGCATTTTTTCCTTATATTGCAAAGTCATAGCACTAGGAATGATTGTAACTTTGGACATTCCTCAAGAGCAAAAGTCATGACCCTAGAAATAGTTAAAGCTCCAGTACTACTCTTTGTAACTTTCTATGGCTAAAATTCTTGGGTTTCGAAATATCACAAAACCAGTTTCCTTTGATTTTGACCTCAAGTGTCAATAAACAACACTAATATTTTGAGCAATGATTAAAACCTTTTATACATTTGAATATGATTCATTTACACCTTTTTTTGGTATTGTGAGCTTGCATACATATCTCATTTACTATAAAAAGAAAGAAATGATACTTTTCATATCCATGACGATATAAAAAAAAGGCTTAGACATGCCAATAAATTAAATATTTTGATTCTTGATTGAAAGAGAGACCATACTTCTTGCCATGCTCAAACCGCCATGTGGCTAGTTTGATCTAATAGGCTTCCAGGTGGTTATTTTTTTATAGGTGAACTATGTTTAAAAAAAATTGCTTTGAGTGTGTGCATGAGAGATATTTTAGAAGAAATTACAATAATCAATATAAATAGCATCCTCAACAACTTGCTATTTCAACACATAGGGGTACAACTTTGGTTTAGTCTATTAGCGTACATGCGTCAAATTACATTTGATAGCCCAGTGATTCAACATCAAAATTAATGAGACATAATAGAGATAAAGTAAAATCTCCTATTATTTTGGTTAGAGCTTTAGCAATCATTCTAGAGTTGAGATAGGAACAAAATAAATTCTTTTAATTATTAAATATAATTTTATTTTTTATTTTAATTATTTCTCAATTTATTATTATAGAAATATTAATTACAAAATAAATTATTATTGAGACAGATCTAATTTAAATTAAAGTGGTATATCCTAAATAATAAAGAAAAAATCTCATTTTTTTCATTTTAATTTTAAATATTCAAATTTAATTATTTATTTGTTTATTTTTATTTAAAATTTAATTACAAAATAAATTATGCGTTAGAAAAATATAATTTATATAAATTATTTTTCATCAAAATAATATCGATAAACTTTTTAAAATAAAAAAAATTTCAAAACAAAAAATTATTATATAGTAATAATTTTTTAAAATTTCAAAACTTTTTAATTAATATCTATCTTATTAATAATAGTTTATTAATTTATTTTTTGATCATCAAAATAATATATATTAATAACATTTTTTATATTGAATTTACATCAAAAATAATTATTAAGATTATTATAACGAAGTATTGTTTTCAAATTTTAGAACTATTATGAAATTATTATATTTTCAATAGTTATAACCTTGGAAAATCACGAAAATTCATTAAAATAATTTTTTTGTTATTTCATTGATTAAATAAAACCTATAAATCAATAAATAAATCCTAAATGTGTAAACATATATTTCAATAAACTCATTAACTCCAAAACAACAATAATCTTAAACCATTAAATAGGTATACCCTAAATAATAAATAATAAATCTCATTTTTATTAGTATTCATTATAATTTTATATATACATTTTAATTATTTATTAGTTTATTTTTATAGAAAAATAAATTAAAAAATAAATTAAAAAATAAATTAAAAAATAAATTAAAAAATAAATTAATAACTAGACAAATATAATTTAAATAATTTATTTTTCATCAAAAAATATATAAGCTTATAAATGGATACAAAAATTTAAAAATTTAAAATTAATATTTAGTAAAATATTTCACTTTGATTTTGGATCATTTTAGGTTTTGTAAATATATTTTAAACAATATTTATCTTATTAATAATTGTTTATTAATCTTTTGTACGATCATTATTATAATATATATCAATAGAATTATTTATATTGAATTTACATGATATATAATTATTAAGATTATCATAACTAAATATAGTATTAACATTTAAAAAAAATTAAAAAAATGATATAGTTTCAAAGGTTATATCCTTCAAAAATGAGAACAAATAACAAAAAAATTTTTTTGTTATTTTATTTTTTAAGTAAACCTATAAGCTACTAAATTCTTAAATCCAAAAACTCTTAAATATATAATCTTTTAAACCTATATATTTTTTCTTATTAATAATAGTTTAATTTAATATCTATCTTTTTAATATATTTTACTTTGATTTTGAATCATTTTAGGTTTTGCAAATAAATTTTATTTAATATCTATCTTATTAATAATAGTTTAATAATTTTTTTATTATCGTCATTATAATAATAATAAAAAAATTATTTATATTGAATTTACATAATATATAATTATTTAGATTATTATAACAAAATAATATTTTCACATTTTAAAAAAATTTAAAAATTATTTAGTTTTCAAAGGTTATAACATTTAAAAATAAGAAAAAAAAATAAATTTTTTGTTATTTTATTTTTTAAATAAAATCTATAACCCACAAAATACCTAAATTCTTTATGACTAAACTTCTAAACCCCGAAGCCCATAAATACATGAGCCTTTAAATAAGTATACTCTAAATAATAAATAATAAATCTCATTTTTATTAGCATTCGTTATAATTTTAAATATTCGTTTTAATTATTTATCAGTTTATTTTTTTTTGAAATATTAATTACAAAATAAAATATTAGTGAGACGGATAAAATTTAAATAATTTATTTTTCATCAAAAAAATATATATGCTTATAAAATGAGGCAATATTTTTAAAATAAAAAATTAATATTTTGTAATATATCTTATTTTGATTTTGAATCATTTTAGATCCTACAATTATATTTTAATTTATATTATTCTTATTAATACTAGTTTATTAATTTATTTATTGATCATTATTATAATATTTCTTAATAAAATTATTTATATTTAGTTTATATTATATATAATTATTAAAATTATTATAACTAAATATTTATTCACATTTAAAAAAATTAAAAATTATTATATTTTCAAAGGTTACAATCTTCAAAAATTAGAAAAATTCAAAAAATTAATTTTTTTTAATTCTTTAGATAATAACTATAAATCAGTAAAGGTCTAAACACTTAAATCACTAAACTCCTAAACCCAAAAATAACTAAATACATAAACCATTAAACCGATATATCCTGAATAACAAATAATAAATATCAATTTAATTTGTATTCATTTATAATTTTAAATAATTATTTTATTTATTTATTAGTTTATTATTATAGAATTATAAATTACAAAATAAATTATGAGTAAGACAAATTAATTTAAATAATTTATTTATAATAACAAAAATATAAATTTATAAAAAAAGCAAAACATTAAAAAAATTATTATTAAGTAATATATTTTATTTTGATTTTGAATATATTTAGATTTTGTAAATATATTTTAAATAATATATATCTTATTAATAATAGTTTATTAATTTTTTTTATCATTATTATAATATCTAGCAATGTTATTATTTATATTGAATTTAAATGACTTATAATTATTAAGATTATTATAACTAAATATTATATTTATATTGGAAAAAAATTTAAAAATTATTATATTTTCAAAAGTTATAACCTTAAAAAATAATAAAAATAATAAAAATAAATTCTTTGTTATATCATTGTTTTAATAAAACTTATAAAATACCAAATGTTTAAATACTATAACCTCTAAACTAGTAAACACAAAAGCCCCTAAATACTTAAACGTTTAAAATCGTAAACCTTAAATAGAATTTAAAAAATTTATTAAAATATTAATTACAACATAAATTATGAGTGATATAAATATAATTTAAATAAATTATTTTCATCAAAAAAAATATAAGCTTATAAAAAGAAGCGAAAACTAAAAAAAATAATTATTTAGTAATAAATTTTACTTGGATTTTGAAAATTTTTAGATTTTGAAATTATATTTTAATTAATATCTATCATATTAATAATAGCATATTAATTTATTTTTTGATAATTGATATCATATCTATCATTAAAATTATTTATATTTAGTTTATATTATATATAATTATAATGATTATTATTACTAAATATTGTATTCACTTTTTTAAAAAATTTTAAAATTAATATATTTTCAAAGGTTATAACCTTTGAAAATGTGAAAAAATATCAAAAATAATTTTTTTGTAATTTCATTGTTTAAATAAAACCTATAAACCACTAGATGCCTAAAAACATAAATCGCTAAAGTCATAAATTAAATAACCCTTAAATACATAAAATATTAAACTAGTATACATTAATAATAATTCATAAATCTCATTTAAATTTTATTCAGTATAATTTTAAATTTTTATTTTAATTATTTATCAGTTTATTTTTATAGAAATATTAATTACAAAATAAAATCTTAGTGAGACCGATCTAATTTATATTAAACCGGTATACCCTAAATAATAAAGAATAAATCTCAATATTATTTTTTTTCATTATGATTTTAAATATTCATTTTAATTATTTATTTGTTTATTTTTATATAAATATTAAATAAAAAATAAATTATGAATTAGAAAAATATAATTTATATAAATTAATTTTTATTAAAAAATATTAATAAACTTTTTAAAAGAAAAAAAAATTTCAAAACAACAAATTATTATACGCTAATATATTTTGATTTCTTCTGGATCATTTTAGGTTTTTTTATTATATTTTAATTGATATCTATCTTATTAATAATAGATTAATAATTTATTTTTTGAAAAAAGTTTTAAAATTTTTATATTTTCAAAGATTATAACCTTTGAACATGTGAAAATATAAAAAAAATATTTTTTTTTTGTTATTTCAATTTTTAAATAAAACTTATAAATCAATAAATGCCTAAACACTTAAATCACTAAACTACAAATACCCGATACCCCTATATAGATAATCCTTTAAACCGGTATATCCTAAATAATAAATAATAAATCTCATTTTTATTGGTTTTCATTATAATTTAAAAAATTCATTTTGATTGTTAAGTTTTTTATTTATATATATAGATTAATTTTAAAATAAATTATGAGTTAAAAATATAATTTATAAAAATTATTTTTCATCAAAAAATAGATAAGCTTATAAAAATAATAAAAATTTAAAAACAAATAATTATTATTAAGTAATATATTTTGCTTTGCTTTTGAATCATTTTAAGTTTAGATATTATATTTTAAGTAATATCAATCTTATTCATAATAGATTTTTAATTTATTTTTTGATAATTATTAGAATATCTATCAATAAAATTGTTTATATTGAATTTATATGATATATAATTATTATGATTATTATAAATAAATATTGTATTCACTTTTGAAAAAAATTTAAAAATTATTATATTTTCAATGGTTTTTAATCTTAAAAAATGAGAAAGAATACAAAAAATAAATTTTTTGTTATTTCTTTTTTAAATAAAATCAATTGACCACTAAATGTTTACTTACATAAATTAGTAGCTCATAAATCCCGAAACCCCTAAATACATAAACCTTATAAGAGCTGTATCCTACTTAATAAATAATAAATCTCATTTTTATTTTTATTTATTATAATTTTAAATATTCATTTTAATTATTTATATTTTAATTTTTAGAAAAATTAATTATAAAATAAATTTCGATTGAGATAGATTTTATTTAAATAATTTATTTTTAATCATAAAAAAATATAAGCTTATAAAAAGATGGAAAATTTTAAAAATTAAATATTATTATTTAGTAATATTTTTTTATTTGACTTTGAATTATTTTGTGTAATGTAAATATATTTTAATTAATATTCATATTATTAATAATAGTTTATTAATTTAGTTTTTGATCATTATTATAATATCTATCATTAAAATTATTTATATTGAATTTACATGATATATAATTAATAAGATTAATATAATTATACATGGTATTCACATTTCAAAAGATTTTAAAAATTATTTTATTTTTAAAGGTTATAACCTTTCAGAATCTAAAAAAAAATCAAAAAAAAAATTATTTTTATTATATAAATAAAACCTGTATACCACTAAATGCCTAAAAACATAAATTGCTAAACTCCTAAACGACAAAACCTCTAAATAATCGATCCATTAAACCGGTATACCATATAGAATTGTTGGGCAATTGTGCTTCCATGGTAATGAGATTGAGATACAGAAACACAGAAACAACATAAAACAAGCAATATATATATCTCAATGCAGCAACCATCCATGATAGAATCAAAAAAGGAGAAATAATAACCGAAAATAACATTCTTAGCTAGTCGCTCAGTACGACTAGCCAAATCCACCAGAAAATGCTTATGCGTTATAGATTAAAGGTACAAAAATCTCTTATAGTATGCAGCACACAGAATAGTCACGATAAATCACATAGAGAGAAGAGAGAGAGAAGATGATCTGTTCCACGGGTCCAAAAATAGCTACCCAAAAATAAAATTACAAAACATTTATTTTAAAATTTCTCTCGGTTCATTTAACCGGCGCGGGTCGGATCATGAGATGGGTCAGGCTCTGACCAATTCCGGCTCGCTGTCCGGTCAGCGAGACCTCCGTTATTGTGCTCCTACTGCATCCCCGGCCTCTAATATTTTTTTTCCTGTACTTACTTGAAAATATAAAAAAAGAAAAAATATTTGGTTATAGAAATAGATTATCAAAAAATAAATTACATATACAACAATAATAAATCTTAAATGTCATTTTAATTTGTATTCATTATAATTTTATATATTCATTTTAAATATTTATTAGTTTATTTTTTATATAAATATTAATTACAAAATAAATAATTAGTCAGAAAAATATAATATTAATAATTTACTTTTAATAAAAAAAAATATAATCTTATAAAAAGAAGTAAAAATTTAAAAACAAAAAATTATTATTTAGTAATAAATTTTAAATTGATTTTGAATCATTTTAGGATTTGTAATAATATTTTAATTGTTATCTATCATATTAATAATAGTTTATTAATATATTTTTTGATAATTGATATCATATATATCAATAAAATTATTTATAATTAGTTTATATTATATATAATTATAAGGATTATTATTACTAAATATTTTATTCACATTTTAAAAAAATTTTAAAATTATTATTTTTTTAAATGTTATAACCTTTGAAAAAATGAAAAAATAAAAAATATAATTTTTTTGTTATTTCATTATTTAAATAAATCCTATAAACCACTAAAAGCCTAAATACTTAAATCAATAACTCCTAAATCTCGAAAACCCTAAATAGATAATCATTTTAAACTGATATACCCTAAATAATAAATAATAAATCTCAATATTATTTTTTCTTTATAATTTAAAAAATTAATTTTAATTATTTATTCATATATTTTCATATAATTATAAATTACAAAATAAATTGAGTTAGACAAATATAATTTATATAATTATTTTTCATCAAAAAAATATATTTAAACTTTTTAAAAGAAAAAAAATTCAAAACAAAAAAATATTATATAGTAATATATTTTGCTTTATTTCTGAATATTTTAGGCTTTGTAATTATATTTAAATTGATATCTATCTTATTAATAATAGATTATTAATTTATTCTTTTATCATTATTAGAAAATTTATCAATAAAAATATTTATATTAAATATATATGATATATAAATATGATGATTATTATAACTAAATATAGTATTCACTTTTGAAAAAAATTTAAAAATTATAAGATTTTCAAAGGTTATAACCTTTGAAAATATTAAAAATTAAAAAAAATATATTTTTTGATATTTTTTTAATTAACACCTATAAACCACTAAATGCATACACAGTTAAATCAGTAAGCTTCTAATCCCCATAATGCCAAAATACATAAACCATTAAACACCTATATACTACTTAATAATTAATAAATCTAATTTTTATATCTATTTATTATAATTTTAAATATTCATTTTAATTATTTATTAGTTTATTTTTATATAAATATTTATTACAAAAGAAATAATGAGTGCGACAAATATAATTTTAAAAATATATATGCTTATAAAAGAAGTAAAAATTTAAATATTAAAAATTCTTATCCATAAATATATTTTACTATAATTTAGAATCAATTTGGGTTTTGTAATTATTTTTTAATTAATATCTATCTTAATATCAAAACTATATAAATTTAATTTTGATCATTATTATAATATATATCAATATAATTGTTTATTGAATTTATATGATATATAATTATTAATATTATTATAACTAAGTATTGTATTCACATATCAAAAAATTTTAAATATTATTATATTTTCAAAGGTTATAACCTTTTAAAATGAGAAAAAATTATAGCAAATTTATTTGATATTTTATTTTTTTAAATAAAACATATAATCCACTAAAAGCCTAATAACATAAATCGCTAAAATCCTAAATGAAAAACCTTTAAATACTTAAGCCATTAAACTGGTATACAGTAATAATAAAGCATAAATCTCATTTTAATTTTTATTCAGTATAATTTTATATTTTTATTTTAATTTATTATCAGTTTATTTTTATAGAAATATTAATTACAATATAAATTATTAGTGAGACAGATATAACTTAAATTAAAACAGTATCCTTAAATAATAAATAATAAATCTCATTTTTTTATAATACTTATAAATATTCATTTTAATTATTTATTTGTTTATTTATATATAAATATTAATTTAAAAATAGATTGAGCTAGGCAAAAATAAATTATATAAATTATTTTTCATCAAAAAATTATAGATAAACTTTTTAAAATAAAAAAAATTTCAAAACAAACCATTATTATATAGTAATATATTTTGCTTTGCTTCTGAATCATTTTAGGTTTTGTAAATATATTTTAATTGAAATCTATCTTATTAATAATAGATTATTAAATTATTTTTTCATCATTATTAGAATATTTATCAATAAAAATGTTTATATATTAATTTATATGATATATAAATATAATGATTATAATAACTAAATATTGTATTATAACAAAATATAAGCTGATAAAAAGAATGAAAATTTTAAAAATTAAATATTATTATTTAGTAATATTTTTTTATTTGATTTTGAATCATTTGGTGTTATGTAAATATATTTTAATTAAGATTATTATTATTAATAATAGTTTATTATTTTACTTTTTGAGCATTATTATAATATCTAACATTAAAATTATTTATATTGAATTTATATGATATATAATTAGCAAGATTAATATAATTATACATGGTATTCACATTTCAAAAAATGTTAAAAATTATTTTACTTTCAATGGTTATAACCTATGAAAATAAGAAAAAATCAAAAATAGAATTTTAAATTTTTATTATATAAATAAAACCTATAAACAACTAAATAATCAAACCATTAAACCGGCATACCATATATAATAAATCATAAATCTCATTTTAATTTGAATTCATTATAATTTTAAATATTCATTTTTAATTATTTATTAGTTTATTTTTTATAGAAATATCAATCAAAAAATAAATAATGAGTGAGACAAATATAATTTTAATAATTTATTTTTAATCAAAAAAAATAAGCTTATATAAACAAATAAAAATTTAAAAACAAAAAATTATTATTTAGTAATATATTTTACTTTGATTTTGAATCATTATATATAGGTTTTGCAATTTTATTTTAATTGCGATCAATCTTATTATTAATAGTTTATTAATTTATTATTTGATCAATTTTATAATATCTAACAATAAAATTACATATATTGAATTAAAATGTCTTATTATTATTAAGATTATTATAACTAATTATTATATTTACATTTGAAAAAAATTTAAAAATTACTATATTTTCAAAGGTTATAACCTTCAAAAATGATAAAAAATCACAAAAATAATTTTTTGTGATTTTATTATTTAAAGGTTATAACTAAATTTTATATTTACAAATGATAAAAAATTTAAAAAGTACTATATTTTCAAAGGATATAACTAAATACTTTGATGCTGCATGTCACACACATGCACAATCTTATATTTGCATAGTTTTAATTTGGTGCATCATTTGGGTTCCTCCAAAAGGCTTGGACAATTCCGTATGGAAATGTCGTAGTGCGCATAATGACTCAATGCCAAATCTGAAGTCCGGGAATGCCAGGTGATTTTAGTTGTATTCGAACGCTTGGAATTATAAGGCATTATGTTTTTATATGTATTTTATGCATAGAATCATTAAGGTGCATAGGATTTGGTGAGCTGGCCTAAATTAGTCAGCTTTTAGTCTCTTGTAATTTGTGTGCTTAAATAATAAATAAAGTGTGTATTTTCAAAAAAAAACAAAAAAAACCATAAACCTTACCATAAACTATACCCCTGGTTTACAAACCCTAAATCCTAAATCTCATGTTTTGCACTTTTATAATCAAATGACTAAGTGTTAAATTTAAATTGAAATTCACAACTTTTAGGAATGTCACCGATTTATCTTTTTGTATATGTAACACAAAGTCATGACTCAAGGGGTGAGTTATGGATTCAGTCACTTTATTTCTTTAGATTATTGTAGCATTAGTAATGGTCATGATTGTATATTTTGTCTCTAGAACACAAAATCATATCGATCAGAATATGCCATAACATGTGTCTCTCTGTTGAACATATTGTTATGGCACAAAGAATGATCATGAATACATATTTAATCACTATAATTCTGGGTCACAGTATTGGATATGACCATAGCTCGTGCATTTTATCTTTATATTGCAAAGTCATTGCACTAGGAATGATTGTAACTATGGACATTCCTCAAGAGCAAAAGTGATGACCCTAGATATAGTTAAAGCTTGAGTAATACTCTTTATAACTTTTTATAGCTAAAATTCTTGGGATTGGAAATATCACTATGGTTTTTCCTTTGATTTGTGACCTCAAGTTTCAATATGCAAGACTAATATTTTGAGCAATGATTAAAACCTTTTATACATTTGAATATGATTCATTTACACCTTTTGGGCATTATGAGATTGTATGCATAACTCATTTAATATAAAATGAAAGAAATGATACTTTTCAAATCCATGAGGATATAAAAAAAAGGTTTAGACATGCCAATAAATTAAATTTTTTGATTCTTGATTGAAAGAGAGCCCATACTTCTTGCCCTGCTCAAGCCCCCCTGGGGCTAGTTTGTTCTAATAGGCTACAAGGTGGATATTTTTTTAGAGGTGAACTGTGTTTTAAAAAGATTGATTTGAGTGTGTGCATGAGAGATATTTTAGAAGAAATTACAATAATCAATATAAATAGCATCCTCAACAACAAGCTACTTAAACACATAGGGGTACAACTTTGGTTTAGTCTGTTAGCATAAATGAGTCAAATTCCCTTTGATAGCCCACTGATTCAACATCAAATATGATGAGACATAATAGAGAAAAAAGTAAAAGCTCCTATTATTTTGGTTAGAGCTTTAGCAATCATTCTAGAGTTGAGAGAGGAACAAAATAAATTATTTTAATTATTCATTATAATTTTAAATTTTAATTCACTTATTTATCAGTTTATTTTTATAGAAATATTAATTACAAAATAAATAATTAGTGAGACAGATCTAATTTAAATTAAACCGGTATATCCTAAATAATAACGAATAAATCTCATTTTTTTTCATTTTAATTTGAAATATTCAAATTTAATTATTTATTTGTTTATTTTTATATAAATATTAATTACAAAATAAATTATGTGTTACTCAAATATAATTTATATAAATTATTTTTCATCAAAATAATATAAATAAACTTTTTAAATGAAAAAAAAAATTTCAAAACAAAAAATTATTATATAGTAATATATTTTGCTTTGCTTCTGAATCATTTTAGGTTTTGTAATCATATTATAATTGATATCTATCTTATTAAAATAGATTATTAATTTATTTTTTGATCATTATTAGAATATTTATCAATAAATTAGTTTATATTGAATTTATATGATATATAAATATAATGATTATTATAACTAAATATTGAATTCACTTTTTAAAAAAATTTAAAAATTATTATATTTTCTAAGGTTATAACCTTTGAAAATATTAAAAAATAATAAAAATAATTTTTTTTATTTTTTAAATAAAACCTATAAACTACTAAATGCATACACAGTAAAATAAGTAAACTCCTAGACCCCATAATGCCTAAATACAGTAACCATTAAACTGATATATAATACAATATAAATAATAAATCTAATTTTTATTTCTATTTATTATAATTTTAAAATATTAATTTTAATTATTTATTAGTTTATTTTTATAGAAATATTTATAACAAAATAAATTATGAGTGCGACAAATATAATTTAATAATTTATTTTTAATGAAATAATATATACACGCATATAAAAGAAGTAAAAATTTAAAAATTTAAAAATTTAAAAATTTAAAAATTTAAAAATTTAAAAATTTAAAAATTTAAAAATTTAAAATAATTATCCAGTAATATATTTTACATTAATTTTGAATCAATTTGGGTTTTGTAAATATTTTTAAATTAATTTCTATCTTTTTATTAATAGCTTATTAATTTAATTTTTATCATTATTATAATATATATCAATAAATTTGTTTATATTGAATTTATATGATATATATTATTAATATTATTATAACTAAAATATTATATTCACATTTAAAAAAATTTTAAATATTATTATATTTTCAAAGGTTTGACCTATCAAAATGACAAAAAATTACAAATTTTTTTTGGTTATTTTATTGTTTAAATAAACCTATAAACCACTAAATGCCTAAAAACATGAATCGCTAAACACCTATATGACAAAACCTCTAAATACATAAAATATTAAATTGGTATACATTAATGATAAATCATAAATCTCATTTTAATTTTTATTCAGTATAATTTTAAATTTTTATTTTAATTATTTATCAGTTTATTTTTATAGAAATATTAATTACAAAATAAATTATTCATGAGACAGATATAATTTAAATAATTTATATTTCATCAAAAAAAATATAAGCTTATAAAAATAGGCACAAATCTAAATACAAAAATTTATTATTTAGTAAAATATTTTTTTTTGATTTTGTATCATTCTAGATTTTACATTTATATTTTAATTTTTATCATTCTTTTTAATAATAGTTTATTAATTATTTATTGATCATTATTATAAAATCTATTAATAAAATTATTTATATTTAGTTTACATTATATATAATTATTAAGATTATGATAACTAAATATTATATTCACATTAAAAAAAATTAAAAATTATAATATTTTATAAAGATTATAACCTTCAAAAATTATAAAAAAAACAAAATGTTTAAATTTTTTGTTTTTCATTCTTTAAATAAAAACTATAAATCACTAAAGGCATAAACACTTAAATCACTAAACCCTATAACACCTAAATACCTAAACCATTAAAACTGTATATCCTGAATAATAAATAATAAATATCACTTTTATTTGTATCCATTATAATTTTAAATATTCATTTTGATTATTTTTTAGTTTATTTATAGAATTATAAATTACAAAATAAATTATGAGGAAGACAAATAAAATTTAAATTATATACTTTTAATAACAAAAAATATAAACTTATAAAAAGAAGCAAAACATCAAAAACATTATTATTTATTACTTTATTTTACTTTAATTATGAATAAAATTAGGATTTGCAAATATATTTTAAATAATATCTATCTTATTTATAATTATTTATTAATTAATTTTTTGATCATTAATATAATATCTATCAATATAATTGTTTATATTGAATTTATATTATATATAATAATTATTATTATCATAACTAAATATAGTATTAACATTTTAAAAAATTTAAAAATTGTAATATTTTCAAAGGTTATAAACTTCAAAAATGAGAAAAAATAACAAAGAATAAATTTAGTTATATCAGTGTTGAAATAAAACTTATAAACTATTAAATATCTAAACACATAAATCTCTAAACTCCTAAACCCCGAAGCCCCAAAATAATTAAACCTTTAAACTCATAAACCTTAAATATAATTTAAGTATTTATTGCAAAATTAATTACAAAATAAATTATGAGTTATACAAATATAATTTAAATAATTTATATTTTATCAAAAAAATATATAATCTTATAAAATGAGGCAAAAACTAAAAAACATAAAATATTATTTTGTAATAAATTTACTTTGATTTACTTTGATTTTTAATCATTTTAGTTTTTGTAATTAAATTTTAATTTATATCTATAATATTAATAATAGTTTATAAATTATTTTTTTTGATAATTATAATAATATCTATCAATAAAATTGTTTATATTAAGTTTATATTATATATTGTTATAATAATTATTATTACTAAATATTGTATTCACATTTTTAAAAATTTTTATAATTATTATATTTTCAAAGGTTATAATTATTGAAAATTTGAAAAAATATCAAAAATAATTTATTCGTTTTTTCATTGTTTAAATAAAACCTATAAACCACTAATGCCTAAATACTTTAATGAATAACTTCTAAATCTCGAAAACCCTAAATATATAATTTTTTTAATCTGATATATCATAAATAATAAAGAATAAATCCATTTTTATTTTTTTCATTATACTTTTAAATATTCATTTTAATTATTTATTTTTTATTTTTATATAAATATTAATTACAAAATAAATTATGAGTCTGATAATAATAATTTATATAAATTATTTTTCATCAAAAAAATACAGATAACTTATTAAAAGAAAAAAAAATTAAAAACAAAAAATTATTATATGATTATATAATTTGCTTTGCTTCTGAATCATTATTGGTTTTGTAATTATATTTTAATAGATATCTCTCTTATTAATAATAAATTATTAATTTATTTTTTGATAATTATTATAATATTTATCAATAAAATTGTTTATATTGAATTTATATGATATTTTAATATAATGATTATTATAACTAAATATTGAATTCCCTTTTGAAAAAAATTTTAAAATTATTATATTTTCAAAGTTTATAACCTTTTAAAATGTAAAAAAAATATTTTTTTTTTGATATTTCATTGTTTAAATAAAAACTATAAACCACTAAATGCCTAAACACTTAATTCAATAACACCTAAATCTTTAAAACCCTAACTAATAAATAATAATCCTTTTAAACTGGTAACACTAAATAATAAATAATAAATCTCAATATTATTTTTTAATTATAATTTTAAATATTCATTTTAATTATTTATTTGTTTATTTTTAAATAAATATTAATTACAAAATAAATTATGAGTTAGGCAAATATAATTTATATAATTTATATAATTTATTTTTCATAAAAATGAAAATTAATTTATTTTAAAAGAAAAAAAATTTCAAAACAACAAATTATTATATAGAAATATTTTTTGCTTTCTTCTGAATCATTTTTATATAGTAATATATTTTTAATCTAAATATTATTATTTAGTAATAAATTTTGATTTGATTTTGAATCATTGTGTTATGTAAATATATTTTAATTATTATTTATATTATTAATAATAGTTTATTAATTTAAATTTTGATCATTTTTATAATATCTATCATTAAAATTGTTTATATTGAATTTTTATGATATATAATTAGTAAGATTAATATAATTATAGAGAGCATTCACATTTCAAAAAATTTTAAAAATTATTTTATTTTCAAAGGTTATAACCTTTGAAAATAAAAAAAAAATAATTTTTTTATATTTTTATTATATAAATAAAACCTATAAACCACTTAATGCCTAAAAACATAAATTGATAAACTCCTAAATGACAAAACCCCTAAATAATAAAACAATTAAACCGGTATACCACATATAATAAATCATAAATCTTATTTTAATTTGTATTCATTATAATTTTAAATATTCATTTTAATTATTTATTAGTTTATTTTTTATAAATATATAAATTATGAGTTAGACAAGTATAATTTATATAAATTATTATTCATCAAAAAAATATACATAAACTTTTTAAAAGAAAAAAAAATCACAACAAAAAATTATTGTATAGTAATATATTTTGCTTTGCTTCTGAATCATTTTAGCTTTTGTAATTATATTTTAATTGATATCTATCTTATTAATAATAGATTATTAACTTATTTTTTGATCATTATTAGTATATTTATCAATAAAATTGTCTATAAAGAATTTATATGATTTATAAATATATTGATTATTATAACTAAAGATTGTATTCACTTAAGAAAAATACTTAAAATTTTTTGTATTTTCAAAGGTTACCTTTGAAAATATCAAAAAATAACAGAAAGAAATTTTCTGTTATTTTATTTTTTAAATAAAACATATAAACCACTAAATGCATATATAGTTAAATCAGTAAATTTCTAAATACATAAACCATTAAAGCGCTTTATACTACTTAATAATTAATAAATCTAATTTTTATTTTATTTATTATAATTTTAAATATTGATTTCAATTATTTATTAGTTTATTTTTATAAAATATTTAATACAAAATAAATTATGAGTGCGACAAATAATTTTTTAAATAATTTATTTTTAATCAAAAAAAAATATACGCTTATAAAAGAAGTAAACATTTAAAAATTAAAAATTATTATAGAGTAATATATTATAGTATAATCTTGAATCGATTTGGGTATTGTAAATATATTTTAATGAATATCTATCTTATTATTAATAGTTTATTAATTTAATTTTTCATCATTATTATATTATCTATTAATAAAATTGTTTATATTGAATTTATAAGATATATAATTATTAATATTAAAATAACTAAATATTGTATTCACATTTCAAAAAATTTTAAATATTATTTTATTTTCAAAGGTTATAACCTATTAAAATGAGAAAAAATAACAATTTTTTTTGTTATTTATTTGTTTAAATAAAATCTATAAACCACTAAATGCCTAAAAACATAATATGCTAAACTTCTAAATGACAAAACCATTAAATACTTAAACCATTAAATAGGTTTACATTAATAAAAAATCATAAATCTCAATTTAATTTTTATTAAGTATAATTTTATATTTTTATTTTAATTATTTATTAGTTTATTTTTATAGAAATATTAATTACAAAATAAATTATTAGTGAGATAGATCTAATATAAATAATTTATTTTTCATCAAAAAAATTATATATCCTTATAAAAAGAGGCAGAATTTTAAAAACAAAAATTTATTATTTAGTAATATATTTTATTTTGATTTTGAATCATTTTAGATTTTGTAATTATATTTTAATTTATATCATTCTTATTAATAATAGTTTATTAATTTTTTTATAGATAATTTTTATAATATTTATTATTAAAATTATTTATATCGAGTTTACATTATATATAATTATTAAGATTATTATAACTAAATATTATATTCACATTAAAAAAAACTAAAAATTATTATATTTTCAAAGGTTATAACCTTCAAAAATTTAAAAAAATAAAAAAATTAAATTTTTTTTATTATTTAAATAAAAACTATAAATCACTAAAGGCCTAAACACTTAAATCACTAAACCCCAAAACACCTAAATACTTAAACCATTAAACTAGTATATCCTGAATAATAAATAATAAATCTTTATTTTATTTGTATTCATTATAAATTTTAAATATTAATTTTAATTATTTAGTAGTTTATTATCATATAATTATAAATTACAAAATAAATTATGAGTAAAACAAATATAATTTAAATAATTTATTTTTAATAACAAAAATATAAAGTTATAAAAAAAGCAAAACATTAAAAAAAATTATTATTTAGTAATATATTTTACTTTGATTTGAATAAATTTAGATTTTGCAAATACTTTTTAAATAAAAACTATTTTATTAATAATAGTTTATTAATTTATTTTTTGATCATTATTATATTATCTAGCAATATAATTATTTATATTGAACTTAAATGAATTATAATTATGAAGATTATTATAAATAAATATTATATTTACATTTGAAAAATATTTAAAAATTATTATATTTTCAAAGGATATAATCTTCAAAAATTCGAAAAATAATAAAAATAAATTTTTTGCTATATCATTGTTTAAATAAAAGTTATAAACCACTAAATGCCTAAACACTTAAACATCTAAACTCCTAAACACAAAAGCCCATAAATACTTAAACCTTTAAACTCGTAAACCTTAAATATAATTTAAATAATTTATTAAAATATTAATTACAAAATAAATTATGAGTGATACAAATATAATTTAAATAATTTATTTTTCATCAAAAAATATAAAAGCTTATAAAAAGAAGCAAAAACTAAAAAACAAAAATTTTTATATTGTAATAAATTTTACTTGGATTTTGAATAATTTTAGGTTTTGCAATTATATTTTAATTTATATCCATTATAATAATAATAGCATATTAATTTATTTTTTGATAATTGATATCATATCTATCAATAAAATTGTTTATATTTAGTTTATATTATATATAGTTATAATGATTATTATAAATGAATATTGTATTCACATTTTTAAAAAATTTTAAAATTATTATATTGTCTAAGGTTATAAACTTTGAAAATGTGAAAAAATATCAAAAATATTTTTTTTTATTTAATTGTTTAAACAAAACTAAAAAATCACTAAATGCCTAAAAATATAAATCGCTAAAGTCTTATACGATAAAACCTCTAAATACTTAAAATATTAAACTGGTATACATTAATAATAATTCATAAATCTCATTTTAATTTTTATTCAATATAATTTTATATTTTAATTTTTATTATTTATCAGTTTATTTTTATTGAAATATTAATTACAAAATAAATTATTAGAAAGACAGATATAATTTAAATTAAACTCGTATAACCTAAATAATAAAGAAAAAATCTCATTTTTTTATTATAATTTTAAATATTCATTTTAATTATTTATTTGTTTATTTTTATATAAATATTAATTACAAAATAAATTATGAGTTAGACAACTATAATTTATATAAATTATTTTTCATTAAAAAAATTATAGATAAACTTATTAAAAGAAAAAAAAATTAAAAACAAAAAATTATTATATAGTAATATAATTTGCTTTGCTTCTGAATCATTATATGTTTTGTAATTATATTTTAATTGATATCTATCTTATTAATAATAGATTTTTAATTTATTTTTTCATCATTATTAGAAAATTTTTCAATAATATTGTTTATATTGAATTTATATGATATATAAATATAATGATTATTATAACTAAATATTGAATTCATATTTGAAAAAAATTTAAAAATTATTATTATTTCAAACATTATAACCTTTGAAAATATAATAAAATAATAAAAATAAATATTTTGTTATTTTAATTTTAAAATAAAACCTATAAACCACTAAATGCATACACGATTAAATCAGTAAACTTCTAAAGCCCAGTAATGCTAAATACATAAACCATTAAATCGCTATATACTACTTTATAATTAAGAAATCTAATTTTTATTTCAATTTATTATAATTTTAAATATTCATTTCAATTATTTATTAGTTTATTTTTATATAAATTTTTATTACAAAATAAATTATGAGTGCGACAAATATATTTTAAATAGTTTAATTTTAATAAAAAAAATATATACGCTTATAAAAGAAGTAACAATTTAAAAATTAAAAATTATTATCCAATAATATTTTTTACTTTAATTTTGAATCAATTTGGGTTTTGTAAATATTTTGTAATTAATATCTATCTAATTATTAATAGTTTATTAATTCAATTTTTGATCATTTTTATAATATCTATCAATAAAATTGTTTATATTGAAATTATATGATATATAATTATTAAAATTATTATAAATAAATATTGTATTCACATTTCAAAAAATTTTAAATATTATTATATTTTTAAAGGTTATAACCTATAAAATTGACAAAAAATTACAAAATTTTTTTTGTTATTATATTATTTAAATAAAAACTATAAACCACTAAATGCCAAAAAACATGAATCGCTAAATACCTATACAACAAAACCTCTAAATACTTAAACTATTAAATTGGTATACATTAATAATAAATCATTAATCTTATTTTAATTTTTATTCCATATAATTTTAATTTTTTTTAATTATTTATCTGTTTTTTTAATAACAAAAATATTATTCTTATAAAAATAGCAAAACATTAAAAAAAATTATTATTTAGTAATATATTTTACTTTGATTTGAATAAATTTAGATTTTGCAAATACATTTTAAATAATAATTATTTTATTAATAATAGTTTATTAATAATTATTTATATTGAATTTAAATGAATTATAATTATGAAGATTATTATAAATAAATATTATATTTACATATAAAAAAAATTTAAAAATTATTTTATTTTCAAAGGAAATAATCTTCATAAATTAGAAAAAATAATAAAAATAATTTTATTGCTATATCATTGTATAAATAAAACTTATAAACCAATAAATTCCTAAACACTTAAACATCTAAACTCATAAACACAAAAGCCCATAAATACTTAAACCTTTAAACTCGTAAAGCTTAAATATAATTTAAATAATTTATTAAAATATTAATTACAAAATAAATTATAAGTGATAAACATATAATTTAAATAATTTATTTTTCATCAAAAAAAATATAAGCTTATAAAAATAAGCAAAAACTAAAAAACAAAAATTATTATTAAGTAATAAATTTTACTTGTATTTTGATTAATTTTAGGTTTTTCAATTATATTTAAATTTATATCCATCATAATATTAATAGCATATTAATTTATTTTTTGATAATTGATATCATATCTATGAATAAAATTGTTTATATTTAGTTTATATTATATATAATTATAATGATTATTATTACTAAATATTGTATTCACATTTATAAAAAATTTTAAAATTATTATATTGGTAGAGGTTATATAACCTTTAAAAATGTGAAAAAATATCAAAAATAATTTTTTTGTTATTTCATTGTTTAAAGAAAACATATAAACCACTAAATGCCTAAAAACATAAATCGCTAAAGTCCTAAACGACAAAACCTCTAAATACGTAAAATATTAAACTAGTATACATTAATAATAATTCATAAATCTCATTTTAATTTTTATTCAGTATAATTTTAAATTTTTATATTAATTTTTTATCAGTTTATTTTTATTGAAATATTAATTACAAAATAAATTATTAGTGAGACAAATAAAATTTAAATTAAACCGATATACCCTAAATAATAAATAAAAACTCTCATTTTTTTCATTATAATTTTAAATATTAATTTTAATTATTTATTTGTTTATTTTTATATAAATATTAATTATAAAATAAATTATGAGTTAGACAAATATAATTTAGGTAAATTATTTTTAATCAAAAAAATATAGATAAACTTTTTAAAATAAAAAAAAATTACAAAACAAAAAATTATTATATAGTAATATATTTTGGTTTGCTTATGAATCATTTTATGTTTTGTAATTATATTTTATTTTGATATCTATCTTATTAATAATAGATTATTAATTTATTTTTTGATCATTATTACAATATTAATCACTAAAATTTTTTATATTGAATTTATATGATATATAACTATAATGATTATTTTAGCTAAATATTGAATTCACTTTTGAAAAAATTTAAAAATTATTATATTTTCAATGTTTATAACCTTTGAAAATATCAAAAAATAATAAAAATAAATTTTTTGTTATTTTGTTTTTAAAAAAAACGTATAATCCACTAAATGCATACATAATAAAATCAGTATACTTTTAAACCCCGTAATACCTAAATACATAAACTATTAAACCACTATATAATACGTAATAATATATAAGCCTTTTTTTTATTTCTATTTATTATAATTTTAAATATTCATTTAATTATTTATTAGTTTATTTTTATATAAATATTTATTACAAAATAAATTATGAGTAAGACAAATAATATTTAAATAATTTATTTTTAATCAAAAAATATATATATGCTTATAAAAGAAGTAAAATTTAAAAATAAAAAAATATTATTCAGTAATATATTTTACTTTAATTTTGAATCAATTTGGGTTTTATAAATATTTTTTAATGAATATCTATGTAATTATTAATAGTTTATTAATTAATTTTTGATTATTATTATAATAACTATCATCAAAATTATTTATATTCAATTTATATGATGTATGATTATTAATAAAATTATAACTAAATATTGTATTCACATTTCAGAAAATTTTAAATCTAAAAACCATTAAACTAGTATACATTAATAATAAATCATAAATCTCATTTTAATTTTAAATTTTTATTTTAATTATTTATCAGTTTATTTGTATAAAAATATTAATTTTATAATTAATTATTAGTGAGACAGATATAATTTAAATAATTTATATTTTCATCAAAAAAAATATAAGCTTATAAAAATAGGCACAATTTTAATAACAAAAATTTATTATTTAGTAAAATATTTTATTTTGATTTTGTATCATTTTAGATTTTGCATTTATATTTTAATTTATATCATTATTTTTAACAATAGTTTATTAATTATTTATTGATCATTATTATAATATCTATTAATAAAATTATTTATAGAGTTTACATTATATATAATTATTAACATTATTATATCTAAATATTATATTCACATTTAAAAAAAATTAATAAAAACGAAAAATTAAATTTTTTGTTTTTTCATTCTTTAAATAAAAATTATAAATCACTAAAGGCATAAACACTTAAATGACTAAAACCCAAAACACTTAAATACCTAAACCATTAAAACTATATATCCTGAATAATAAATAATAAATCTCACTTTTATTTGTATTCATTATAATTTTAAATATTCATTTTAATTATTTTTTAGTTTATTTTTATAGACTTATAAATTACAAAACATATTATGAGGAAGACAAATATAATTTAAATAATATACTTTTAAGAACAAAAAATATAAACTTATAAAAAAAGCATAACATCAAAAACATTATTAATTAGTAATTTATTTTACTTTGATGTTGAATAAATTTAGGTTTTGCAAATATATTTTAAATAATATCTATCTTATTTAAATTAGTTTATTAATTTATTTTTTGATCATTAATATAATATCTATCAATATAATTGTTTATATTGATTTTATATGATATATAATTATTAAGATTATCAAAACTAAATATAGTATTCATATTTTAAAAAATTTAAAAATTGCTATATTTTCAAAGGTTATAACCTTCAAAATTGAGATAAAATAACAAAAAATAAATTTTTTGTTATATCATTGTTTAAATAAAACTTATAAACCATTAAATACCTAAACAAATAAATCTATAAACTTTTAAACCTCGAAGCCCCTAAATACTTAAACCTTTAAACTCGTAAAACTTAAATATAATTTAAATAATTTATTGAAATATTAATTACAAAATAAATTATGAGTGATACAATATATAATTTAAATAATTTATTTTTTATCAAAAAAATATATAATCTTATAAAATGAGGCAATAACTAAAAAACAAGAATTATTATTAAGTAATAAATTTACTTTGATTTTTTATCATTTTAGTTTTTGTAATTAAATTTTTATTTATATCTATCATATTAATAATAGTTTATTAATTTATTTTTTGATAATTAATATAATATATATCACTAAAATTGTTTATATTTAGTTTATATTATATATTGTTATAATAATTATTTTTAATAAATATTGTAATCACATTTTTAAAAAAATTTAAAATTATTATATTTTAAAAGGTTATAAACTTTGAAAATTCGAAAAAATATAAAAAATAATTTATTTGTTATTTCATTGTTTAAATAAAACCTATAAACCACTAAATGCCTAAATACTTGAATTAATAACTTCTAAATCTCGAAAACCCTAAATAGATAATTTTTTAATCAGATATATCCTAAATAATAAACAATAAATCCATTTTTATTTTTTTCATTATAATTTAAAATATTAATTTTAATTATTTATTTGTTTATTTTTATATTAATATTTATTACAAAATAAATTATGAGTTAGACAATCATAATTTATATAAATTATTTTTCATCAAAAAAAATATAGATAAAGTTATTAAAAGAAAAAAAAATTAAAAACAAAAAATTATATATAATAATATAATGTGCTTTGCTTATGAATCATTATTGGTTTTGTAATTATATTTTAATTGATATCTATCTTATTAATAATAGATTTTTAATTAATTTTTTGATCATTATTAGAATATTTCTCAATAAAATTGTTTATATTGAATTTATATGATATATAAAAATAATAATTATTATTATAACTAAATATTTAATTCACTTTTTAAAAAAATTTTAAAATTATTATATTTTCAAGGGTTATAAGCTTTGAAAATATGAAAAAATTAAAAAAGCATTTTTTTTGATATTTCATTGTTTAAATAAAACTTCTAAACCACTAAATGCCTAAACACTTAAATCAACAACTCCTAAATCTCTAAAACCCTAAATAATTAATAATAATCCTTTTAAACCGGTAACCCTAAATAATTAATAATAAATCTCAATATTATTTTTTTCATTATAATTTTAAATATTCATTTTAATTATTTATTTGTTTATTTTTATATAAATATTACTTACTAAATAAATTATGAGTTGTACAAATATAATTTATATATATTATTTTTCATTAAAATGAAAAATAATTTATATTAATTATTTAAAAATTTCAAAACAACAAATTATTATATAGTAATATATTTTGCTTTCTTTTGAATCATTTTTATATAGTAATATATTTTTAATCTAAATAATTTTATTTAGTAATATATTTTGATTTGATTTTGAATCATTATGTTATGTAAATATATTTTAATTATTATTTATATTATTAATAATAGTTTATTAATTTAATTTTTGATTATTATTATAATTTCTATCATTAAAATTGTTTATATTGAATTTATATGATATATAATTAGTATGATTAATATAATTATACATACTATTCACAATTCAAAAAATTTTAAAAATATTTTATTTTTAAAGGTTATAACCTTTGAAAATCAGAAAAAATCAAAAAAAAAATTTTTTTTATATAAATAAAACCTATAAACCACTAAATGCCTAAAAACATAAATTGATAGATTACTAAATGACAAAACTCTTAAATAATCAAACCATTTAACCGGTATACCACAAATAATAAATCATAAATCTCATTTTAATTTGTATTTATTATTATTTTAAATTTCATTTTAATTATTTATTAGTTTATTTTTAATAGAAATATTAATCACAAAATTAATAATGAGTTGGACAAATATAATTTTAATAATTTATTTTTAATCAAAAAAAAATACTCTTATAAAAAGAAGTAAAAATTTAAAAACAAAAAAGTTTTATTTAGTAATATATTGTACTTTGATTTTGAATCATTATATATAGGTTTTGCAAATATATTTTAATTGTTATCAATCTTATTAATAAAAGTTTATTAATTTATTATTTGTTTATTTTTATAATATCTGACGATAAAATTACTTATATTCAATTTAAATGTCTTATAATTATTAAGATTATTATAACTAAATATTATATTTACATTTAAAAAATTTAAAAATTATTATATTTTCAAATGTTATAACCTTCCAAAATGATAAAAAATCACAACAATAATTTTTTTATTATTTAAATAAAATTATAAACCACTAAATGCCCAAATTTTTAAATCTCTAGACTCCTAAACACCAAAATCCCCTAAATACTTAAACAATTAAACATATATAACCTAAATAATATATAATAAATCTCATTTTTATTTGTAATCATTATAATTTTAAATATTCATTTTAATTATTTTTTTAGTTTATTTTTATAGAAATATTTATTACAAATTAAATAATGAATGAGACATATATAATTTAAATAAATTATTTTTTATGAAAAAAAAATAAGCTTAAAAAAATAAACAAAATTTCAAAAATTTTAAATTTTATTTAGTAATATAATTTACTTGATTTTGAATTATTTTGTTTTCTGCAAATATATTTTAATTAATATCCATCTTATTAATAATAGTTTATTAATTTATTTTTTGATCATTATAATAATATATATTAATACTTTTTTTATAATGAATTTACAACAAATATAATTTTTAAGATTATTATAACTAAGTATTGTATTCCTATTTTATAACTATTAAAAAATTTTATAATTTAAAAGGTTCTAACATTTTAAAATCACGAAAATTCATAAATATAAATTTTTTGTTATTTCTGTGATTAAATAAAACCTATAAACACCTAAATGTGTAAACATATAAATCAATAAACTCATTGACCCAAAAACCACAAAAAAACTTAAACAATTAAATAGTTATACCTTAATTAATAAATCATAATTATCATTTTTATAATTATACATTATAATTTTAAATATTTATTTTAATAATTTATTAGTTTATTTTTATAGAAATATAAATTAAAAAATAAATTATTAATAAAATAAATATAATTTAAATTACTAATTAGTATTCATAAAACCTATAAACCACTAAATGACTAAATTCTAAAATCACTAAACTCCTAAACCCTGAAGCCCATAAATACTTAAAACATTAAATTATTATAGTCCAAATAATAAATCATAAATCTAATTTTTATT
Organism: Sapria himalayana; assembly: GCA_029783825.1. Lineage (NCBI taxonomy): Eukaryota > Viridiplantae > Streptophyta > Magnoliopsida > Malpighiales > Rafflesiaceae > Sapria > Sapria himalayana. The sequence continues at coordinate 49,713 of JAREIK010002379.1, read as the reverse complement.
AGTATTCATTATAATTTTAAATATTCATTTTAATTATTTATCAGTTTATTTTTAATGAAATATTAATTACAAAATAAATTATTAGTGCAACATATATAGTTTAAATTATTTATTTTCATTAAAAAATGCTTATAAAAAAGGCAAAATTTTAAAAATAAATAATTATTATTTAGTAATATATCTTATTTTGATTTTGAATCATTTTAGATTTTACAATTATATTTTAATTTATATCATTCTTATAAATACTTGTTTATTAATTTATTTATTGATAATTATTATAATATCTATCAATAACTTAAATTTTTTATTTTTTCATTCTTTAAATAAAAACTATAAATCACTAAAGGCCTAAACACTTAAATCACTATACCCCCAAACACCTAAATACTTAAACCATTAAACTAGTATATCCAAATTAATAAATAATAAATCTCTATTTTATTTGTATTCATTATAGTTTTAAATATTCATTTTAATTATTTATTAGTTTATTTTTATAGAATTATAAATTAAAAATAAATTATAAGGAAGACAAATATAATTTAAATAATTTACTTTTAATAAAAAAAAATATAAACTTATTAAAAGAAGCAAAACATCAAATAAATTATTATTTAGTAATATATTTTACTTAGATTTTGAATAAATTTACATTTTACAAATATATTTTAAATAAAATCTTTCTTATTAATAAGAGTTTAGTAATTTATTTTTTGGTCATTAATATAATATCTATCAATATAATTGTTTATATTGAATTTACATGATATATAATTATTAAGATTATCATATCTAAATATAGTATTCACATATAAATAAAATTTAAAAATTGTTATATTTTTAAAGGTTATAACCTTTTAAAATGATAAAAAATAACAAAAATAAATTTTTTGTTATATCATTATTTAAATTAAACTTATAAACCATTAAAAGCCTAAACACATAAATCTCTAAACTCCTAAACCCTGAAGCCCATAATTACTTAAACCTTTCAACTCATAAACCTTAAATATAATTTAAATAATATTTTGAAATATTAATTACAAAATAAATTATGAGTGATACAAATATAATTTAAATTATTTTTTTTTCATCAAAAATATATATAAGCTTATAAAAAGAAGCAAAAACTAAAAAAAAATTATTATTTAGTAATAAATTTCACAATGTTTTTGAATCATTTTAGGTTATTTAATTTTATTTTAATTGATATCTATCATATTAATAATAGCATATTAATTTATTTTTTGATAATCGATATCATATGTATGAAAAAAATTGTTTATATTTAATTTAAATTATATATAATTATAATGATTATTATTACTAAATATTGTATTCACAATATTATTACTAAAAATTATTATTTTTTCAAAGGTTATAACCTTTGAAAATGTGAAAAAAAAATCAAAAATATTTTTTTTGTTATTTCATTGTTTAAATAAAACCTATAAACCACTATATGCCTAAAAACATAAATCACCAAACTCCTAAACGATAAAACCATTAAATACTTAAACCATTAAACTGGTAAACATTAATAATAATTCATAAATCTCATTTTAATTTTTATTCAGTATAATTTTAAATTTTTATTTTAATTATTATTCAGTTTATTTTTATAAAAATATTAATTACAAAATAAATTATTAGTGAGACAGATCTAATTTAAATTAAAACATTATGCCTAAATAATAAATAATAAATCTCATTTTTTTCATTATAATTTTAAATATTCATTTTAATTATTTATTTGTTTATATATATATAAATATTAATTACAAAATAATTTGAGCTAGACAAAAATAATTTATATAAATTATTTTTCATCAAAAAATTATAGATAAACTTTTTAAAAGGAAAAGAATTTTCAAAACTAAAAATAATTATATAGTAATATATTTTGCTTTGCTTCTGAATCATTTTAGGTTTTGTAATTATATTTTAATTGATATCTATCTTATTAATAATAGATAATAAATTTATTTTTTGAACATTATTAGTATATTTATCAATAAAATTGTTTACATTGAATTTACATGATATATAATAATAAAGATTATTATAACTAAATATTATATTTACATTGAAAATAATTTAAAAATTATTATATTTTTAATGGTTATCATCTTTGAAAATGAGATAAAATCACAAAAATAAATTTTATGTTATTTTATTGTTTATATAAAACCTATAAACTACTTAATGCCTAAACACTTAAATCATTAAATTCATAAACTCCTAAACGACAAAAGCCATAAATACTTAAATATTTAAACCATCTTTAAAGGTTCAAGTATTTAGAAATAATATATAAATATCTATCAATAAATAATAGTTTAATTTATTTTTTAATCATTATTATATTTATATTTATATTTAGTTTATTAGTATCTATCAATAAAATTGTTTATTTTTAATTTACATGATATATAATTATTATGTTTATTATAACTAAATAATGTATTCACATTTGAAAAAAATTTAAAAATTATTATATTTATTAAGGTTATAATCTTCAAAATTGATAAAAAATTTGAAAAATAATTCTTTTGTTATTTCATTATTTAATTAAAACATATAAACTACTATATGCCTAAACACTTAAATTACTAAACTCCTGAACTCCTAAATACTTAAACCATTAAATCGGTATACCCTAAATAATTAATCATAAATCTCATTTTTATTTGTATTCATTATAATTTTAATATTCATTTTAAATATTTATTAGTTTATATTTTACTTTTATTTTGAATCAAAAATATATTTTATTTTGAATCGTTTTATTTTAATAATCATAAATCTCATTTTATTTTACTTATAAAAAGAATCAAAAATTCAAAAATAAAAAATTATTATTTAGTAATATATTTTACTTTTATTTTGAATCGTTTTAGGTTTTACAAATATATTTTAATTAATATCTATCTTATTAATAATAGTTTATTAATCTATTTTATAATCAGTATTATACTATCGATCAATAAAATTATTTATATTGAATTTACATGATATTTAATTTTTATGATTATTATAATTAAATATTGTATTAACATTTGAAAAAAATTAAAAATTATAATATTTTCAATGGTTATAACCATGAAAATGAGAAAAATCATAAAAATAATTTTTTGTTACTTAATTATTTAAATAAAACCTATTAACTACAAAATACCTAAATACTTAAATTACTAAACTCCTAAACCCTCATACTGCTGCACCACACACACATAGCTACGGACCACAGTACACATGTGCACATATTCTTGTCCATTTTGGCATAGCATTTAGAGGGGCTAGCAAGTCCTAAAAGCAGCCAGAAGTATGGGCCACCAACTTGTAGAGGGCCCCACTAGCAAGGCGGGATGTTAGCATTCAGACAACTGACGAGACCGAGCAAACTGGTCGGGAGTAAAACCAAGAGTAGCTAGAAGTTGGTTCAACTAGCCCTATCAGGCAGCATAGACGACCACCCAACCGTCGCCCAACAGGAGTCACGGGTAATACATGATTATTTGGAGAGCTGGCAAAATCCAGAGCATCACCAAGTAGGGCCAGTAAGTAATGGAGTCCAGACCAGCCACACAGCAGCGAATGATTCAAACTTGTAGTTTATGTTTGTAGTCTTATTTGTATTTAGGACTTTGTATGCACCATGTACTTGTAGAGACAGATCATGATATACTCACACACACAATCTTTTCTGTTCTCCATGTAGGATGCAATTGGGTCAACTGGACCCATGAGTATCTCTAAGTGGGGCCCACTAATGCATTTTGTAAATAGACATTAGGCGATGCTACACTCCTGGGAGCAAAAGACCCATCTTTATAGCATTATGTAATTTAATTGTATTCTAGCTTGGTTGTACGCGTAGATAATTAGACTATGAGATGGACCTCATCATACATGCACACCGATGCATGCATATTTTTTGATATTTTGTCTGTGCAACATACAGCCACTTCTTGGAGCATGAGGTGAAAGCATTCTAACCCAAGATATACTCTTTTGAGGATCATTGGAACACAATAATGTGGAATTAAGAGGTGAGAATGAATTGACAAAGTACCGTAGATATGGAATTGTGGATTTATGGGTATTCAGTTTTAAATGTATTCCATTGCATAGCAATGACATAGGCAAACACTTGATGCTGCATGTCACACACATGCACAATCTTATATTTGCATAGTTTTAATATGGTGCAGCATTCAGGTTCCTCCAAAAGGCTTGGACAATTCCGAATGGAAAGGATGCAGAGGGCATAATAACTCAATGCCAACTCTGAAGTCCGGGAATGCCAGGTGATTTTAGTTGTATTCGTAAGCTTGGAATTATTAGGCATTATGTTTTTTATGTATTTTATGCATAGAATCATTAAGCTGCTTAGGATTTGGTGGGTTGGCCTAAATTAGTCAGCTCTTTAGTCTCCTGTAAGTTGTGTGGCTAAATGATAAATAAAGTGTGTATTTTCCAAAAAAAAGAACAAAAAAAAACCATAAACTCTCAACTTTAAATCCTAAACCTTAAACCATATACTATAACCCTAACCCATAACCCCTAAATCCTAAATCTCATGTTTCAGTTTTGCTCTTTTATAATCAAATGACTTAGTGTTAAATTTAAATTGAAATTTTCAACTTTTAAAAATGTCACAGATTTATCTTTTTATATATGTAAGACAAAGTCAGGACTAAATGGGTGAGTTATGGATTCAGTCTCTTTCTTGCTTTAGATTATTGTAGCATTAGTAATGGTCATGATTGTATATCTTGTCTCTAGAACACAAAATAATATCGATGAGAATATTCCATAACTTGTGTCTCTCTATTGAACATATTGTTATGGCACTAAGAATGATCATGAATACATATTTAATCACTATAATACTGGGTCACAGTTTTGGATATGACCATAGCTTGTGCATTTTATCTTTATATTGCAAAGTCATTGCACTACGAATGATTATAACTTTGGACATTCCTCAAGAGCAAAAGTCATGACCCTATAAATAGTTAAAGCTCGAGTACTACTTTTATAACTTTCTATAGCTTACATTCTTGGGATTGGAAATATCACTAAACCTTTTTCCTTTGATTTGTGACCTCAAGAATATATATGGAAGACTAATATTGTGAGCAATGATTAAAACCTTTTATACATTTGAATATGATTCATTTACACCTTTTTGGGTATTGTGAGCTTGTATACAATACTCATTTAATATAAAAAAAAAGAAATGATACTTTTCATATCCATGAGTATATAAAAAAAAGGCTTAGACATACCAATAAAGTAAATTTTTTGATTCTTGATTGAAAGAGAGCCCATACTTCTTACCCTACTCAAACCGCCCTAGGGCTAGTTTGATCTAATATTCTACAAGGTGGTTATTTTTCTAGTGGTAAACTATGTTTTAAAAAAATTGCTTTGAGAGTGTGCATTAGAGATATTTTAGAAGAAATTACAATAATCAAAATAAATATCATCTTCAACAACTAGCTATTTCAAAACATAGGGGTACAACTTTGGTTTAGTCTATTAGCATACATTAGTCAAATTACCTTTGATAGCCCAATGATTCAACATCAAATATGATAAGACATAATAGAGATAATGTAAAAGCTCCTATTATTTTGGTTAGAGCTTTAGTAATCATTCTAGAGTTGAGAGAGGAAAAAAATAAATTATTTTAATTATTGAGTATAATTTTAATTATTTATCATTTTATTTTTATAGAAATATTAATTACAAAATAAATTATTAGTGAGACATGTCTAATTTAAATTAAACCGGTATATGATAAATAATAAAGAATAAATCTCATTTTTTTTTCATTTTAATTTTAAATATTCAAATTTAATTTTTTATTTGTTTATTTTTATATAAATATTAATTACAAAATAAATTATGAGTTACACAAATATAATTTTTATAAATTATTTTTAATCAGAATAATATAGATAAACTTTTTAAAAGAAAAAAAAATTTCAAAACAAAAATTATTATATAGTAATATATTTTGCTTTGCTTCTGAATCATTTTAGGTTTTGTAATTATATTATAATTGATATCTATCTTATTAATAATATATTATTAATTTATTTTTTGATCATTATTAGAATATTTATCAATAAAATAGTTTATATTGAATTTATATGATATATAAATATAATGATTATTATAACTAAATATTGAATTCACTTTTGAAAAAAATTTTAAAATTATTACATTTTAAAAGATTATAACCTTAAAAAATGAGAAAAAATAATAAAAATAAATTATTTATTATTTCATTTTTTAAATAAAACCTATAGATCATTAAATGCTTACTTTCTTAAATCACTAAGCTCATAAACCCTGAAACCCCTAAATAATAAACCTTTAACATGTATATACTACTTAATAAATAATAAATCTCATTTTTATTTCTATTTATTATAATATTAAATATTCATTTTAATTATTTATAGTTTAATTTTTTAGAAAAATTAATTACAAAATAAATTTCGAGTGAGACAAATATTATTTAAATAATTTATTTTAATAGAATAAAATACAAGCTTATAAAAAGAAGGAAAATTTAAAAAATAAAATATTATTATTTAGTAATATATTTGATTTGATTTTGAATCATTTTGTGTTATTTAAATATATTTTAATTAATATTTATATTATTAATAATAGTTTCTTAATTTAATGTTTGATCATTATTATAATATCTATCATTAAAATTATTTATATTGAATTTATATGATATATAATTAATAAGATTAATATAATTATACATGGTATTCACATTTCAAAAGAATTTAAAAATTATTTTATTTTCAAAGGTTATAACCTTTGAAAATTTAAAAAAAAATCAAAAATAGAATTTTAAATTTTTGTTATATAAATAAAACCTATAAACCACTAAATGCCTAAAAACATAAATTGCTAAACTCCTAAACGACAAAACTCCTAAATAATCAAACCATTAAACTCGTATACCATATATAATAAATCATAAATCTCATTTTAATTTGTATTCATTATAATTTTAAATATTCATTTTAATTATTTATTAGTTTTTTTTATAGAAACATCAATCACAAAATAAATAATGAGTGAGACAAATATAATTTTAATACTTTATTTTTAATCAAAAAAAATAAGCTTATATAAAGAAGTAAAAATTTAAAAACAAAAGCTTATTATTTAGTAATATATTTTACTTTGATTTTGAATCATTATATATATGTTTTGCAATTCTATTTTAATTGCGATCAATCTTATTAACAATAGTTTATTAATTTATTATTTGATCATTTTTATAATATTGAACAATAAAATTACTTATATTCAATTAAAATGCCTTATAATTATTAAGTTATTATAACTAAATATTATATTTACATTTGAAAAAAGTTTAAAAATTATTATATTTTCAAAGGTTATAACCTTCAAAAATGATAAAAAATCATAAAAAAATTATTTTATTATTTTATTATTTAAATAAAACTTAAAAACCACTAAATGCCTAAACATATAAATCTCTAGACTACTAAACCCCAAAAGCTCATAAATACTTAAACCATTAAACCTATATAACATAAATAATAAATAATAAATCACATTTTTATTTGTATTCATTATAATTTTAAATATTCATTTTAATTATTTTTTAGTTTATTTTATAGAAATATTAATTACAAAATAAATAATGAGTGAGACAGATATAATTTAAATAAATTATTTTTTATGAAAAAAATAAGCTTATAAAAATAAACAAAATTTCAAAAATTTAAAATTTTATTTAGTAATATAATTTACTTTGATTTAAATTATTTTGGGTTCTACATATATATTTTATTAATAATAGTTATTAATTTATTTTTTGATCATTATTATAATATATATTAATATATTTTTTTATATTGAATCTATAACAAATATAATTATTAACATTATTATAACTAAGTATTTTATTCATACTTTGGAACTATTAAAAAATTATTATATTTTTAATGGTTATATAACCTTTGAAAATCACGAAAATTCATAAAAATAAATTTTTTGCTATTTCATTGATTAAATAAAACCTATAAAGACGAAAATGTGTAAACATATAAATCAATAAACTCCTTAACCCCAAAACTACAAAAAACATAAACAATTAAATAGTTATACCCTAAATATTAAATCATAAATCTCATTTTGATTAGTATTCATTATAATATTAAATTTACATTTTAATTATTTATTAGTTTAATTTTATAGAAATATAAATTAAAAAATAAATTATTAGTGAGATAAATATAATTTAAATAATTTATTTTTCATCAAAAAATATATAGGCTTATAAATGGATACAAAAATTTAAAATTAATATTTAGTAAAATATTTGACTTTGATTTTGAGTCATTTTAGGTTTGAAAATATTTTTTAAATAATATTTATCTTATTAATAATTGGTTAATACTTTTTTATATCATTATTATAATAAATATCAATAAAATAGTTTATATTGAATTTATATTATATATAATTATTATGATTATTATAACTTCATATTGTATTAACCTTTCAAAAAAAATTAAAAATATCATAATTTTCAAAGGTTATAACCTTCAAAAATGAGAAAAAATAACAAAAATAAAATTTTTGTTATTTTATTATTTATATAAAACCTATAAACCACTAATGACTAAATACTAAAATGACTAAATTCCTAAACCCCGAAGCCCATAAATACATAAAAACATTAAATTATTATAGTTAAAAAAATAAATCATAAATCTTAGTTTTATTAGTATTCATTATAATTTTAAATATTCATTTTAATTATTTATCAGTTTATTTTTATAGAAATATTAATTATAAAATAAATTATTAGTGAACATATATAATTTAAATAATTTATTTTTGATCAACAAAATATATATGCTTATAAAATGAAGCAAATTTTTTTAAAAAAATTATTATTTAGTAATATATCTTATTTTGATTTTGAATCATTTTAGATTTTACAATTACATTTTAATTTATATCATTTTTATAAATACAAGTTTATTAATTTATTTATTGATCAAATATATAATATTTATCAATAAAATTATTTATATTGAGTTTACATTATATATAATTATTAAGATTATTATTACTGATTATTATATTCATATTTAAAAAAAATTAAAATTTATTATAATTTCAAAGGTTATAACCTTCAAAAATTAAAAAAAAAATCAAAATATTAAATTTTTTATTTTTTCATTCATTAAATAAAAACTATATCACTAAAGGCCTAAACACTTTAATCACTAAACTCCTAAACCACAAAACACCTAAATACTTAAACCATTAAACCATTTTATCCTGAATAAAAAATAATATATCTCAATTTTATTTGTATTCATTATAATTTTAAATATTCATTTTAATTAGTTAGTAACTAATTATTATAGAATTATAAATTACAAAATAAATAATGAGTAAGACAAATATAATTTAAATAATTTATTTTTAATAACAAAAATATAAAGTTATAAAAAAAGCAAAACATCAAATAAAATTATTATTTAGTAATATATTTTAATTTGATTTGAATAAAGTTAGATTTTACAAATACTTTTTAAATAATAACTATTTTATTAATAATAGTTTATTAATTTATTTTTTTATCATAATTATAATATCTAGCAATATAATTATGTATATTGAATTTAAATTAATTATAATTATGAATATTATTATAAATAAATATTATATTCACATTTGAAAAAAATTTAAAAATTATTATATTTTCAAAGGATATAATCTTAAAAAATTAGAAAAAATAATAAAAATAAATTTTTTGTTATATCATTGTTTAAATAAAACTTATAAACCAGTAAATCCTAAATACTTAAACATCTAAACTCCTAAACACAAAAGCCCCTAAATACTTAAACCTTTAAACATGTAAACCTTAAATATAATATAAATAATTTATTAAAATATTAATTACAAAATAAATTATGTCTAATACAAATATAATTTAAATCATTTATTTTTCATCAAAAAAAATATAAGCTTATAAAAACAATCAAAAACTAAAAAAAATTATTATTTTGTAATAAAGTTTACTTGGATTTTGAATATTTATATGTTTTGCAATTATCTTTTAATTTATATCTATCATATTAGTATTAGCATATAAATTTATTTTATGATAATTAATATGATATCTATCAATAAAATTGTTTATATTTAGTTTATATTATATATAATTATAATGATTATTATTACTAAATATTGTATTCACATTTTTAAAAAATTTTAAAATTATTATATTTTGAAAGATTATAATCTTTGAAAATGTGAAAAAATATCAAAAATAATTTATTTTGTTATTTAATTGTTTAAATAAAACCTATAAACCACTAAATGCCTAAAAACATAAATCGCTAAAGTCATAAACGAAAAAACCTTTAAATACTTAAAATATTAAACTAGTTTACATTAATAATAATTCATAAATCTCATTTTAATTTTTATTCAGTATAATTTTAAATTTTTATTTTAATTATTTATCAATTTATTTTTATAGAAATATAAATAACAAAATAAATTATTAGTGACACAGATCTAATTTAAATTAAAGCAATATCCCTAAATAATAAATAATAAATCTCACTTTTTTTAATTATAATTTTAAATATTCATTTTAATTATTTATTTGTTTATTTATATATAAATATTAATTACAAAATAAATTGTGTTAGACAAATATAATTTATATAAATTATTTTTCATCAAAAAGTTATTCATAAACTTTTTAAAAGAAAAAAAAATTTCAAAAAAAATAATTATTATATAGTGATAAATTTTGCTTTTCTTCTGAATCATTTTAAGTTTGTAATTATATTTTAATTGATATCTATCTTATTAATAATAGATTATTAATTTATTTTTTGATCATTATTAGAATATTTATCAATAAAATTGTTTATATTGAATTTATATAATATATAAATAAAATGATTATTATAACTAAATATTGTATTCACTTTAAAAAAAATTTAAAAATTATTATATTTTCAAAGGTTATAACCTTTGAAAATATCAAAAAATAATAAAAATAAATTTTTTGTTTTTTTATTTTTTAAATAAAACCTATAAACTACTATATGTATACACAGTTAAATAAGTAAACTCCTAGACACCGTAATGACTAAATATAGTAACCATTAAACCAATATATAATACATAATAAATAATAAATCTAATTTTTATTTCTACTTATTGTAATCTTAAATATTCATTTTAATTATTTATTAGTTTATTTTTATAGAAATATTTATTACAAAGTAAATTATGAGTACAACAAATATAATTTAAATAATTTATTTTTAATGAAAAAATATATATACGCATATAAAAGAGATAAAAATTAAAAAATTTAAAATTATTATCAAGTAATATATTTTACTTTAATTTTGAATCAATTTGGGTTTTGTAAATATTTTTTAATTAATTTCTATCTTTTTATTAATAATTTATTAATTTAATTTTTGATCATAATTATAATATCTATCAATAAAATTGTTTATATTGAATTTATATGATATATAATTATTAATATTATTATAACTAAAATATTATATAAACATTTAAAAAAAATTTAAATATTATTATATTTTCAAAGGTTATAACATATGAAAATGAGAAAAAATTATAAATTTTTTTTTATTATTTTATTGTTTAAATAAAACCTGTAAACCACTAAATGCCTAAAAACATAAATTGCTAAATTTACAAATGACAAAATATATAAATACTTAAACCAATAAACTAGTATACAATAATAATAAATTATAAATCTAATTCTAATTTTTATTAAGTATAATTTAAAATATTTATTTTAATTATTTATCAGTTTATTTTTATAGAAATATTAATTACAAAATAAATTATTAGTGAGACAAATATAATTAAAATTAAACTGGTATACCCTAAATAATAATAAATAAATCTCATTTTTTTATAATTATAATTTTAAATATTCATTTTAATTATGTATTTGTTTATTTTTTATATAAATATTAATTACAAAATAAATTATGAGTTAGACAAATATAATTTATATAAATTATTTTTAATCAAAAAATATATATAACCTTTTTAAAATAAAAAAAATTCAAAAAAAAAAATTATAGTAATATATTTTGCTTTACTTTTGAATTATTTTAGGTTTTGTAATTATATTTTAATTGATATCTATCTTTTTTAATAATAGATTATTTATTTATTATTTGATCATTTTTAGAATATTTATCAATAAAATTGGTTATATTGAATTTATATGATATATAAATATAATGATTATTATGACTAAATATTATATTCACTTTTGAAAAAAAATTAAAAATTATTATATTTTCAAAAGTTATAACCTTAAAAATTTAGAAAAAATAATAAAAATAAATTTTTCGTTATTTCATTTTTAAAATAAAACCTATAGATCATTAAATGCTTACTTACTTAAATCAGTAAGCTCATATATCCCGAAACCCCTAAAGACATAAACCTTTTAACAACTATATACTACTTAATAAATAATAAATCTCATTTTTTTTCTATTTATTATAATTTTAAATAATCATTTTACTTATTTATAGTTTAATTTTATAGAAAAATTAATTACAAAATAAATTTTGAGTAAAACAAAATATTATTTAAAAAATTTATTTTAATAATAAAAAATATAAGCTTATAAAAAGAAAGAAATTTTTAAAAATTAAATATTATTATTTAGTAATATATTTTGATATGATTTTGAATCATTTTGTGTTATGTAAATATATTTTAATTAATATTTATATTATTAATAATATATTATTAATTTAATTTTTGATCATTATTATAATATCTATCATTAAAATTATTTATATTGAATTTATATCATATATTATTAGTAAGATTAATATAATTATACATTGTATTCACATTTCAAAAAATTTTATAAATTATCTTATTTTCTAAAATTATAAACTTTCAAAATCAGAAAAAATCAAAAAAGGATTTTAAATTTTTATTATATAAACAAAACCTATAAACCACTAAATGCCTAAAAACATAAATTTCTAAACTCCTAAACGACAAAACACCTAAATAATCAAACCATTAAACTGGTATACCATATATAATAAATCATAAATCTCATTTTAATTTGTATTCATTATAATTTTAAATATTCATTTTAATTATTTATTAGTTTATTTTTATAGAAATATCAATCACAAAATAAATAATGAGTGAGTCAAATATAATTTTAATTATTTATTTTAATCAAAAAAAATAAGCTTAAATAAAGAAGTAAAAATTTAAAAACAAAAAATTATTATTTAGTAATATATTTTACTTTGATTTTGAATCATTATATATAGATTTTGTGATTATATTTTAATTGCGATCAATCTTATTAATAATAGTTTATTAATTTATTATTTGATCATTTTTATAATATCGAAGAAAAAATTAATTATATTCAATTAAAATGGCTTATAATTATTAATTTATTATAACTAAATATTATATTTACATTTGAAAAAAAATTAAAATATTATTATCTTTTCAAAGGTTATAACCTTCAAAAATGATAAAAAATCAGCAAAATAATTTTTTTATTATTTTATTATTTAAATAAAACATATAAACCACTAAATGCCTAAACATTTAAATCTCTAGACTCCTAAACCCCAAAACCCCCTAAATACTTAAACCATTAAACCTATATAACCTAAATAAAAAATAATAAATCTCATTTTATTTGTTTTCATTATAATTTTAAATATTCATTTTAATTATTTTTTAGTTTATTTTTATAAAAATATTAATTACAAAATAAATAATGAGTGAGAAAATATAATTTAAATAAATTATTTTTTATAAAAAAAATATAAGCTTATAAAAATAAACAAAATTTCAAAAATTTAAAATTTTATTTAGTAATATAATTTACTTTGATTTTGAATTATTTTAGGTTCTACACATATATTTTAATTAATATCTATCTTATTAATAATAGTTTATTAATTTATTTTTTGATCAACAAAATAATATATATTAATAAATTTTTTATATTGAATATACATAAAATATAATTATTAAGATTATTATAACTAAGTATTGTATTCATATTTTAGAACTATTAAAAAATTATTATATTTTCAAAGTTTATAACCTTTGAAAATCACGAAAATTCATAAAAATAAATTTTTTGTTATTTCATTGATTAAATAAAACCTATAAACACCTAAATGTGTAAACATATAAATCAATAAACTCATTAACCCCAAAATCACAATATACTTAAACCATTAAATAGGTATACACTAAATAATTAATCATAAATCTCATTTTTATTAGTATTCAATAAAATTTTATATATACATTTTAATTATTTATTAGTTTATTTTTAAAGAAATATAAATTAAAAAATAAATTAATAGTGAGAGAAATATAATTTAAATTATTTATTTTTCATCTAAAAATATATAAGCTTATAAATGGATACAAAATTTTAAAATTTAAAATTAATATTTAGTTAAATATTTCATTTTGATTTGAATCATTTTAGGTTTTGTAAATATATTTTAAACAATATTTATCTTATTACAAATTGTTTATTAATCTTTTGTATGATCTTTATTATAATATATATTAAAATACTTGTTTATATTAAATTTACATGATATATAATTATTAAGATTATCATAATTAAATATAGTATTCACATTTAAAAAAAATTTAAAAATTGTTATAGTTTTAAAGGTTATATCCTTCAAAAATGAGAATAAATAACAAAAAAATTTTTTTTGTTATTTTATTTTTTAAATAAAACCTATAAACTACAAAATGCCTAAACACTTAAATCACTAAATTCTTAAATTTCAAAACTCCTAAATATATAATCTTTTAAACCTGTATATTTTATCTTATTAATAATAGTTTTATTTTATATCTATCTTATTAAGATATTTTACTTTGATTTTTAATCATTTTTAGTTTTGCAAATAAATTTTATTTAATATCTATCTTATTAATAATAGTTTATTAATTTATTTTATTATCGTCATCATAATATCTATTAAAAAAATTATTTATATTCAATTTACATAATATATTATTATTTAGATTATTATAACAAAATAATATTTTCACATTTTAAAAAAATTTAAAAATTATTAAGTTTTCAAAGGCTACCTTTGAAAATAGAAAAAAGATAAAAAAATAAATTTTTTGTTATTAGATTTTTTAAATAAAATTTATAAACCACAAAATACCTAAATTCTTAATGACTAAACTCCTAAACCCCGAAGCCCATAAATACATAAAGCTTTAAATTAGTATACTCTAAATAATAAATCATAAATCTCATTTTTTTAGTATTCAATATAATTTTAAATATTCATTTAATTATTTATCAGTTTTTTTTAAAGAAATTTTATTACAAAATAAATTATTAGTGAGACAGATATAATATAAATAATTTATTTTTCATCAAAAAAATAAAGATTATAAAAAGAGGCAAAATTTTTAAAACAAAATATTATTATTTAGTAAATTATTTTAATTTAATTTTGAATAATTTTAGATTTTGTAATTATATTTTAATTTATATCATTCTAATTAATAATAGTTTATTAATTTATTTATTGATCATTATTATAATATCTATTAATAAAATTATTTATATTGATTTTACATTATATATAATTATCAAGCATATTATTACTAAATATTATATTCACATTTAAAAAAAATTAAAAATTATTATATTTTCAAAGGATATAACCTTCAAAATTAGATAAATAACTTAAGGCATAAACATTTAAATGAATAAACCCCAAAACACCTAAATAATTAAACCATTAAACCTATATATCCTGAATAATAAATAAAAAATCTCAATTTTATTTGTATTCATTATAATTTAAATATTTATTTTAATTATTTATTAGTTTATTTTTATAAAATTATAAATTACAAAATAAATTATGATGAAGACAAATATAATTTAAATAATTTATTTTTAATAACAAAAATATAAACTTATAAAAAAGCAAAATAATAAAAAAAATATTATTTAGTAATATATACTTTGATTTTGAATAAATTTAGATTTTGCAAATATATTTTAAATAATATCTATCTTATTAATAATAGTTTATTAATTTATTTATTGATCATTTTATAATATCTAGCAATGTGATTATTTATATTAAATTTAAATGACTTATATTTATTAAGATTATTATAACGAAATATTATCTTTACATTTGAAAAAAATTTAGAAATTTGTATATTTTCAAAGGTTATAACCTTTAAAAATTAGAAAAAAAATAAAAATAATTTTTTTTAATATAATTGTTTAAATAAAACTTATAGACCACTAAATGCCTAAACACTTAAATATATAAACTTCCTAAACACAAAAGCCCCTAAATACTTAATATTTTAAACTCGTAAACCTTAAATTTAATTTAAATAATTTATTTTTCTTCAAAAAAAATTTAAGCTTATAAAAAGAAGCAAAAACTAAAAAATAAAATTTATTATTTGGTAATAAATTTTACTTGATTTTGAATAATTTTATGTTTTGCAATTATATTTTAATTTATATCTATCATATTAATAATAGCATATTAATTTATTTTTTGATAATTGATATCATATCTATCAATAAAATTGTATATATTTAGTTTATATTATATATAATTATAATGATTCTTATTACTAAATAATATATTCATATTTTTAAAAAAATTTAAAATTATTATATTTTCAAAGGTTATAACCTTTGAAAATGTGAGAAAATATCAAAATTATTTTTTTGTTATTTCATTGTATAAATAAATCCTATAAACTACTAAATGCCTAAACACTTAAGTCAAAAACTCTGAAATCACAAAAACCCTAAATAGATAATCCTTTTTAACTGGTATACCTTAAATACTAAATAATAAATAATAAATCTCAATATTATTTTTTAATTATAATTTAAAATATTCATTTTAATTATTTATTCGTTTATATTTATTAAATATCAATTACAATATAAATTATGAGTTAGACAAATATAATTTATATAAATTATTTTTCATTAAAAAATATAGATAAACTTATAAAAAGAAGAAAAAATTTCAATACAAATATTTATTATATAGTAATATATTTTGCTTTCTTTCTGAATCATTTTAGGTTTTGTAATTATATTTTAAATGATATCTATCTTATTAATAATAGATTATTAATTTATTTTTTGATCATTATTAGAATATTTATTAATAAAATTATTTATATTGAATTTATATGAAATATAAATATAATCATTATTATAACTAAATATTGAATTCACTTTTGAAAAAAATTTAAAAATTATTATATTTTCAAAGTTCATAACATTTCAAAATATCAAAAAATAATAAAAATAAATTTTTTGTTTATTAATTATTTAAATAAAAACTATAACCACCAAATGCATACACAGTTAAATCAGTAAACTCCTAAACCTCGTAATGCCTAAATACATAAACCATTAAACTGCTATATACTTTTTAATAATTAATAAATCTAACTTTTATTTCTATTTATTATAATTTTAAATATTTATTTTAATTATTTATTAATTTATTTCTATAGAAATATTTATTACAAAATAAATTATGAGTGCGAGAAATATAATTTAAATAATTTATTTTTAATCAGTAAAAGTATTTACGCTTTTGAAAGAAGTAAAAATTTAAAAATTAAAAATTATTTTCCAATAATATATTTTACTTTAATTTTGATTAAATTTGGGTTTTGTAAATATTTTTTATTTAATATCAATCTTTTTATTAATAGTTTATTAATTTAAATTTTGATCATTATTAAATTATCTATAAAATAAAATTGTTTATATTGAATTTTAATCATATATAATTATTTATATTAATATAACTAAATATTGTATTCACATTTCAAAAATGTTAAATATTATTTTATTTTCAAAGGTTATGACCAATGAAAATGAGAAAAAATTACAAATTTTTTTTGTAATTTTATTGTTTAAATAAAACCTATAAACCACTAAATTCCTGAAAACATAAATCGCTAAACTTTAAATGACAAAATCTCTAAATACTTAAACAATTAAACTGGTATACATTAATAATAAATCATAAATATCATTTTAATTTTTATTCAGTTTAATTTTAAATTTTTATTTTAATTATTTATAAGTTTATTTGTATATAAATATTAATTAAAAAATAAATTATTAGTTAGATAGATCTAATTTAAATTAAACCGGTATAGCATAAATAATAAATAATAAAACTCATTTTTTTTCTTTATAATTTTACATATTCAGTTAAATTATTAATTTTATACTTTTATATAAATATTAATTACAAAATAAATTATGAGTTAAACAATATAATTTATATAAATTATTTTTCATCAAAAAAATATAGATACATTTTTAAAAACAAATTTCAAAACAAAAAATTATTATATAGTAATATATTTTGCTTAGCTTCTGAATCATTTTAATATTTGTAATTATATTTTAAATGATATATATCTTATTAATAATAGATTATTAATTTATTTTTTGATCATTATTAGAATATTTATCAATACAAATGTTTATATTGAATTTATATGATATATAAATTTAATAATTATTATAACTAAATATTGTATTCACTTTTGAAAAAAGTTTTAAAATTTTTATGTTTTCAAAGATTATAACCTTTGAACATGTGAAAAAATAAAAAATATATATTTTTTGGTTATTTCATTGTTTAAATAAAACCTATACACCACTAAATGCCTAAACACTTAAATCACTAAACTACAAATTTTTGATACACCTTTATAGATAATCGTTTAAACTAGTATATACTAAATAATAATTAATAAATCTCAGTTTTATTTGTTTTCTTTATAATTCAAAAAATTCTTTTTGATTTTTAGTTTTTTATTTTTATATCTGTATTAATTATAAAATAAATTATGAGTTAAAAATATAATTTATAAAAATTATTTTTCATCAAAAAATAGATAAGCTTATAAAAAGAATAAAAATTTAAAAACAAATAATTATTATTTAGTAATATATTTTGCTATGCTTTTGAATCATTTTAGGTTTTGATATTGTATTTTAAGTAATATCAATCTTATTCATAATAATTTTTAATTTATTTTTTGATAATTATTAGAATATCTATCAATAAAATTGTTTATATTGAATTTCTATGATATAAAATTATTATTATTATAAATAAATATTGTTTCACTTTTGGAAAAAATTTAAAAATTATTATATTTTCAAAAGTTATAACCTTAAAAAATGCGAAAAAATAATAAAAATAAATTTTTTGTAATTTCATTTTTTAAATAAAACCTATAGATCATTAAATGATTACTTACTTAAATCAGTAAGCTCATAAACCCCGAAACCCCTAAATACATATTTTTTTTAATAGCTATATTCTACTTATTATATAATAAATCTCATTTATATTTTTATTCATTATAATTTTAAATATTCATTTTAATTATTTATAAAATAATTTTTTTAGAAAAATTAATTCTAAATAAATTTCGAATGAAACAAATAATATTTAAATAATTTATATTTAATCAAAAAAAATAAGCTCAACAAAAGAAGGAAAAATTTAAAAATTAAATATTATTATTTCATAATATATTTTGATTTGATTTAGAATCATTTTGTGTTATGTAAATATATTTTAATTAATATTTAGATGTGTAATAATAGTTTGTTAATTTAATTTTTCATCATTATTATAATATCTATCATTAAAATTTTTTATATTTAATTTATATGATATATAATTAGTAAGATTAATAAAATTATACATGGTATTCATATTTCATAAAATTTTAAAAATTATTTTCTTTTCAAAGGTTATAACGTTTTAAAATCATAAAAAATCAAAAAAAAAATATTTTTATTATATAAATAAAACCTATAAACCACTAAATGCCTAAAAACATAAATTGCTAAACTTTTAAATGACAAAACCCCTAAATAATTTAACCATTAAACCAGTATACTATGAATAATAAATAATAAATCTCATTTTTATAAGTATTCATTATAATTTTAAACATACATCTTAATTATTTATTAGTTTATTTTTATAGAAATATAAATTAAAAAATAAATTATTAGTGATACAAATATAATTTAAAAAATTTATTTTTCATCAAAAAATATATAAGCATATAAATGGATATAAAAATTTTAAATTAATATTTAGTAAAATATTTCACTTTGATTTAGAATCAATTTAGGTTTTGCAAATATATTTTAAATAATATTTATCTTATTAATAATTGTTTATTATTTTTTATGGTCATTATTATAATATATACAAATAAAATAATTAATATTGAATTTATATGATATTTAATTATTATGATTATTAACTTCATATTGTATTCACTTTTTAAAAAAAATTAAAAATTATTATATTTTCAAAGGTTATAACTTTCAAAAATGAGAAAAAATGACAAAAATACTTTTTTTTATTTTATTTTTTAAATAAAACCTATAAACCACTATAAGACTAAATACTAAAATGACTAAACTTCTAATCCCCGAAGCTCATAAATACTCAAAACATTATATTAGTATAGTCTAAATAATAAATCATAATTCTCATTTTTATTAGTATTCATTATAATTTTAAATAATCTTTTTAATTATTTATCAGTTTATTTTTATAGAAATATTAATTAAAAATAAATTATTAGTGAGACAGATATAATATAAATACTTTATTATTCATCAAAAAAATATATATGATTATAAAAAGAGGCAAAATTTTAAAAATAAAAAATTATTTTTTATTAATATATCTTATTTTGATTTTGAATCATTTTAGATTTTACAATTATATTTTAATTTATATCATTCTTATTAATACTAGTTATTAATTAATTTATTGATCATTATTATAATATTTATTAATACAATTATTTATATTTAGTTTACATTATATAAAATTATTAAGATTATTATAACTAAATCTTATATTCACATTTAAAAAAAATTAAAAATTATTATATTTTCAAAGGGTATAATCTTCAAAAATTAAAAAAATCAAAAAATTGAATTTTTTGTTTTTTAATTCTTAAAATAATAACTATAAATCATGAAAGGTCTAAACAATTAAATCACTAAACTCGTAAACTAAAAAACACCTAAATACTTAAACCATTAAACCAGTATATCCTGAATAATAAATAATAAATAATAAATCTCAATTTTATTTGTCTTCATTATAATTTTAAATATTCATTTTAATTATTTATTTGTTTATTATTATAGAATTATAAATTACAAAATAAATTATAAGTAAGACAAATATAATTCAAATAATTTATTTTCAAAAACTAAAATATAAACTTATAAAAAAAGAAAAACATTGAAAAATTTTTATTTTG
This sequence comes from Sapria himalayana, assembly GCA_029783825.1. Taxonomy (NCBI): domain Eukaryota; kingdom Viridiplantae; phylum Streptophyta; class Magnoliopsida; order Malpighiales; family Rafflesiaceae; genus Sapria; species Sapria himalayana. The sequence goes on along the minus strand of JAREIK010002379.1, from coordinate 28,215 downwards.
TAATATATTATAATTTGATTTTGAATAAATTTAGATTTTGCAAATATATTTTAAATAATATCTATCTTATTAATAATAGTTTATTAAATTTTTTTTGATCATTATTATAATATCTAGCAATGTAATTATTTATATTGAATTTAAATGACTTATAATTATAAAGATTATTATAACTAAATATTATACTTACATTTGAAAAAAATTTAAAAATTATTATATTTTAAAATTTAAAAAAATATCAAAAATAATTTTTTTTGGTATTTCATTGTTTAAATAAAACCTATAAACCACTAAATACCTAAAAACATAAATCGCTAAACTTCTAAATGACAAAACCACTAAATACTTAAACCTTCAAACTGGTATACATTAATAATAATTCATAAATCTCATTTTTATTTGTATTCAGTATAATTTTAAATTTTTATTTTAATTATTAAACAATTTATTTTTTTAATAAATTTTAATTACAAAATAAATTATTAGTAAGACAGATATAATTTAAATTAAAATAGTATACCCTAAATAATAAAAAATAAATATCATTATTTTATTATAATTTTAAATATTCATTTTAATATTTATTTGTTTATTTTTATATAAATATTAATTACAAAATAATTTATGAGTTACATAAATATAATTTATGTAAATTATTTTTCATCAAAAAATATAGATAAACTTTTTAAAATAAAAAAAAATTTCAAAACAAAAATTATTATATAGTAATATATTTTGCTTTGTTTCTGACTCATTTTATGTTTTGTAATTATATTTTAATTGATATTCTATCTTATTAATAATAGATTATTAAGTTATTTTTTCATCATTATTTGAATATTTATCAATAAAAATGTTTATATTGAATTTATATGATATATAAATATAATGATTATTATAACTAAATATTGTATTCAATTTTGAAAAAAATTTTAACATTATTATATTTTCAAAGGTTATAACCTTTGAAAATGTGAAAAAATAAAAAAAAAATATTTTTTCTTTGTTATTCTATTGTTTAAATAAAACATATACACCACTAAATGCCTAAGCATTTAAATCACTAAACTACAAAATCCCGATACCTCTATATAGATAATCCTTTAAATCGGTATACCCGAAATAATAATTAATAAATTTCATTTTTATTGTTTTTTTTTATAATTTAAAAATTCATTTTGATTATTTAGTTTTTTATTTTTATTTTTGTATTAATTATAAAATAAATTATGAGTTAAAAATATAATATATTAAAATTATTTTTAATCAAAAAATTGATAAGCTTATAAAAAGAATAAAAATTTAAAAATAAATAATTATTATTTAGTATTATATTTTGCTTTGATTTTGAAACATTTTAGGTTTTGATATTATATTTTAAGTAATATCAATTTTATTGATAATAGATTATTAATTTATATTTTAATCATTATTAGAATATTTATCAATAAAATTATTTATATTGAAGTTATATGATATTTAAATATAATGATTATTATAACTAAATATTGAATTCACTTTTGAAAAAAAATTTAAAATTATTATACTTTCAAAGTTTATAACCTTTGAAAATGTGAAAAAATAAAAAAACTATTTTTTTATGATATTTCATTGTTTAAATAAAGCCTATAAACCACTAAATGCCTAAACACTTAAATCAATATCTCTAAACCACTAAATAATAAATAATAATCCTTTTAAACCAGTAACCCTAAATAATAAATAATAAATCTCAATATTATTTTTTTCATTATAATTTTAAATATTCATTTTAATTATTTATTTGTGTATTTTTTATATCAATATTAATTACAAAATAAATTATGATTTAGACAAATATAATTTATATAAATTATATTTAATTAAAATGAAATATAATTTATTTTAAAAGAAAATAAAATTTCAAAACAACAAATTATTATATAGTAATATATTTTCTTTCTTCTGAATCATTTTTAAATAGTAAAATATTTTTCATCTAAATATTATTATTTAGTAATATATTTTGATTTGATTTTGAATCATATTGTTATATAAATATATTTTAATTATTATTTATATTATTAATAATAGTTTATTAATTTAGTTTTTGATCATTATTATAATATCTATCATTAAAATTGTTTATATTGAATTTATATGATATATAATTAGCAAGATTAATATAATTATACATAGTATTCACATTTCAAAAAATTTTAAGAATTATTTTATTTTCAAAGGTTATAAACTTGAAAATCATAAAAAATCTAAAAAATTTTTTTTATTCTTATTATATAAATAAAACTATAAACCACTAAATGCCTAAAAACATAAATTGCTAAATTCCTAAATGAAAAAACCCCTAAATTAAGAATCACTTAAACTGGTATACCATATATAATAAATCATAAATCTCATTTTATTTTGTATTCATTATAATTTTAAATATTCATTTTAATTATTTATATTTTATTTTTTATAGAAATATTAATTGCAAAATAAATAAAGAGTGAGACAAATATAATTTTAATCATTTATTTTTAATCAAAAAATAAATATAAGCTTATAAAAAGAAGTAAAAATTTAAAAACAAAAAATTATCATTTAGTAATATATTTTACTTTGATTTTGAATCATTATAGGTTTTGCATTTATATTTTAATCGCTATCAATCTTATTAATAATAGTTTATTAATTTATTTTTTGATCATTATTATAATATCTATCAATAAAATTACTTATAATGAATTTAAATGTCTTATAAATATTAAGATTATTATAACTAAATATTATATTTCCATTAGAAAAAAAAATTAAAAATTATTATATTTTCAAAGGTTATACCCTTCAAAAATGATAAAAAATCACAAAAATAATTTTTTTATTATTTTATTATTTAAATAAAACTTATAAACCACTAAATGCCTAATCATTTAAATATCTAGACTCCTTAACCCCAAAACGCCCTAAATACTTAAACTATTAAAGCTATATAACCTAAATAATAAATAATAAATTTTATTTTTATTTGTATTCATTATAATTTTAAATATTCATCTTAATTATTTTTTAGTTTATTCTTATAGAAATATTAATTACAAAATAAATAATGAGTGAGACACATATAATTTAAATATATTATTTTTTATGAAAAAAATTTAAGCTTATAAATAAAATAAAATTTCAAAATTTTAAAATTTTATATAGTAATATAATTTACTTTGATTTTGAATTATTTTGGGTTCTACCAATATATTTTAATTAATATCTATCTTATTAATAATAGTTTATTAATTTATTTTTCTATCATTTTGATAATATATATTAATAAAATTTTTTATTTTAAATTTACTTCAAATATAATTATTAAGATTATTATAACTATGTATTGTATTCATATTTTAGAAATATTAAAAAATTATTATATTTTCAAAGGTTATAACCTTTGAAAATCATGAAAATTCATAAAAATGAATTTTTTGATATTTCATTGATTAAATAAAACCTATAAAGACGAAAATGTGTAAACATATAAATCAATAAACTACTTAACCCCAAAACCACAAAAAACATAAACCATTAAATAAGTATACCCTAAATAATAAAGAATAAATCTATTTTTATCAGTATTCATTATAATTTTAAATATTCATTTTAATTATTTATCAATTTATTTTCATAGAAATATTAATTACATAATAAATTATTAGTGAGACAGATATAATTTAAATAATTTATTTTTAATCAAAAAAATATATATGCTTATAAAATGAGGCAAAATTTTTAAAATAAAAAATTATTATTTTGTAATATATCTTATTTTGATTTTGAATCATTTTAGATTCTACAATTATATTTTAATTTATATCATTCTTATTAATACTAGTATATTAATTTATTTATTGATCATTATTATAATATCTATTAATAAAATTATTTATATTTAGTTTACATTAGATATAAATATTAATATATTATTACTAAATATTATATTCACATTTAAAAAAATTTAAAATTATTTTATATTCAAAGGTTACAACCTTAAAATATTAAAAAAATTCAAAAAATTAAATTTTTTGTTTTTTAATTCATTAGATAATAACTATAAATCACTAAAGGACTAAACACTTAAATCACTAAACTCCTAAACCAAAAAACACCTAAATACTTAAACCATTAAGCCGCTATATCCTGAAGAATAAATAATAAATCTCAATTTTATTTGTATTCATTATAATTTTAAATAATTATTTTAATTATTTATTAGTTTATTATTATAGAATTATAATTTACAAAATAAATTATGAGTAAGATTAATTAATTTAAATAATTTATTTATAATAACAAAAATATAAAGTTATAAAAAAAGCAAAACATTAAAAAAATAATTATTAAGTAATATATTTTAATTTGATTTTGAAAAATTTATATTTTGGAAATATATCTTAAATAATATCTATCTTGTTAATAATAGTTTATTAAATTTTTTTGGATCATTAATATAATATCTTGCAAAGTAATTATTTATATTGAATTTAAATGACTTATAATTATTATGATTATTTTAACTAAATATTATATTTACATTTGAAAAGAATTTAAAAATTATTATATTTTCAAAGGTTATAACCTTCAAAAATTAAAAAAATAATAAAAATAAATTTTTTATTATATCATTGTTTAAATAAAACTTATAGAACGCTAAATGCCTAAACACTTAAATCTCTAAACTCCTAAACACAAAAGCCGCTAAATACTTAAACCTTTAAACTCATAAACCTTAAATATAATTTAAATAATTTATTAAAATATTAATTACAAAATAAATTATGAGTGATACAAATATAATTTAAATAATTTATTTTCCATCAAAAAAAAATAAGATAATAAAAAGAAGCAAAAACTAAAAAAAATTATAATTTAGTAATAAATTTTACTTGGATTTTGAATATTTTTATGTTTTGCAATTATATTTTAATTTATATCTATCATATTAATAATAGCATATTAATTTATTTTTTTATAATTGATATCATATCTATCAATAAAATTGTCTATATTTAGTTTATATTATATATAATTATAATGATTATTATTACTAAATATTGTATTCACATTTTTAAAAAATTTTAAAATTATTATATTTTCAAAGATTATAACATTTGAAAGTGTGAAAAAACATCAAAAATAATTTTTTTGTTATTTCATTGTTTAAATAAAACCTATAAACCACTAAATGCCTAAAAACATAAATTGCTAAAGTCATAAATGAAAAAACCTCTAGGTACTTAAAATATTAAACTGGTTACATTAATAATAAATCTTAAATCTTATTTTAATTTTATTCAGTATAATTTTAAAATTTTTATTTTAATTATTTACCAGTTTATTTTTATAAAAATATTAATTACAAAATAAATTATCAGTGAGACGGATCAAGTTTAAATTAAATCAGTATCCCTAAATAATAAATAATAAATAATAAATAATAAATATTAAATCTTATTTTTTTTTCAGTTTTATTTTAAATATTAATTTTAATTATTTATTTGTTTATTTATATATAAATATTAATTACAAAATAAATTATGAGTTAGATAAATATAATTTATATAAATTATTTTTCATTAATAATATATAGATAAACTTATTGAAAGAAAAAAAAATTCCAAAACAAAAAATTATTATATAGTAATATATTTTTCTTTGCTTCTGAATCATTTTAAGTTTTGTAATTATATTTTAATTAATATCTATCTTATTTTTAATGAATTATTAATTTATTTTTAGATTATTATTAGAATATCTATCAATAAAATTGTTTATATTGAATTTATATAATATATAAATATAATGATTAGTATAACAAAATATTGTATTCACATTTGAAAAAAATTTAAAATTATTATATTTTCAAAGGTTATAACCTTTGAAAATATCAAAAAATAAAAAAAAATAATTTTTTTGTTATTTTATTTTTTAAATAAAACCTATAAACCACTAAATGCTAGGGGTGCTCATGGGACGGGACGGGATGGCGATTACAAATCTCCAGTCCCTTCCAACAGTTCAGAGATTTTTTTTTGAAGATTCAGACCAGTGCTATAGGTTGAAAATATCGGGACGGGAAGAGACGTAGATCGGGAATTTTGGGTAGGATAAAATGGTTCCGGGATGGAACGAAGATAGGACATTTTTTTCAATTTATTTTCTTCAAACCAGCCAAGTTAGTTCATGTCGAAAACTATTGTTGTACCATTTATCATTCCTTAGTTATGTATCTTTCTAACTCAAATTGGGCCAATTTTGTTGTGTCAAATGGGCTGAATACCACAAATGAGTTCTATTGCCTTGTCAAAAGCTTTGATGTGCAGAAAAGGGTAGAAATGTTTAATAGAACGGGACCGAGTTGTGTGCTTAATTTGGTTCTTTGTTTTGTCACAATTTGGCTTTGTTCAGCCGAGTGAATGTTAACCATAATAGCAATACTACATTTTTTAAACAATTATTTAAAATATTAAGGAATAGCTAAAGATGACCACAATGATTGGTAGCAGCAATTACTACTTAAGTAATTGCTAAATTTAGGCAGCTTAATATAACAAAAAAAATACAACTAATAACAACCATGATAATAATCATTTCAAAGGTCCGTCCCGTAACAGCAACGAAAATCCAAACCCAATTAATTATCTCTTCTACAACTCCTCCCTTTTCTTCCTCCACTATAGAAGGACAACCAAAGATGAAAACGTGTTAATCATGTAGACATAAATTTCTAAGATGAAAGAGTAATAAAAAAACAAAATATTACCTTATAAAATTTAATACACCCATTCCAAATTTAGTTGGCCAACTATAGTTGGAAGAATATTTGGATCTTGTGACCCCTCTGAAAATTGTAAGCGAACCATATTTTTATTAAATTGAATGAATAAAATAAGTAAAAGTGAAATTAAAATTTACAAGATTTGTATACTAACCTGATTCATTTTCATCAAGGTCTTGAACTAATTCTTCAATTTCAATAGGTTTGTTTGAGCTTCTCAACCAATCTTGTAGACATATGAAAACTTCAGCTATAATAGGTGTTAAAGAACTCCTAAATTTATCTAAAGTTCTCCACCCAGTGCTAAATGTAGATTCATAGGCCATAGTAGATGCTTGGATAGCAAATACATTCCTTGCTACATTTTCCAAAGAAGGATACCTAACCTCATCTACCTTCCACCAGTTTAGAAGATCAAAATCAATTCTATTTTTTTCAAGTTTGTCCTCTAAGTACCTATCCAACTATTCCAAAGATGCAACTTCTTGTTCTTTCTCCAATTCAACAAAAAAAAATCATCAACATAAGTATCACTACCTTCAAAGTAATCATCATTTTTCTTCAACACAGTAGAAGAGAAATCATCTTCTTTTGATTTATCATAATTTAAATGTTTATAATCATCCATCATCTCATTTAAAGCATTTATAACCTTTTTAATCAAAATTTTAGCCAATTCCTGTCCATAAAGCTAAGTGTACTTAACCTTGAGATATTTGAGCTTATATCTAGGATCCAACACTACTGCTACAAAAAGAATAATATTTGTTGACAGAAGAGAACCCCAATATTTATTTAATTTATGCCTCATTTTCATACCCATTTCAGACACCATTGTATCTCTACTATTTTCACAAAGTTCATTTTTTTTCAAAATTCGAATAATCACAGGATAATAAACACTAGAGGTAGAATATAATGAGCCAGAAAATTTACAAGTTACCTCATAAAAAATTTTCAAGAAACGAGCCAAAATTTTGGCGTTTGTTCAGTCTCTCTCAGTTAGAACGTTTGAACCAAACTTATTCAAAAACCTTTTGTCTTTGTCCTCCAGCTTATCAAATTCTTTTTGATATTTTATATTAGTTTGTAGCATCAAATAAGTTGAATTCGATCTTGTAGGACAATCTAATTGCAATGAAGATCTATATGTCATGTTTGCTTCTTCAACACATAAACATATCTAATCTTTTCGGACTACTCCTCACATATTTCACCACACCTCTAATTTTTTGAATAGAACCCTCAACTACTGCAATGCCATCTCTGACAATTAAGTTTAGTATATGAGCACATCATCTAATATGAAAATGCTAGCCTCTCAAAGGTACAATACTTTTCTTCACAAGCCTTTTTTTCAATTGTTCAACTTCAACATCATTATTTGATGCATTGTCTATAGTAATGGACATCAACTTTCTCAAACCCCATTCATTCATGTAAAACTCAATAGCATTTCTAATATTAACTTCAGAATGCCTTTTAATTACACAAAATTTCAAAAGCCTTTTATGCATATTTCATTGAGAATCAATGAAATGAACAGTCAAACATATACAAGACAAATTTTGAATGCTAGTCCAAGTGGATGGTAGTCAATGAAACTCTACAATAATGAGATGATATGCTATCAAATAATTTCTTCTTTTCCTTCACAAATAAAGAAAAACAATCCCTCAACACAGAGTGCCTAGATGGAATTTGAAATTGATGCACACTAACTTTACAAAACTCCTTAAACTCATCCCACTCAGCAAAACTAAAAGACAATTCATCTTTTATGATCATTTTCACCAAAGCCTCCCTTACTAGTATTTGATCAAATTGCCAACAAGTTAATTTGTTATTCTCTGAACTATTACCTTTAGTGAAACTCAACAAAGATTGTCACTTGTCTTTACTATTGTGAGCTTCGATTAATTCTTTTTTGTGTGGAAATTTCTTACAAGTCTCTCTCAAGTATTTCCATAAACACGAAATACCTTGATTACTTTTTGCCAAATATTCTTTCCTACACCATATAGAAGCTTCTTTACCACTTTCATTTCCCTCTGAATCAACTAATATCACATAAGTTTCCCAAATAGTAGACTTATATTTTTATGAGCTTTAGGTTCAGATGTACCTTGACTTTCTTTTACAATTGGAATTGAAGAACCTGCAATAACAATAAAAGAATTCGTGAAAGGATATGTGCACAACATCTCATATGAAAATGCTCGCCTCTCAAAGGTACAACACTTTTCTTCACAAGCCTTTTTTTCAAATGTTCAACTGCAACATCATTATTTGATGCATTGTCAACAGTAATGCACATCAACTTTCTCAAACCTCATTCATTCATGGAAAACTCAATAGCATTTCTAATATTAACTCTAGAATGACTTTAAATTACACAAAAGTTTAAAATCCTTTTATGCATATTCCATTGAGAATTAATGAAATGAACAGTCAAACATATATAAGACAAATTTTGAATGCTAGTCCAAGTGTCGGTAGTCAATGAAACTCTACAACAATGAGAAGATATGCTATCAAATAATTTCTTCTTTTCCTTCACAAACAAAGAAAAACAATCCCTCAATATATTGCTTAGATGGAATTTTAAATTGAGGCACACTAACTTTACAAAACCCCTTAAACTCATCCCTCTCAACAAAACAAAAAGGCAATTCATCTTTTATGATCATTTTCACCAAAGCCTCCCTTACTAGTATTTGATCAAATTGCCAAAAAGTTAATTTGTTATCCACTGAACTAGTTCCATTAGTGAAACTCAACAAAGATTATGACTTGTCTTTACCTTTGTGAGCTTCTATTAATTCTTTTTTGTGTGGAAATTTACTACAGGTATATCTCAAGTATTTCCATAAACCCGAAATACCTTGTTCACTTTTTTCAAAATATTCTTTCCTACACCATATACAAGCTGCCCTACCAGTTTCATTTCCCTCTGAATCAACTAATATCTCATAAGTTTCCCTAACAGCAGACTTATACTTTTTATGAGTTTGAGGTTCAGATGTACCTTTTTCTTTCTTTTACAATTGTAATTGAAGAACCTGCCGTAACAATAAAAGGGTTCATGAAAGGATGATGATTGGATTTACCAGTACTTTGATCATTTGAGATGCGATCATCTTCAATATATTGTATTTTTCGTTTACCGCTGGATTGTGCCATCTGCATTACCATTAATGAATATGATATGTTAAGCATAAATACATATAAATATTTCAAATAAGCAAGCTCTATAAAACTGACTGTACACATTCAGCCCACTCATTCGGCCCAACCACAACACCACAACCAATACTCAACAAAACTGACTGAGACACATAATAATAATAAATAATCACTCAATTCTCGTCAAAAAAACAAACCAAAAGGCTGGTGGCATCTCGGACATGATGGAGGCAACCTAAAGTGCGATAGGAAAAGGGCTAGACCTAACTAAACACGGCTGGAATGGCATGAGGTGGCCTGGAACTCTCCAGAACAACAATAGGTGCAATAGAATTAGATGGGTAGTAGTGGAATTGGTGGCATCTTCATGATATATATATATATATATATATATATATATTCCTAGTTCTAGTATCGATTTTTTAGGACGGCATGATTTTCGGGATGGATATTGCTTAAGATCTAGAACCGTCCTAAAAGAAAAAATACGTGACAAAACGGTAAGGGAAAAGTCAAAGTCAACGGATTTTTCTCACTCCCGATTTTTGGGGATGAGTCTTCGGGTCGGGTAGCGAATCTCCGAGTCCCGTGAGCAGCCCTACTAAATGCATATAAAGTTAAATAAGTAAACTCCTAAACCCCGTAATGCCTAAATACATAAACCAATAAACCGTTAAATACTACTTAATAATTAATAAATCTATTTTTTATTGCTATTTATTATATTTTTAAATATTCTTTTTAATTATGTATTAGTGTATTTATTTAGAAATATTTATTACAAAATAAATTATGAGTGGGAAAAATATAATTTAAATAATATATTATTTATCTAATAAAAATATATGCTTATAAAAGAAGTATAAATTTAAAAATTAAAAATTATTATCAAGTAATATAAGTTATTTTAATTTTGAATCGATTTGGGTTTTGTAAATATTTTTTTATTAATATCTATCTTAATATTAATAGTTTATAAATTTAATTTTTTATCATTATTATAATATCTATCAATAAAATTATTTATATTAAATTTATATGATATATAATTATTAATATTATTATAACTAAGTATTGTATTCACATTTCAAAAAATTTTAAATATTATTATTTTTTCAAAGGTTAGAACCTGTGAAAATGAGAAAAAATTACAATTTTTTTTTGTTATTTTATGGTTTAAATAAAACCTATAAACCACTAAATGCCTAAAAACATAAATTGCTAAATTCCTAAACGACAAAACCTCTAAATACTTAAACCATTAAATTGGTGTACATTAATAAAAAATCATAAATCTCAATTTAACTTTTATTAAGTATAATTTTAAATTTTGATTTTAATTATTTATAAGTTTATTTGTATAGAAATATTAAATACAAAATAAATTATTAGGGAGACAGATCTAATTTAAATAATTTATTTTTCAGCAAAAAAAAGTATATATCCTTATAAAAAGAAGCAGAATTTTAAAAACAACAATTTATTATTTTGTAATATATTTTATTTTTATTTTGAATCATTTTAGATTTTGCAAATATATTTTAATTTATATGATTCTTATTAATAATAATTTATTAATTTTTTATTGATCATTATTATAATATATATTAATAAAATTATTTATATTGAGTTTACATTTTATGTAATTATTAAGATTATTATTACTGAATATTATATTCACATTTAGAAAAATTAAAAATTATTATAATTTCAAAGGTTATAACCTTCAAAAATTAATAAAAATCAAAAAATTAAATTATAAAACACCTAAATACTTAAACCATTAAACTAGTATATACTAAATAATAAATAATAAATCTCTATTTTATTTGTATTCATTATAATTTTAAATATTCATTTTAATTATTTATTTGTATTCATTATAATTTTAAATATTCATTTTAATTATTTATTTGTTTATTTTTATAAAATTATAAATTAAAATTTAATTATGAGGAAGACAAATAAAATTTAAATAATTTACTTTAAATAACAAAAAATATAAACTTATAAAAAGAAGCAAAACATCAAAGAAAGTATTATTTTGTAATATATTTTACTTTGATTTTGAATAAATTTACGTTTTGGAAATATATTTAAAATAATATCTATCTTATTAAAAATAGTTTAATAATTTATTTTTTGATAATTAATATAATATATTTCATTATAATTCTTTATATTGAATTTACATGATATATAATTATTAAGATTATCATAACTAAATATGGTATTCAGATATAAAAAAAATTTAAAAATTGTTATATTTTCAAAGTTTATAACCTTCAAAAATGAGAAAAAATAATAAAAATAAATTTTTTGTTATATCATTATTTAAATAAAACTTATAAAACATTAAATACCTAAATACATAAATATCTAAACTCCTAAACCTCGAAGCTTCTAAATACTTAAGCCTTTAAACTCATAAACCTTAAATATAATTTAAATAATTTATAGAAATATTAATTACAAAATAAATTATGAATGTACAAATATAATTTAAATAATATATTTTTCATTAAAAAAACATATAAGCTTATAAAATGATGCAAAAACTTAAAAAAAATTATTATTTAGTAAAAAATTTTACTTTGATTTTGAATCATTTTAGGTTTTTTAATTTTATTTTAATTTTTATCTATCATATTAATATAAGTTTATTAATTTATTTTTTGATAATTGATATAATATCTATCAATAAAATTGTTTATATTTAGTTTATATTATATATAGTTAAAATATTTATTATTACTAAATATTGTATTCAGTTTAAAAAATTTTAAAATTATTATATTTTCAAATCTTAACCTTTGAAAATTTGAAAAAATATCAAAAATAAATTTTTTGTTATTTCATTGTTTGAGTAAAACCTATAAATCATCAAATGCCTAAATACTTAAATGAATAACTTCTAAATCTCGAAAACCCTAAATATATAATTTTTTTAATCAGATATATCCTAAATAATAAAAAATAAATCCATTTTTATTTTTTTCATTATAATTTTAAATATTCATTTTAATTATTTATTTGTTTATTTTTATATAAATATTAATTATAATATAAATTATGAGTTAGACAATCATAATTTATATAAATTATTTTTCATCAAAAAAATTTAGATAAACTTATTAAAAGAAAAAAAAAATTAAAAACAAAAAATTATTATATAATAATATAATTTCCTATGCTTCTGAATCATTATTGGTTTTGTAATTATAATTTAATTGATATATATCTTATTAATAATAGATTATTAAATTATTTTTTGAAAATTTTTAGAATATTTATCAATAAAATTGTTTATGTTGAATTTATATGATATTTAAATATAATGATTATTATAACTAAATATTGAATTCACTTTTGAAAAAAATTTTAAACATTTTCAAAGGTTAAAACCTTTGAAAATGTGAAAAAATAAAAAAAAATATCTTTTTTGATATTTCATTGTTTAAATAAAACCTATAAACCAGTAAATGCGTAAAACTTAAATCAATAACTCCTAAATCTCTAAACACTAAATAATAATCCTTTTAAACCAGTAACCCTAAATAATAAATAATAAATCTCAATATTTTTTTTCATGATAATTTTAAATATTCATTTTAATTATTTATTTGTTTATTTTTATATAAATATTAAATACAAAATAAATTATGATTTAGACAAATATAATTTATATAAATTATTTTTAATTAAAATGAAAAATAATTTTATTTTAAAAGAAAAAAAAAATTAAAAACAACAAATTATTATATAGTAATATATTTTGCTTTATTCTGAATCATTTTTATATTGTAAAATATTTTTCATCTAAATATTATTATTTAGAAATATATTTTGATTTTATTTTGAATCATTGTGTTATATAAATATATTTTAATTATTATTTATATTATTAATTATAATTTATTAATTTAATTTTTGATCATTATTATATTATCTATCATTAAAATTGTTTATATTGAATTTATATGATATATAATTAATAAGATTAATTTAATTATACATAGTATTAACGTTTCAAAAAATTTTAAAAATTATTTTATTTTTAAAGGTTATAACCTTTGTAAATCAGAAAAAATGTAAAATTTTTTTTTATTTTTATTATATAAATAAAACCTTCAAGCCACTAAATACCTAAATCATAAATTGTTAAACTCCTAAATGACAAAACCCCTACATTAACAATCCATTAAACTAGTATACCATATATAAAAAATCATAAATCTCATTTTATTTTGTATTCATTATAATTTTAAATATTCATTTTAGTTATTTATTAGTTTATTTTTTATAGAAATATTAATTGCAAAATAAATAAAGAGTGAGACAAATATAATTGTAATCATTTATTTTTAATCAAAAAATAAATATAAGCTTATAAAAACAAAAAATTATCATTTAGTAATATATTTTACTTTGATTATGAATCATTATAGGTTTTGCATTTATATTTTAATTGCTATCAATCTTATTAATAATAGTTTATTAATTTATTTTTTGATCATTATTATAATATCTATCAATAAAATTACTTATATTGAATTTAAATTTCTTATAAATATTAAGATTATTATAACTAAATATTATATTTCGATTTGAAAAAAAAATTAAAAATTATTATATTTTAAAACTTATAACCTTCAAAAATGATAAAAAATCACAAAAATAATTTTTTTTATTATTTTATTATTAAAATAAAACTTATAAACCACCAAATGCCTAATCATTAAAAGATCTAGACTCCTTAACCCCAAAACCCCTTAAATACATAAACTATTAAACCAATATAACCTAAATAATAAATAATTAATTTCATTTTTATTTGTATTCATTATAATTTTAAATATTGATTATAATTATAAATATTCATTTTAATTATTTTTTCGTTTATTTTTATAGAAATATTAATTAAAAAATAAATAATGAGTGAGACATATATAATTTAAATATATTATTTTTTATGAAAAAATTTATAAGCTTATAAAAAAAATAAAATTTCAAAAATTTAAAATTTTATTTAATAAAATAATTTACTTTGATTTTGAATTATTTTGGGTTCTAGAAATATATTTTAATTAATATCTATCTTATTAATACTAGTTTATTAATTTTTTTGATCATTTTGATAACATATATAAATAAAATTTTTTATTTTAAATTTACATCAAATATAATTATTAAGATTATTATAACTAAGTATTATATTCATATTTTAGAACTATTAAAAAATTATTATATTTTCAAAGGTTATAACCTTTGAAAATCATGAAAATTCATAAAAATAAATTTTTTGTTATTTCATTGATTAAATAAAACCTATAAACATCTAAATGTGGAAACATATAAATCAATAAACTTTTTAACCCCAAAACCACAAAAAACATAAACCATTAAATATGTATACCCTAAATAATAAATAATAAATAATAAATCTCTTTTTATTAGTATTCATTATAATTTTAAATATATATTTTAATTATTTATTAGTTTATTTTTATAGAAATGTTAATTACAAAATAAATTATTAGTGAGACAGATATAATATAAATAATTTATTTTTCATCAAAAAAATATAATATAATAAAAAGAGGCAAAATTTTTAAAACAAAATATTATTATTTAGTAATTTATTTTAATTTAATTTTGAATAATTTTAGATTTTGCAATTATATTTTAATTTATATCATGCTAATTAATTATAGTTTATTAATTTAATAAATGATCATTATTATAATATCTTTTAATAAAATTATTTATATTGATTTTACACTATATATAATTATCAAGATTATTATAACTAAATAATATATTCACAATTTAAAAAAAAATTAAAAATTATTATATTTTCGAAGGTTATAACCTTCGAAAATTAGATAAAATCACTTAAGTCATAAACACTTAAATCACTAAATCCAAAAATACCTAAATACTTAAACCATTAAACCTGTATATCCTGGATAATAAATAATAAATCTCAATTTTATTTGTATTCATTATAATTTTAAAGATTTATTTTAATTATTTATTAGTTTATTTTCATAGAAAAATAAATTACAAAATAATTTATTTTCAAGAAAAATATAATTTAAATAATTTATTTTTAATAACAAAAATATAAAGTTATAAATAAGGCAAAATATTAAAAAAAATTATTATTTAGTAATATATACATTGCTTTTGAATAAATTTAGATTTTGCAATTATATTTTAAATAATATCTATCTTATTAATAATAGTTTATTAATTTGTTTAATGATCATTATTATAATATCTAGCAATGTGATTATTTATATTGAATTTAAATGACTTATATTTATCATGATTATTATAACTAAATATTATATTTACATTTGAAAAAAAATTAAAAATTTTTATATTTTCAAAAGTTATAACCTTAAAAAATTAGAAAAAAAAATAAAAATAAATTTTTTGTTATATCATTTTTTAAATAAAACTTATAGACCACTAAATGTATAAACACTTAAATCTTTAAACTCCTAAACACAAAAGCCCCTAAATACTTAAAACATTAAACTCGTAAACCTTAAATATAATTTAAATAATTTATTTTTCATCAAAAAAAATATAAGCTTATAAAAATAAGTAAAAACTAAAAAACAAAAATTATTATTTGGTAATAAATTTTACTTAGATTTTTAATTATTTTAGGTTTTGCAATTATATTTTAATTTATATCTATCATATTAATAATAACATATTAATTTATTTTTTGATAATTGATATCATATCTATCAATAAAATTGTTTATTTTAGTTTATATTATTTATAATTATAAAGATTCTTATTACTAAATATTGTATTCACATTTTTAAAAAATTTTAAAATTCTCATATTTTCAAAGGTTATAACCTTTGAAAATGTGAAAAAATATCAAAAATAATTTTTTTGTTATTACATTATTTAAATAAAACCTATAAACCACTAAATGCCTAAAAACATAATTTGCTAAAGTCATAAACGAAAAAACCTATTAATACTCAAAATATTAAACTCGTATACATTAATAATAATTCATATATCTCAATTTAATTTTTATTCTAATTATTTATTAGTTTATTTTGATCATTTTAAAAATATTTATCAATAATATTGTTTATATTGAATTTATATGATATATAATATAATGATTATTATAACTAAATATTGAATTCACATTTGAAAAAAAATTAAAAATTATTATATTTTCAATGGTTATAACCTTTGAAAATATAAAAAAATAATAAAAATAACTATTTTGTTTTTTTAATTTTTAAATAAAACCTATAAACCACTAAATGCATACACAGTTAAATCAGTAAACTCCTAAACCCTGTAATGCCTAAATACATAAACCATTAAACTACTATATACTACTTAATAATTAATAAAACTAATTTTTATTTCTATTTATTATAATTTTAAATATTCGTTTTAATTATTTATTAGTTTATTTTTATAGAAATATTTATTACAAAATAAAGTATGACTACGACAAATATAATTTAATTTATTTATTTTTAATTAAAAAAAAAATATACGCTTATAAAAGAAGTAGAAATTTAAAAATTAAAAATTATAATCTGGTAATATATTTTACTTTAATTTTAAATCAATTTGGGTTTTGTAAATATTTTTTAATTATTATCTATCTTTTTATTAATAGTTTATTAATTTAACTTTTGATCATTATTATATTATCTATCAATAAAATTGTTTATATTAAATTTATATGGTATATAATTATTAATATTATTAAAACTGAATATTGTATTCACATTTCAAAAAATTGTAAATATTATTATATTTTCAAAGGTTATAACCTATGAAAATGATAACAAATTAAAGAAAAAAATTGTAATTAATATCTATCTTATTATTAATGGAATATTAATTTATTTTTTGATTATTATTAGAATATTTATCAATAAAATTGTTTATATTAAATTTATATAATATATAAATATAATGATTAGTATAACTAAATATTGTATTCACATTAGAAAAAAAATTTAATAATTATTATATTTTCAAAGGTTATAACCTTTGAAAATATCAAAAAATAATAAAAATAAATTTTTTGTTATTTTATATTTTAAATTATAACTATAAACCACTCATTGCTAGGGGTGCTCATGGGAGGGACGGGATGGGGATTACAAATCTTCAGTCCCTTCCCAGAGTTCGGAGATCATTTTTGAAGATCCAGACCCATCCCATAGGTTGAAAGTATCTGGACGGGACGAATTGGAGATCGGGAATTTTGGGTAGGATAAAATGCTTCCGGGACAGAACGAAGTTCGAACATTTTTTTAAATTTATTTTCTTTAAACCTGCCAAGTTAGTTCATGTCGAAACCTTTTGTTGTACCATTTATCATTCCTTAGTTATGTATCTTTCAAACAGAAATACAGCCAATTTTGTTTTGTCAAATAGGCTGAATACCGCAAACCAGTTCCATTGCCTTGTCAAAAGCTTTGATGTGCAGA
Source organism: Sapria himalayana (assembly GCA_029783825.1). NCBI lineage: Eukaryota > Viridiplantae > Streptophyta > Magnoliopsida > Malpighiales > Rafflesiaceae > Sapria > Sapria himalayana. The sequence goes on along the minus strand of JAREIK010002379.1, from coordinate 9,720 downwards.
AAAAGATAGAAATGTTAAATAGAACGGAACCGAGTTGTGTGCTTAATTTGGTTCATATAATAATATTATTATTTTTGTAGCAGTAGTGTTGGATCCTAGATATAAGCACAAATATCTCAAGGTTAAGTACACATTATGGAGAGGAATTGGCTAAAAATTTGGTGAAAAAGGTTATAAATGCTTTAATTGAGATGATGGCTGATTATAAAGATTTAAATTAAGTTGAATCAAAAGAAGATGATTTCTCTTCTACTGTGTTGAAAAGATATGATGATTTCTTTGATGGTAGTGATACTTATGTTGATTTTTTTTGTTGAATTGGAAAAAGAACAAGAAGTTGTAGCTTTGGAAGAGTTGGATAGGTACTTGGAGTACAAACTTCTAATAAATAGAATTGATTTTGATCTTCTTAACTATTGGAAATAAATGAGGTTAGGTATCCTTCTTTGGAAAATGTAGCAATGAATGTATTTGCTATCCAAGCATCTACAATGGCCTACTAATCTATATTTAGCCATGGGGGGAGAACTTTAGATAAATTTAGGTGTTCTTTAACATCTATTACAGCTGAAGTTCTCAGATATCTACAAGATTGGCTGAGAAGCTCAAACAAACCTATTGAAATTGAAGAATTAGTTCAAGACCTTGATGATAATGAATCAGGTTAGTATACAAATCTTGTAAATTTTTAATTTAACTTTTACTTATTTTATTCATTCAATTTAATAAAAATATGGTTCAATTACATTTTTCAGAGAGGTCACAAGATCCAAATATTTTTCCAACTATAGTTGGCCAACTAAATTTGGAATGTGTGTATTAAATTTTATAAAGTAATATTTTGTTTTTTTATTACTCTTTCATCTTATAAATTTATGTCTACATGGTTAACACGTTTTCATCTTTGGTTGTCTTTCTATAGTGGAGGAAGAAAAGGGAGTAGTTGCCGAAGAGATAATTAATTGGATTTGGATTTTCATTGCTGTTCCGGGACGGTACCTTTTAAATGATTATTATCATGGTTGTTATTAGTTGTATTTTTATTTTTTTATTAAGCTGCCTAATTTTAGCAATTACTTAAGTAGTAATTGATGCCACCAATGTTTGTGGTCATCTTTAGCTATTCCTTAATATTTTAAGTAATTGTTTAAAAAATGTAGTATTGCTATTATGGTTAACTTTCACTCGATTGAACAAAGCCAACGTGTGACAAAATAATGAACCAAATTAAGCACACAACTCGGTCCCGTTCTATTTAACATTTCTATCCTTTTCTACACATCAAAGCTTTTGACAAGGCAATGGAACTGGTTTGCGGTATTCAGCCTATTTGACAAAACAAAATTGGCCCTATTTCCGTTTGAAAGATACATAACTAAGGAATGATAAATGGTACAACAAAAGGTTTCGACATGAACTAACTTGGCAGGTTTGAAGAAAATAAATTTAAAAAAATGTTCGAACTTCGTTCCGTCCCGGAACCATTTTATCCTACCCAAAATTCCCGATCTCCAATTCGTCCCGTCCAGATACTTTCAACCTATGGGATGGGTCTGGATCTTCAAAAATGATCTCCGAACTGTGGGAAGGGACTGGAGATTTGTAATCCCCATCCCGTCCCTCCCATGAGCACCCCTAGCATTGAGTGGTTTATAGGTATTATTTAAAATATAAAATAACAAAAAATTTATTTTTATTATTTTTTGATATTTTCAAAGGTTATAACCTTTGAAAATATAATAATTTTTAAATTTTTTTTCTAATGTGAATACAATATTTAGTTATACTAATCATTATATTTATATATTATATAAATTTAATATAAACAATTTTATTGATAAATATTCTAATAATAATCAAAAAATAAATTAATATTCCATTAATAATAAGATAGATATTAATTAAAATATAATTACAAAACTTAAAATGATTCAGAAGCAAAGAAAAATATATTACTATAAAATAATTTTTTGTTTTTGAATTTTTTCTTCTTTTAATAAGTTAAACTATTTTTTTTAATTAAAAATAATTTATATAAATTATATTTGTCTAACTCATAATTTTTTTAATTAATATTTATATATAAATAAACAAATAAATAATTAAAATGAATATTTAAAATTATAATGAAAAAAAATAAGATTTATTATTTATTATTTAGGGATAGTGTTTTAATTTAAATTAGATCTGTCTCACTAATAATTTATTTTGTAATTAATATTTCTATAAAAATAAATTGATAAATAATTAAAATAAAAATTTAAAATTATACTGAATAAAAATTAAAATGAGATTTATGAATTATTATTAATGTATACAAGTTTAATAGTTTAAGTATTTAGATGTTTTATCGTTAGGAGTTTAGCGATTTATGTTTTTAGGCTTTTAGTGGTTTATATATAGGTTTTATATAAAAAAATAAAATAACAAAAAAAAATTCTTTAATTTGTTATCATTTTCATAGGTTATAACCTTTGAAAATATAATAATATTTACAATTTTTTGAAATGTGAATACAATATTTAGTTTTAATAATATTAATAATTATATACCATATAAATTTAATATAAACAATTTTATTGATAGATAATATAATAATGATCAAAAGTTAAATTAATAAACTATTAATAAAAAGATAGATAATAATTAAAAAATATTTACAAAACCCAAATTGATTTAAAATTAAAGTAAAATATATTACCGGATTATAATTTTTAATTTTTAAATTTCTACTTCTTTTATAAGCGTATATTTTTTTTAATTAAAAATAAATAAATTAAATTATATTTGTCGTAGTCATACTTTATTTTGTAATAAATATTTCTATAAAAATAAACTAATAAATAATTAAAACGAATATTTAAAATTATAATAAATAGAAATAAAAATTAGATTTATTAATTATTAAGTAGTATATAGTAGTTTAATGGTTTATGTATTTAGGCATTACAGGGTTTAGGAGTTTACTGATTTAACTGTGTATGCATTTAGTGGTTTATAGGTTTTATTTAAAAATTAAAAAAACAAAATAGTTATTTTTATTATTTTTTTATATTTTCAAAGGTTATAACCTTTGAAAATATAATAATTTTTAATTTTTTTTCAAATGTGAATTCAATATTTATTTATAATAATCATTATATTTATATATCATATAAATGGAATATAAACAATATTATTGATAAATATTTTTAAAATGATCAAAATAAACTAATAAATAATTAAAATAAAAATTTAAAATTCTTCAGAATAAAAATTAAATTGAGATATATGAATTATTATTAATGTATACGAGTTTAATATTTTAAGTATTTAGAGGTTTTTTCGTTTATGAATTTAGCTAATTATGTTTTTAGGCATTTAGTGGTTTATAGGTTTTATTTAAACAATGTAATAACAAAAAAATTATTTTTGATATTTTTTCACATTTTCAAAAGTTATAACCTTTGAAAATATAAGAATTTTAAAATTTTTTAAAAATGTGAATACAATATTTAGTAATAAGAATCTTTATAATTATAAATAATATAAACTAAAATAAACAATTTTATTGATAGATATGATATCAATTATCAAAAAATAAATTAATATGCTATTATTAATATGATAGATATAAATTAAAATATAATTGCAAAACCTAAAATTATTAAAAATCAAAGTAAAATTTATTACCAAATAATAATTTTTGTTTTTTAGTTTTTACTTCTTTTTATAAGCTTATATTTTTTTTGATGAAAAATAAATTATTTAAATTATATTTAAGGTTTACGAGTTTAATGTTTTAAGTATTTAGGGGCTTTTGTGTTTAGGAGTTTAAAGATTTAAGTGTTTATACATTTAGTGGTCTATAAGTTTTATTTAAAAAATGATATAACAAAAAATTATTTTTATTTTTTTTTCTAATTTTTTAAGGTTATAACTTTTGAAAATATAAAAATTTTTAATTTTTTTTCAAATGTAAATATAATATTTAGTTATAATAATCATGATAAATATAAGTCATTTAAATTCAATCTAAATAATCACATTGCTAGATATTATAATAATGATCATTAAACAAATTAATAAACTATTATTAATAAGATAGATATTATTTAAAATATAATTGCAAAATCTAAATTTATTCAAAAGCAATGTATATATTACTAAATAATAATTTTTTTTAATATTTTGCCTTTTTTATAAGTTTATATTTTTGTTATTAAAAATAAATTATTTAAATTATATTTTTCTTCCTCATAAATTATTTTGTAATTTATTTTTCTATGAAAATAAACTAATAAATAATTAAAATAAATCTTTAAAATTATAATGAATACAAATAAAATTGAGATTTATTATTTATTATTCAGGATATACAGGTTTAATGGTTTAAGTATTTAGGTATTTTTGGATTTAGTCATTTAAGTGTTTATGCCTTAAGTGATTTTATCTAATTTTCGAAGGTTATAACCTTCGAAAATATAATAATTTTTAATTTTTTTTTAAATTGTGAATATATTATTTAGTTATAATAATCTTGATAATTATATATAGTGTAAAATCAATATAAATAATTTTATTAAAAGATATTATAATAATGATCATTTATTAAATTAATAAACTATAATTAATTAGAATGATATAAACTAAAATATAATTGCAAAATCTAAAATTAATCAAAATTAAATTAAAATAAATTACTAAATAATAATATTTTGTTTTAAAAATTTTGCCTCTTTTTATTATATTATATTTTTTTGATGAAAAATAAATTATTTATATTATATCTGTCTCACTAATAATTTATTTTGTAATTAACATTTCTATAAAAATAAACTGATAAATAATTAAAATATATATTTAAAATTATAATGAATACTAATAAAAAGAGATTTATTATTTATTATTTATTATTTAGGGTATACATATTTAATGGTTTAAGTTTTTTGTGGTTTTGGGGTTAAAAAGTTTATTGATTTATATGTTTCCACATTTAGATGTTTATAGGTTTTATTTAATCAATGAAATAACAAAAATTTATTTTTATGAATTTTCATGATTTTCAAAGGTTATAACCTTTGAAAATATAATAATTTTTTAATAGTTCTAAAATATGAATATAATACTTAGTTATAATAATCTTAATAATTATATTTGATGTAAATTTAAAATAAAAAAAAAATTTACATTTGTTCTGATTTACAAAGGTTATAACCTTTGAAAATAAAATAATTTTTAAAATTTTTTGAAACATGAATACTATGTATAATTATATTAATCTTACTAATTATATATCATATAAATTCAATATAAACAATTTTAATGATAGATATTATAATAATGATTTTTAATTAAATTAATAAACTATTATTAATAATATAAATATTAATTAAAATATATTTACATAATACAAAATGATTCAAAATCAAATCAAAATATATTACTAAATAATAATATTTTATTTTTAAATTTGTACTTTTTATAAGCTTATATTTTTTTGAATAAAGTTAAATTATTTAAATAATATTTGTCTTACTCGAAATTTAATTTGTAATTAATTTTTCTATATAATTAAACTATAAATAATAAAAATGATTATTTAAAATTATAATACATAGAAATAAAAATGAGATTTATTATATTAAGTAGTATATAGTTGTTAAAATGTTTATGTATTTAGGGGTTTTGGGGTTTATGAGCTTACTGATTTATGTAAGTAATCATCTATTGATCTATAGGTTTTATTTAAAAAATGAAATAACAAAATTTATTTTTATTATTTTTTCTCATTTTTTAAGGTTATAACTTTTGAAAATATAATAATTTTTAAATTTTTTTCAAAAGTGAATACAATATTAATTTATAATAATCATAATAATTATATATCATATAAATTCAATATAAACAATTTTATTGATAGATATTCTAATAATTATCAAAAATTAAATTAAAAATATATTATGAATAAGATTGATATTACTTAAAATATAATATCAAAACCTAAAATGATTCAAAATCAAAGCAAAATATATTATTATATAATAATTATTTATTTTTAAATTTTTATTATTTTTATAAGCTTATCAATTGTTTGATGAAAAATAACTTTTATAAATTATATTTTTAACTCATAATTTTTTTTATAATTAATACATATATAAAAATAAAAAATTAAACAATCAAAATGAATTTTTTAAATTATAATGAAAACAAATAAAAATGAAATTTATTAATTATTATTTAGGGTATACCGATTTCAAGGTTTATCTATATAGATGTATCGGGATTTTGTAGTTTAGTTATTTAAATGCTTAGTCATTTAGTGGTTTATAAGTTTTATTTAAACAATAGAATAACAAAGAAAAAATATATTTTTTTTATTTTTTCACATTTTCAAAGGTTATAACCTTTGAAAATGTGATAATTTTAAAATTTTTTTCAAAAGTGAATACAATATTTAGTTATAATAATCATTATTATTATATATCATATAAATTCAATATAAACATTTTTTATTGATAAGTATTCTAATAATGATTAAAAAACAACATAATAATCTATTATTAATAAGATAGATATCAATTTAAATATAATTACAAAACCTAAAATGATTCTGAAGCAAATAAAAATATATTACTATATAATAATTTTTTGTTTTGAAATTTTTTTTTATTTTAAAAAGTTTATTTATAATTTTTTGATGAAAAATAATTTCCATAAAGTATATTTGTGTAACTCAAATTTTTTTGTAATTAATATTTATATAAAAATAAACAAATAAATAATTAAAATGAAAATTTAAAATTATAATTAAAAATAATGAGATTTATTATTTATTATTTATTATTTATTATTTAGGATATACCTGTCTAATTAAAATCAGATCTGCCTTACAAATAATTTATTTTGTAATTAATATTTCTGTAAAAATAAACTGAAAATTAATAAAAATAAAAATCTAAAATTATACTAAATAAAAATTAAAATGATATTTATGATTTATTATTAATGTATAGTAGTTCAATGGTTTAAGTATTTAGAGGTTTTGTATTTTAGGAGTTTAGTGATTTAGGATTTTAGGCATTTAGTGGTTTATTGGTTTTATTTAATCAATAAAATAACAAAAAAAAATTTGTAATTTTTTCTCATTTTCATAGGTTATAACCTTTGAAAATATAATAATATTTGAAATTTTTTAAAATGTGAAAATAATAATATTAATAATTATATATGATATAAATTCAATATAAACAATTTTATTGATAGATATTATAATAATGATCAAAAATTAAATTAATAAACTATTAATAATAAGATAGATATTAATTAAAAGATATTTACAAAAACCAAATTGATTCAAAATTAAAGTAAAATATATTATTGGATAATAATTTTTAATTTTAAATTTTTACTTCTTTTATAAGCGTATATATCTTTTTTGATTAAAAATAAATTATTTAAATTATATTTGTCTCACTCATAATTTATTTTATAATAAATATTTCTATAAAAATAAACTAATAAATAATTAAAATGAATATTTAAAACTATAAGAAATAGAAATAGAAATTAAATTTATTAATTATTATGTATTATATAGCATTTTAATAGTTTATGTATTTAGGTATTATGGGGTTTAGGTGTTTACTAATTTAATTGTGTATGAATTTAGTGGTTTATAGGTTTTATTTAAAAAATAAAATAACAAAACCTTTTTTTTCATTATTTTTTTATATTTTCAAAGGTTATAACCTTTGAAAATTTAATAATTTTTAAATTTTTTTTAAAAGTGAAGTCAATATTTAGTTATAATAATCATTATATTTATATATCATATAAATTCAACATAAACAATTTTAGTGATAAATATTCTAATAATGATCAAAAAATAAATAAATAATCTATTATTAATAAGATAATATCAATTAAAATATAATTACAAAACATAAAATGATTCATAGGCAAAGTAAAATATATTACTATATAATAATTTTTTCTTTTGAAATTTTTTTTATTTTAAAAAGTTTATTTATATTTTTTTGATTAAAAATAATTTACATAAATTATATTTGTCTAAATCATAATTTATTTTTTAATTAATATTTATATAAAAATAAAAAATTAATAATTAAAATGAATATAAAAAATTATAATGAAAAAAATGAGATTTATTATTTATTATTAATTATTTAGGGATACCTGTTTAATTTAAATTAGATCCGTCACACTAATAATTTATTTTGTAATTAATATTTTTATAAAAATAAACTGATAAATAATAAAAATAAAAATTTTAAATTATACTGAATAAAAATTAGAATGAGATTTAAGATTTATTATTAATGTATACAAGTTTAATAGTTTAAGTATTAAATGTTTTATAATTAGGAGTTTAGTGATTTATGTTTTTAGGCTTTTAGTGGTTTATAGATTTTATATAAAAAAATAAAATAATAAAAAAAAATTCTATAATTTGTTATCATTTTCATTGGTTATAACCTTTGAAAATATAATAATATTTACTATTTTTTGAAATGTGAAACAATATTTAGTTTTAATAATATTAATAATTATATATCATATAAATTAAATATAAACAATTTTATTGATAGATAATATAATAATGATCAAAAATTAAATAAATAAACTATTAATAAAAAGATAGATATTAATTAAAAAATATTTACAAAACCCAAATTGATTCAAAATTAAAGTAAAATATATTTCAGGATAAATATTTTTAATTTTTAAATTTAACTTCTTTTATAAGGGTATATTTTTTTTTATGAAAAATAAAATAATTAAATTATATTTGTCGCACTCTTACATTATTTTGTAATAAATATTTCTATAAAAATAAACTAATAAATAATTAAAATGAATATTTAATTTTATAATAAATAGAAATAAAAATTAGATTTATTAATATTAAGTAGAATATAGCAGTTTAATGGTTTAAGTATTTAGGCATTACCGGGTTTAGGAGTTTACTTATTTAACTGTGTATGCATTTAGTGGTTTATAAGTTTTAATTAAGAAAAAAAATAAAAATAAAGTATATTTATTATTTTTTGATATTTTCAAAGGTTATAACCTTTGAAAATATAATAATTTTAAATTTTTTTCAAAAGTGAATAAAAATTTATTTATAATAATAATAATATTATAAGTAATATAAACTCAATATATAAACAATTTATTGATAGATATTCTAATAATTATCTAAAAATAATTTAAAATCTATTATGAATAAGATTGAATTTCTTAAAAATATAATATCAAAACCTAAACTGATTCAAAAGCAAAGCAAAATATATACTTAATATTAAATATTGTTTTTAAATTTATATTCTTTTTATAGCTTATCTATTTTTTGATGAAAAATAATTTTTTAAATTATATTTTTAACTTATATTTATTTTATAATAATATATATATATATCATATATATATATATATATATATCTCACTAAACACAATCAACATGAATTTTTAAATTATAATGCAAAACAACTAAAAATGATATTGTTAATTATTATTTAGGGTCAACCCGTTTAAACGATTATCTATATAGGGGTATCGGGATTTTGTAGTTTAGTGATTTAAGTGTTTAGGCGTTTTAGTAATTTATAGGTTTTATTTAAACAATGAAATAATAATTTTTTTATTGTTTTTTCACAAGTTCAAAGGTTATAATTTTTGAAAATAATAATTTTAAATTTTTTTCAAAGTGAATAC
>JAREIK010002378.1:2105072-2337183 GCA_029783825.1 Sapria himalayana | reverse complement strand
TTTATGCTTGGATATTTGAGAGCAATGTAAACTTTCTTTTGCTCTATAATGATTACTTTTTGGCTTCTTTCAACTCTAGACTTTAATTGGAGTGATATGCTTTAAGATTGTGGTTGGATTTCTATTTAACAAATAAATACAAGTGTCTATAATTTGACTTATAAGTATATTGGAAGACTCTTTTGAGGCATCATGGGCCTAGGGCATCTTTATTATCACATGATTTTTCTTTTACAACATCATCATTATAGTGAGAAATTTATGGAGTTGTGAATTATCTATGAATTAATTTTTATTCATAATAGAAGACAAAATGCTTAGAGAGTGACTCTTTCCATCTGTCACTTTTAACTTTTAAGTACTTTTATTATATTTTGGAGTATCTTTCAATTACATTTTGAAACTTCTTAGATATTAAGTATACTTTAGATTTTTATATAATAAAGTAAACTCACATCATTCTTAAATAACCATGTACAAACAATATGAAATAGAAATTGTTCGTATAGAATAATACAAACATTTGTCCACAAATATATAAGTGAACCAAGTCAAGAATATAATGGTACATCTTATCAACCCCTTTTGGGAATGATTGCATGGACTATTTACCCTTGTTGGAGTGATTGAAATTGATCTTCTCGTGTTCTCGAAAGATAGAAATTGTAGTCAATTACTTTTGTCATCAGTTTATACACGGCTTTGATTTACAAAATGTGGAAAGTAGAGTTGTACATGGCTTATGCATCATATCTTCGGCATCATGTTTAGTGTTGTTATTTTGGAAATTTTAATTAGTTATGTTTCCATCATTCTATGCAGATTTTGTGATGTTGGTGCTGGTTTTGTTGGTGATTTTGCCTTAGTTGAGTTATTTGCTCCCTATTTTCAGGCTAAAATTCTGCCACAGAGTTATAATGATTTCTTTTCCATTTCTCATTTTCAGGCTCAATCTTCAGTTCATCTTGCAAGGTCCAATTTGCTAATTACAAAGGATAAAGAGTGGGCAATTCTTGTTGTTGGCTTTGAGCAGGTGATTATCCATTCTTTTTTTTTATCTCGTGTCATTTGTATACATGTTGTTCTATTTGTTCTCTTGTCCTCTGTTTATCAGACAGTGACATTATGAAAAAAAATGAGGTTATATTTCATAAAAATGTGTACTCTATAGTCTTGACATTTCAAAATCAATTAGCCTAAGGACCTAGAGACATTTAATGTCATATCTATAAAATGAATTTTTTCATATTTTACTTTAATTTAAAGTATAGTTTAATGATATTTTTTTGTTTAATTTTTTTTTCTATGAATCTAACTTAATGTAAGAAATAATTTCTCATTTTTAATTTTATTTTAATAATTTGCCTATGTTAACAAATTCAATAATATTACAAAAAATAATGCTCATCTCTTCTATCTTATATCTGACAGCATTTAAATATTTTTTAAATTGATTTTTTAATTTTCTTTTAACAGATAAAATAGAGGTTGCTCAATGAATAACATTGGAATGTTGATGAGTTCTTCCATTTGAAGTGTGATATCTATTGGAATTAATTTTTTCATTAAAAATGGATCGTTCATGGATCTCAAAAGATAGAAGATCGAAGGAATATGAAGATGGAGTTGAATGTTTTGTTGAATTTGCAATACAAAATTCTGCAAATAATAAAGGTATTTTTTTAATGAGATCATAGTTATTACTTCTTACTTTCAATTAAATATTCAAAACTTGAATATGTAATTAGATTTTTTTTGTTTTCGTACTATCTTTTTTGTATGTTGTCAACCATAGATATTTTGTTGTAGATGACAATGGAAAATTTGTGATTTCGACTTTTGGCTTCAATACTTTACCACAATAGTGTAAATTACCTTTTCACCCTTATAAACACAATAATTATTCAAGGCACAAATTTTTTTTCATGCGCCAATATTTATTAATGAATCTAAAACTATATGTGATTGGATTACTATATTTGTGTAATCAAATAGAACTTGAAATTACATTACATAGCATCTCATCGAGTTTTTTTGATGTGTTGGAAGATGGCAAGTAATTTTACTTTTCAATTTATGATATTTAATTGGTTTTTGTAGTGTTTTTTCAAGTTGTTTGTGAGATCTTTAAACTCATTACACATCTTTAGGTTTTAAATGGATTATTATTGTTTTGTATTTTAAAAGACATTATCAACTTTTATGTCATAATTGATAAATCTCCTGCTTTACATTTTATCCATTACTACTAACTTTGTTTTTGTTATTGTTAAATTTATTTAATCATATATGTCAATTGTTCTATAATTTATTTGTATGATATGTTGTTATCATTCCTGTTTTTTTTCCAATTCTCTATAATATATTTTTTCTACAAGTGTAAGTATTTATTGTTCATCTATTTGTATGCAGGTTACCATTTTGGAAATTAACTTTCAACTTTGTCAGGCTAGCATGAACCAGTTTTATGAAGTTAAGGCACAATTGGGTTGCATATATCAGAAATTTTGAATTGATTTTAAGAAATGAATGTTGAAATTGTGTTATATTTTTTTTTTTGATTTGTAGAAGTTCGAGTTCCCCATTGTACTTGAAAACTGTATTCTTGGTATGAATTATAAAGAATGTTGTTCTTATGTGCATGCAGTATTACAATAAGAGGTGAAAATATATTTACAATAATTATTAAATTTAAAATTATTTAAATCATAATCTTTCTTGACGCTTTTTCTAAGTGTCATAGTATTAAAAAAAAATTACGATAGCTACAACATATAATGACATTTTTTTGCAGTGTCGTTGAATCATACCTTGACGCTCAAATAAAGCGTCATTGTTAACAAAATGATACTTTATTTTAGCATCAAGGTATGATTCAACGACACTGCAAAAAAAATGTCATTATATGTATAGACTTTTTATGTCACGCTAGCGGATGACGTGATCGATAAGCGACATTATATATATATATAATGACGCTTTTTACACGTCATTGATTATGATTTTTGTTGTAGTGTAATCATGTTCTAATCATTTTCTCATGGGTTCTTGTGATTCCAACTTCCTTATAGGGATATACATACTTGTTTGCACTTTCACATATTTCTTTCTTAGGTGGAAGTTACCATTTTGTTCTTCATTTTCAATAGCCACATACAAGATATAGAGAAGATATTTTCTACTCCTATCTTGATAAATGATAGAAAATTAGTATAACACATAAAGGCTTAGTTAACTTATCAGAGACTTGAGAATAACTAAATAGAGCCAAGATCTATGTGTTTAGTCCTCCCATGAAAAACATCGTTTGCTGTAATATGTAATGAACTTGATTATCATAAAACAACTTAGTTGCTTGAAGATGTTATATTAGTAATCATGAAGTACATATCTTATCTAATTTAATTCATATAACACACAAGTTGTGGCCTTATACCTAGTCTCAGTTTAGGATCTAGAGATAGTGTTCTATTTATTGAATTTCCAAAACAATAAAGAATAGTCAATGAAAATGTAACATTATATCACTAATCTTCTTGTATTTTGAGCATGTCCTCCACTCCAATTACAGTAAGTTATATGGTTTATGATATATACTTGGGGATAAAACAATCATTGCTCTAATACCCCTTTGATATATCTCAATACTTCATGGGCAGCATTCAAATGTGAGAGCCTAGTAGGAGTCTGCAAGAATTGACTTGATAATTAGAATGTATATGAAATGTTAGGCTTGTTTACCATTAAATACAATAATCTTCCAATAAGTTTTCTATAAATTAAAGGATCATTGTTGTCAACTTTTGAAAGCTTGAAGTTTTGATCAAAAGGTATTTTTGTTGGTTTAGATCCAATTATTCTAGAATTTGCCAATATGTCCAGCACACACTTTCTTTCATAGATATAAATCTCTTTCTCTAATATTGTCACCTCTATATTTAAAAATACTTCAACACCCCCAACTCATTGATTTTAAAATAGTCTATAAAAGATCATTTGAGGGAGGAGATGATGTTCATGTTACTATTAACTACCATTACTACAAGAAAATCGCAGGTGGCTGGGGAAAATTCCCTAGCTAAATGGGGGTTTTCTATCGATAAATGAATATAACGATAGATTAACGATGAAAACTTTCTCAATCTAAAGTGCTTGTCGCTAAAAATTAACGAGGGAAAGACTTCCTAGCTAAAAAATTTTAGTGACAGAAAATTCTCTAGCTAAAATAATGATTTCTCTAGTTAAATTAGCAAGAGAAAAATTCCTAGCTATTTTCAAAAATTTATTTTTTTTTCAAAAAATTTAATTAGATAATTTAATATTTTATATTAAATTGAATAAAAACAGAAACTATACATGATAATTTATAATTAATAAAAAATAAAATCATTTAATAAATTACGCTGATATAATATTTTACATAATTAAAACAAAAACATAACAAAATTTTAAAATCTTATTCATCAATGTATCTATCGACAATGCATAAAGTATAATATATCCATGCATTGACGTTGCTTTCTCTCCGTCAGCTCCTTCAATCACCATCTTTCTGCTGTGACGAAGCTGTCCGAGTCGCGGTGCATCATGTCTAGTAAAAAATCCTTTCACTTATACAAGCTTCGTATAGGGAGGGAACAATGCAGTATCATATCTGTATAAAATTTTAACCAGTCAATAAAATTAAAATAAATAAATAAAAAAAGTATGTTTTGATAATATATTATACTACAGTATATATGTACATATATATTGCAGTGTATATGTACATATATATTAGCATTTCACTAGTTACATATATTACTGCAGTATATGTACATATAAACTATAGTATTATATATGTACATATAATGAGTATATATATATGTTTATATAGAGTATATATGTATGCATATACCGAGTATATACATATGTATATACAGAGTATATAAGCACGTATATACCACATTTGTTGTTGTTCCTGCTGCTGATAATAAAAGTGGGGGCTAGCAATGATACTCGACTAATGAACTTCTCTGCCAACCACTCATTTTAAATTGAGCTAGTTTTTGAAGAGAGGTGAGCTACTTCTCCCAAAATAGGACCCAATATTCCTCTTGGCACTCGCAACCTGTAAAATCGGGTAATGTTATATTTTTCCTTCTGATTGAATACAGTATTGTGAAATCTAATAAAATTACATGAAACTACATGAGCATCATCATCACCATCATCATAAAGACCTATTACAATTAGAATCAATCATTGCAGAACCTACAGCAAGAAAACTTATTTTCTCATACATACACTTTGTATCATGTGATAATTGCATATCTAAATAATTACTAAGAGATTAAAGACCAACCTCCGTTTGCCTGGCTGGCCTAGACCAGAAATATCTTCATGCCACAGTTTTGGGGAATGTCTAATATCCATGATTTTTATGACCTGCATCGGTAAGCAATGCACGATAATGACTAGACCAACCTGAGCAATTATATATTCAAATGTGTGTTTGTGTGTGTAAATGGGTGTGTATGTATGACAATATATACATGTCTACAAATAAATATATGCACCCACTTATGTATATACTCGGTATATACGTACTTATATACTATAGTATATAAATACGTATATACCGAGTATATACGTATGTATATACTGCATCGGTAATAGCCTCAGATGACGCACACATGTACTTTCATGCAAATACATATCATCAAAGACAATAGAAGGAAATAATCTAGTGCTTAAAAAACACATATAGGTCTCTCAGGTATTGTCAGCATCTTCTAGTTCTATGTTCTTTGGTACTCCACGCAAATAAAGAACATTGTTACACCTGCACATAGATAATTACATATTATATTTACAAACCAATAAAGAACACAATATAATATCACTGATAAATTGATATACTAGCGCATGCAACACCAACTGCCATTTGCTAGAAATTTCACACAGCGAGATAATCATGAGCTTATTTTAAATTATCAAATCAAGATTACTCCAAGATTTCCAGTGAACTTCCCATAAAATTATTCTTTTATGTTGTCCAGCTTCACGCATCAATCCATGGTTAATAATAAGATAGTTAGAAAGTGTCAAACCAAAGAAAAATGGAAGTTGAAATAACAACATGATGCATGGTATTGAAATTTCCCACACCTATAGGTTCATTTAGGAATCATAATGTCTATTAACATTTCAACAGTTTAATTCCACCAATGACCGATAAAAAGCAGTTAGATTTGAACTGCAACAATGATGATCTACACAAAATAAGAGTGTCATGAACAAACCTGCATTTGCGTGGGACTAAAATTTTTTCATTCATCTCACAGCTTCAGAAGCTAAGGTACTGTTCCCAGCACCAAGAGTATCAGCCAAGCCTTTTACATATCTATAAAAGGCTAAAACTCTACCCAAAATATTCAGACACACACAAACATATTCACAGATATATAAAAACATTAATTATAGACATGAACCAACACAAATATAAGTTGATAGTCATACAACTTCAACAAATATCTAAAAGATGTCCAGAAATGATGTTTAGAGAGAAAGAGAGTACAAAAAAAAATGTTTCAGGAATAATGAAGATAATAGAAGCTCAGCATCCTTCTGATCCAGCTAAATTCAGAAAATATGGGACCCATGCATTGGAAGGACCATGTCAAAGTTTGAATGCTTTGAATCTGATTTTTTAGTGCTTCTCACATCAGATTTCCTGCAAGTTAATCGGAAAAGCAAATAACAAAACCAGATTAAAAAAAATTGAAACCTCCAAAAAAATTTCATAATATTTTGCTACACATAGACAAAAACCAAAAATAGTTCAGAAATAATTCTGATATGAAATCATCCTCATAATCAGTTGGTGATTTTGTGCTAGCCTCTCCTGCAAGGTTCGCAGTTGGATCTCGGACTGCTATCTGTCATGCCAATGCCGCTAACTGTGACTCCATATAGGACATCTACTATTGCATTACATTTTAATTTCTTTCATCTCATCATTCATTTCTTTAATTTCTTACATTTCTTCCTTTAAATGAGTAATCTGCTCATCATACTCTTCCTTCATTTCATACATTTCTTTCTTCAAATTAGTAATTTGCTCATCATTCACTTCTTTTATTTCATGCATTTTTTCATTCAAATAAGATATCTACTCATCCTTCTATTTCATTTCAGTCTCCATAACTTCAAAATATTCATTTGTTTCTATTCTTATTGTTCGACCACCTCATCCACCATTGCTATGATAGATGAATTAGAAGCACGATTGCTACAACAAAAATGTCACTCCCTTCGAGCCGATGTTGTACACTCGCTACTTCTTATGACCTCCTATGGTCTCCAAATAGATATGATCATAGTCAATTGGTTGAAGATCTATAGAACCCTCAACTTGTTGAGAAGTAGCTGTCACACATTCCTCCATAAGTTCCTAAGATAAAACAGAAAAAAATGCTATTCTAGATATACATAAAATAAATTAAATATTTTGCATTCCAAATAACTTTAAAAATGTACTATAGTATTATAAAATTTTATTAATATAACAGATTCTTTTAGTAATCATCTGAAACTTATTGTCAATAAACTGATCATCCGCTTTCTTCACATGCATCTTCATCAATATCTCATAAAAATTGGGATCTCGACCCAATTCTCCAGCCTAGAATATGTATTTATTAAGTCACAAAAAACAAATGATAAAAAAATTTTAATAAAATAAATAAAACCATGCACAAATTTGATTTATTTGGACTATTAGGACAACTACTAAATATATAAATGTTTAAAATATTAAAATTGTACCAAATCTTGAGTGTGCTCAATGCTCAACTTTGACCCTCCTATGTGTCGAGACATTCATGTACCTAGTCCGGCTACCTCAATTCATCGATTTTTGCTGGTAATCTTTGATTTTGTCTTCACATCTGGCTCCTCCCAATAATTAAGCCACTATGGTCATTCATCCTCAGATATAAAATCAGGGCTTTTTTTTATATTCTTCAATTTTTGGACAAAATCAAAATACCATTCAGTAGCTTTGTTCTCCCACAATGACTTTATCTGTCCATCAAATTTGGGTGTCCATGTGCACGGATTCTATGTATAGAAAAATCACAAAATAATTTATATTAATAACAAGGACATAATTATTTACTAATTGAATAATAACCAACATAATAGTTAACTAATTAGATAATTAATTTTAAATGCTTTTGTTTCGTTATTTTTACCTGGAAGTCATTAAAATACGACTCTTTTGTCGATTCAAAAACTTTCTTTCATGAGAATGCTTTAGAATCAACCATTTTCTTGAAAGACTTTGTAATTATAGTTAAACACTTTTGAGATAGAATAAAATATACAAATAAATAAATAACATTGAAAACAAGTAAATCATAACTATATATATATATATATATAAAACCACTAACAGTAACATCAAAATTTTTTATTCAAGTCATATTTACATATTTCTTATACCTCCCATCCACAATCTCAATTACTAACTTAGTATTGAATGCAGAGGAAGGTACAATATTTGATGATGTTGATGGTTTTGTAAATGGGAGAACTATCGGTGTAAAATATAGTGTAGAAGATAGAGATGGATCAAAAGTGTGTGTAGGAAGGACAATGGGTGGTGAGCTTATATCTGATAAAGGTGATAGTAAAGATGTTAATGATGGTGATGATAATGGAAATGAAGATGGTGATGGAAATGGAGATGGTGATTGTGATGTCGAAGTATGGATATGGTGGGTATGAGATAATACTGAATTTGCAACATTATGTAAAATACTAGATGAATTTGGTTCATTTTTGCGTCCACATCCACCTCCACCACAGCCACGTCCTTTAGGCATCATCTGTTATAAAAAAACATAGAACAAATAATAGAGATATGATGAACAATGATGAATTTTAGAATAAAACACACCAATAGATTTCAATAAAATATAGAAAGTCTTTGATATTTTAATATTATAATACAATTATAACTATTTAATTATCAGAATCGCTCTCATCCTCCAATGGATTTTCTAACATTTCATCTGATTTTGATGTAAGTTCCAACTCATCTTCAGATTGAAATTGATCGCCTTCAATTTCTATTAGGTCACCATTTAAGTCACAAATTTTCTAGATCTTCATCTACAAGCACAGGCTCAATATTATTTATGTCATCTTCTTGTAATGCTGGTGCAATAGCTAAGTCTACACTTTTTTGTTGAGATGGTAGTACTTCAAATTTTGATCAAGCTTTGATTTTGCAAATTGCCCAATAATCACTCTTATCATGAGATAAACTCGGACACACATAATAATATACTTGAGTGGCTTGAACTGCCATAATAAATGGCACATATCATTTATATCTACATTTATGGTCAATATCCACTAGCTTATAATCTGAATGAATCTTTGTACCCACATTTATGTAGGATCAAACCATTCACATTTTTAATAATACAATCCTGTTATTTTTGAGTCCAGGATACTCCAACTCAATAATTTCTGTGAGTTGACCATAATAATCAAACTCATCTACACTATAACCTGAGCCTTTAATACACACACCATTATTCATTGTTATTTATAGATTGTCAAAACTATATCCATTGACAAAATTTATATCTATTGACAAAATACTCAGGATAGATTGTCACATATCTAAATGTGCCTTTACTTAAATTCTGAATGAAAATATTAGAATCTCAATTTGAAGGATCATTTGCTTGTGGCATAAATTAAACAATTGATGTTAACAAATAAAAAATACTAATAAATTAAATAATTCTAAATTTAAAACTTAATAATTCTCACATAATTTTTAAACCAATTTGCAAATTTAGTTTCTAGCATATAATCGACATCATTGCTGGAAATTACTGGTTGCTTATTTTTTAAATGCTCAACATAAATATTGCACAAATATAAAAAGAAAGAAAAATATATATCAATATTTAATTATTCCTTTTAAGAAAAAAAATAAAACTATGATTAAACATGCAACTATTTTGGGTATACATACTCAATATATGGTACAACCTCTTCATAATTAAGTAAAACATAGCTTAAAGGTTGCTTTGTACTCTTCATCTATCATACATCTTTTCTTTGTTCTTCCAAATGCTCTTCCAAGGTGTTTGAAGATAGATAGTTTGTCCATAGAATCATCTTCTACCATCACATGACCTTCATCATTCAGAGGCACATTTCTATTCTTTGTAATGACATAATCCTCAAAATAATAAGAATAAAATGATGATGCTTCTTCTACTAAATATGCATTGCAAAATAAACCTTCAACTCTTGCCTTGTTTCTAACATTCAATTTCAACTTGTGAAGATAGCTACAACCATAATGTTAGGTTTCAATTATATTAAATTACAATATTACTTTATGTGTGAAATAATAAAACACAGCTAATTATATGTATTTACCTCTCAAAAGGATCCATCCACCTGTATTGCACTAGCCCTGCTATCCTTGCTTCATATGCCAAATAGACTGATAAATGCTCCATTGAGTCAAAAAAAGCTCGGTGGGAATAATTGTTCAAGCTTACAAAGAATAAGTGGTATGTCATATCCAGCCTCATCATGTCATCTATTTTGATTGTGGTTATAGTTAGTTGTTTGAAAAACAAAGTTCTATAAGGACATTCCAAACACTTAGGGGAAGTAATTCATGGAATGTAACTGGTATTAATCTCTACATAAATAAATGACAATCATGAATTTTCATTCCAAATAACTTAAGATTCTTCATATCCACGCATATACCCATATTTGACACATATCCATCAAAGAATTTCAAATTTTTAACTCATTCACACAATATCTGTCTTGCCTTCTTATCAAGTGTATAACAAGCTTTAAAGAATTTTCATGTTGCCTCGTTCAGTTTCAATTTAAGATGCCGACAGTAATCATTCACCTTTTGTCTTGATTTTAAAGTGTCTTTTGTTTTTCCGTCTACATTAAGGATAATCTTGAAAATATTGTCAAACACATTTTTTTCAATAAGCTTTACATCCAAGATATGATGAATTAAATTGGACTTCTAATAGGGAAAGTCCCAAAAATTACTACGTTTCCTCCAGCCAAATATATTGCATATTGGTCCATTAGTTTCAGTAGCATCCTTTTCAGTTATATTCTTCAAACCCAAACTCTAAATCTTTATCATAACATCATCTTCTAAATGAACTGTTGGTGCAACTATCATCAAAGTTTTATTTTTTAAAATGTAATTCTATTTCTTTGTAAAGGATGATTCGCAGGTAGAAACTTACGATGGTTATCAAACCATGACTGTTTACCACTAAATTTGAGGGTAAATGCATCAGATTTTTTCATGTAATATGGGCATGCGAATTGTCCTATAGTACTCTAGCAAGACAATATTGAATATGTAGGAAAGTCACTTACCATCCACATAAGGGCCACCCGCATAATGAAATTTACTTCTTTGAGATATCATATGTATTCATAGCAACATCCCACAAATGATTTAACTCTACTATAAAAGGCTATAAGAAAACATCTAGCATGTCTTTCTGATTTTTTGGCTCTGGAACCAATATTGATAAAAACATATATTGCTCCTTCATACACAACCATGGAGGCAAATCATAAGGTGTCACTATCACTGGCCATGTTGAATACTGTTGTTCAGATTTCCCAAATGGCTGAAATCCATCAGTACAGAGACCCAATCTTACATTCCGACTTTTAGCTACAAAATTTGATGTATATGATTAAAATACTTCCAAGCAAGTGAATCTGATAGATGACCCATTACCCCTTCTTCAACCTCATGCTCAGAATGTCATCTCATATCATTTGTTGTAGCATTTGATTCATATAGTCTCTACAATCAAGGAATTAAAGGAAAATAATACATCTTTTTAAATGCAACTTTCAATTTTTGTCACATATCTGCAACACAAGGTTCCTTCTTAAACCGAGGATGATCACAAAACTTACAGCTAATTAAATCACTATCACCACCCCAATATAACTTATATTCATTGAAACAATAATTAATTTTTTCCACTGGTAGACCCATTCCTCGTAGTAACTTCTTAGTGTTATAAAAGTTGTTAGTAACCAAATTATTAGCTGGAACAATCTTTTTCATCTATTCTTTCACCTGATCAAATAATTTATCAAACATATGATTTTTTGACTTAATGCTTATAAGTCGAGCCACAAGTGTCAATTACGAATATGTTTTACAACAAAGCCACAACTCATTATTTGTATCTTTGAGTATTTCATAAAATTTCTGAGCTTCAGGATTAGGTGGTTCATCCATGTAATCCATATTAAAGTTAGTACCAGCAGCTTCCATGACCATTCTATGGTATGTGTTTGATGCTTCTTCACCACAAGCAAACGATTTAGTACCCTCATTTCAAGAACTGTTTAGAGCCATTGTACTTTCTCCATGATAAAAAAAATAAAATAATTTAGTATAAATCCATATTTAGCCAAATGGTATCTTATAGTGCTTACATCATGAAAAGGAATATTCTGACACTTGTGATTATTACATGGGCACTTAATTTTTTCTCCATCCATCCATCTCGATTGACTACATGCAAAATTGATGAAAATTTCAAGCCCAATCAAAAATCTTTATTAAAAATTTTTTTCAATAACTTTTTGTACATCCACTGACGATGTGAACTCATTTTGTCTTGTTTTATTTACAAATAATAATGCTCAATCATTATTTTGAATTAAACATTCAATTACTTCAAAATATACTAATAATTAAATAAAATTACTTACAGATGAATATTTAAAAATTAAATATTGTGAATATTGAGGCAATGCATTGCAATAATCTACATGAATAGGTAAAGAAATTGTTAGAACGATAAAGATTAATAGATATCATGCTATTACTAGATAAAGGGAGCAAAATATGATAATGGACAAGAAAGGAAAGCAAAAAAGAAATAAATTTAAAGTTTGAAGGGGGAGAGGGAGAGAGAGGGCGAGAGAGAGAGAGAGAAAGGGGGAGGGAGAGGGAGGGGAGGGAGAGGGAGGGGGAGAGAGGGCGAGAGAGAGAGAGAGAGAGAGAGAAAGGAGGAGGAAGAGAGAGGGGGAGAGAGGGAGGGAGAGAGGGAGGGAGAGAGAGGGAGAGAAATGAAGAGAGAGAGAGAGAGGAAGGGGGAGAGAGAGATAGAGAGAGAGGGAGAGGGAGAGAAATGGAGAGAGAGAGAGAGAGAGGAAGGGGGAGAGAGAGATAGAGAGAGAG
The DNA here is from genome assembly GCA_029783825.1 of Sapria himalayana. Lineage (NCBI taxonomy): Eukaryota > Viridiplantae > Streptophyta > Magnoliopsida > Malpighiales > Rafflesiaceae > Sapria > Sapria himalayana. Next base: position 2,323,901 of record JAREIK010002378.1, on the reverse strand, counting down.
GGAGAGGGAGAGGGAGAGGGACAGGGAGAGGGAGAGGGAGAGAGAGAGGGGTGGGAGAAGAGAGGGAGAGCAAGAGAGAGAAAGAGATGAGAGAGAGGGTGAGGGAGGGAGAGAGTGAGAGAGAGAGAGAGAGCAAACAAAAAAGGAGAGCGAGAAAAAAAATAACAAGAGAGAGAGTGACATAGAAAGAATGAGAGAGGGAGAGAAAGATATACATAAAATGTAGTGTTAAAATTAGCAATTACATAAAAGAATAAAAAATTTTTTTCTATACAAACCTATCAAATATGACATCTTTTGTCATACATAGGTTCATATATGGGCTTAAGGCCCAAAGGGTATGATTAGGTAAGAGTACGACCCTTATTTCAACAGCATACTATATCTGACCAACAGACACTCTCATGTTATGTGCTTACATATTATTGATATTATATCTTTTATCATTTAATTTCAAGTTAGTGCAACAAATTAGTATTATCTCATCTATAATTATATGTTATTATACATATGGTATATGTAGTTATAAATAGTTATATATAGTTAAACATATAGTTATACACACACATATATATTCATACAATTAGTTATATGCAGTTAGTTATACAAAATATATACAAAGTTATAAACAAATATATAGATTTACATATATGCATACATAATTAAAAATATAGTTATTTTTATTTATATAGAGTTTTATATAGTTATACAAATATTTATATATAGTTATACACATATAGTTAAACATAATGTTGTATGTTGTTATACATGTAATTATAAATATAGTTACATGTGGTTATACATATCGTTAAATCATTTAATATTGGAGATGAAAATTATCCCCAGTGCAAATAGCTAGGGAAAAATCCCTAGCTAAATGGATATATTTTGTGAAAAATAAAATTTAAGAAATAATCACTTGCAATAAAATATAAAATAATAAAAAAATTTCAGATAATTATTTAGCAACAGATTTTGTCTCGATATAATTAGTTAGTGAAAATCCACTGCTAAATTCATGGTTTTCTTTGCGCGGAAATCTATGAAAATATTAGCGATGGAATTTATCTCGATATAAATAGCTAGGAAAATTTTGTCTCTAAATTCGTCACTAATTTTCTTGATTTTCTTAGCGTGGAAATCTACGAAAATATTAGCGACAAAAAATTTTCAATCAGACATTTTCATCACTAATCCATCACTAGTATTTATTTCAATATAAAATCAAAAATTCCTTGTTATTCCCTAGCTAATCTCTCTCTATTTAGCTAGGAATTGATCCATATCTAATAAAATTTCCCTAGCTAAATTAATATTTTCTTGTAGTGCATGATATTGCCTACATTAATTAAACTATAATGAATGAATCTTTGGTGACTCTTGTTGAATAAACTATAATCTTTTTTGAATCATTGGAACCCTTGTTGAAAAATAAAATCAGAAAGCAAAAGTTCCATTATCATGAGGCTTATCTTGATCCATAAAGACTTTTTTTAAGCTTGTAAAGTTTTGCTTGACCTTCCTTAGAATACCTTTTCAGCATCTTCATGTATATCCCTTCCTCCAAATAACAACGTAAAAAGACATTATTTACATTAAATTTAAGTAAAAACTAATCTTTAGCTACTTCCACAACTAGTAAAGTACAAATAGTTACCATTTTTGTAGTGAGGGAGAAGGTTTCATGATAAAATAATCTCTCTTATTATGTATATTCCTTAGCCACTATTTTAGTTTTATACATCTCAATGCTTCTATTATCATTAAAATTGAAATTTTTTAAACACTTATACCCTATGGGCACCTTTCTTGGAGATAAGTTAGCAATAACTCATGTATCAATCAATTCTAGAGCACATGTCTCAACTATCATGGCCTTCTCACCATTCACCTCATTTTTTTTGGCTTGCTAATGTTAATTAGATTTAATGTGTGTTAAAATAGAGGTGAAAGGCTTTATTGTTACTTTAAAATATATGATATGACAATATAGCACACAAAGGAGAAGGACTAGTTGACTTTGTTTGAACTTTTCATCTTGTTCAACTTCTACAAATAAGGAAGAGGGAAAGCCAAATGACTCATGAAGTCTAGTGGGTGTGAGGGCTCTTTTATATCCATGGTGAAGATTCTAGAAAAATGAGAGATGATTATGATATCTTGGGAAGGATATTAATTCAAGAGGTTATAATTCAAGAGCAAAATTGTGATTCTTCCTCTTTTTCAAGACCAAAATTGTCTAGTGAGTGATTTGATTTTTTTTTTTTTGTAGTTTGAATCTTAGGTAGTAAATTTTGGCTATTTTAGTTGTATGAATGAATGTTGATATGTTGAGTAAAAGATAATTCAAGAGGTTCTATTATGATATGACTTGTATCAAAATTGGTAACTCCGTAAAGAAGAGAAATGGCCCTTGATTTAAATCTGTGTATGTTACGAATGATGATAGAAATAATAGTCATGGACAACACTCCTGAGTATGAATAATCTAGTTTGGTTTATAAAAGGAGTTCATAAGGTGTCTTGTTTTGAAGAAGTGAAAAGGATATGTGTATGAGGTGCATAGTTGCAAGAACATGATCACTCAAGTTTTTTTTTAGGCATCCCATTTAAAATTTTACAACTTCAACCACATTTAAGAAGTTTTAGTGCTTTCTCTCTACTTCTATATTTTAATGTGGGGTATCCACACATGATTGTTGGTAAAATATATCCCTCTCAAAACAAAATTATTTCATATCAAACCTATTCCTATTGTCACTCATTATTTTGATTCTAGATCCAAATTTAGTCTCAATTATGATGAATACAATTTTCAATGCATTACTAGCATTTGATTTAAGTCTTGGCAAATAAACCTATGTACAACAACTAAAATTACCTACAATAATAATAAAAAAAATATTGTGATCCATTTGACCAATTTCATAGACCCACAATGTCAAATTGAATCAATTTTAAGTTGAAATTTTGTGTTGACTAATAGGAAATGTTAGTTTATGGATTTATGCTAAAGAATAGAAAGATCCAGCCTCCTCTATATTGGTAACTTTCTGAATGAAATCAAGTTCACTTATTTTTTAAGAGTTTGAAGGTTGACCTAACCCATAATGTTAGAGATTGAAATCTTCATCATTGATAATAATATATGTTAGAATATTTGTTTTACTACCAAGGGAAGATATGATTTTGTTGGGTTATTCTGCTTCCGATGTTTGTAATTTCATAGATTAGAAGAAAAAGAAAAAGAAAAATAGAATAGCAAACGATATATCCACAATCACAGTATATCAAACCACAATCCAATAAATCATGATAGAAAATTAAACCACAACAGAAACATAGAAAATAATGTGGTTCACTAGTCATTCAGTATGACTAGCAACATCCACCAGAAAAATGTTTATGCGTTTACAGATCATAACCAAAAACAAAGTCGTACAAAGACAGTAATAATGAAGAAAAATCACGCAGAGAGGAGAGACAAAAATGAACAATTCCAAGAAAAATTGACAGTAGTGAAAATAGAAATAAACATCAATTTATATTAAATAGTTTTTTATATCAATAATTGAGCGGGTTGGATCACTTAATTGGACCAGATTGTGCTCCAAAATTTTCCTCGACCCACTGAACAGGCAGTGTGAGCCCCGTTATTATGCTATTACTGCATTCTCAATCTTTCAATATTTTCTTTCTTTCACTAATATTAAAAATATTGAAACAGAAAATATTTTTGATTATACAAAATAGTTTATCAAAATAAACTATATACAACAGATTTTGTTCTGAGATGTGGGAAAGAGGATCTTTGGATAAGTTGATATAGACCTTGCCTGACCCGTACAACATAACTAAGAGAAAAAAAATAGTTCCAATTTGAGTGATTGTCACAATATCTCCATTTGGAAGATTCACTAATGAAAGATTTCTACTATAATGCATATGTATAACATAGTCGAGCATTTCAATTGAATTGTTTCTCCAATATCCACAATCCAAGTCACATCAAGAGCAACATTGGGTTTGGTATTTCAAATAAAAATACTTAAAGAAATACAAAAGATTTTGACATTTAAGCATGATTTCATGGAGATGCATGATGGTTTGTTTGGCTTTATAATTTAACCGAAGGATTGTTAGCATGAGTTTGTTGAAGCTTGAGAAAAGTCATAAGCTAAGCATATTCTTCATGACTCAAAGATAATTGGTTATTGCCATTTATCTACTCATGTCCATATGATAAAAGGGGAGTGGACTAATTGGCAAAGCTTTTACTTCTCCTACTCTTCCCATGAAGTTTGTAGCCATGAGAGTATCATTGTATCTTAAAGCTTTTTTTTTTATTGTAATCCAAGGTATTTGACAATGCTTTCATATTGGCTTATTGGGGTTTTCTTTGAAATATTTCTCAATAGAGTGTTATGACAATTTGCAAACATGCAATAATATATCTTATGAGAGTTCATTTTTTCTTTTGATATTTTTTCCATGTATTACAAGTGACATCATCTCTGTGGCAAGAGCTACAAAAAATATATATCTTCTATTCTCTTTTTATTTGATGATTAAATATATCTCAATGTGACTTGGAAAGTGTTTATCAATAAAATGTAAGCTTAAATAACCTTTTATGAGTCATGAAGACCCTTATAAAATTTCAACTCAATCTCTTCCATGATTATTCATAATATTCTTCATCCTTGTGCAAGTGCAATTTTAAATGGCTTCTTAGTTTATTAATTCATCACAAAAAAATTTAGACTTGAAAAATACATAATCACTACGTCTTAGTTTTGCACCAATATTGCAATTCCCTGCTTCACTTCATAAATTTAAGGTGCATTTTGTTGACCAAGATGATACTAAAGTTTTAGCCATAATTACTGATGATGATGATGATGAAAAATAAGAAAATGAGAAAAAGAAAAAGATAGTGATAATAATGATGATGATGATTGTGGTGGTGGTTATGATGAAAAAGAAGAAGAAATAGAACAATAATAATAATAATAATAATAATAAAATAAGATGAATTAGAAAAATAATAATAATAAGTAATAGAAAAAAAAGTAGTATATGAATGCTAATAATATTAGTAATAAAAATAAGAATAAGAATAATAAAAAGAAGTATAATACTAATAATAATAAGTAGAAAAACAACAAAAATAAAAAACAGAAGCTAAAAACAAGAAGATAGAGAAAAAGAAAATGATGAATAACAAGAACAAAAACAACAAGGATAATAATAAGAAAAATAAAAATAACAATAATAATAATAATAAGTAGAAGATGATTAAGAAGAATAAGAAGAAATAATAGCTAAAAAAGAAAAAAAAAGAAAAAAAAGAAATAAATAATAATAAGAAGAAAAAAATTAGAAGAAGAAGAAGTAAAAGAAGTTGAAGAATTAGAAGAAAAAAAATAAAGAATAATTAGAAGAAGAATAGAGAATAGAAGAAGAAGAATAAGTCGAAGAAATTAATGAAGATGAAGATGAAGATGATGAACAACTAGAAAAAGAATACATAATAGAAGAAGAAGAATTAGTAGAATAATATGAAGAAGAAAAAATACTAAGTAGAAGGAAAAGAACAATACAAAGAAGTTGAAGAACTATAATAATAATAATAATAATAATAATAATAAACAAAAAAAAAGAAAAAGAAGATGATGATGACGATGATGAAATAGAAGAAAGAAAAGGAGGACATGGAGGAGGAGAATAGGAAGATGAAGAGGAAGATAAGGTGAAGAAAAAAAAAGAATAAGATGAGGAATAAGTAGCAGAAGAAAAAAATAAATAAGAATAAGCACAAAAAAAACAAGAAAAATAAAATAAGTCAAGATAGTAGTACAAGAAGAACAAATGAAAAATAAGAAATAATTATAGTAGAAGAAGATAAAAAAATGAAGTAGAAACAAAAGAAATAAAAGCATAAAATGAAGGAGAAAAGAAAAAAAAAGAAGAAAAAAAATAGTATAAGAAGAAGAATATGATGATGATGATGATGATGAAGTAGAAGGAGGAGCAAAAGAAGAAGAATGAGAAGAACACATAAAACAAAAAGAAAAAAAAGAAGAGAAGAAGAAGATGGTGAAGATGGTTCAAGCAAAGAATAATAATAAAATATAAGAAGAATAATAAAACAAGAATAAAAAAATAATTTTGATTAAGAGGAAGAAGAATAAGAATAATAATAATGATAAGAAATAGAATATAATGATGATGAAAAGGAAGCAAGGGATGAACAAGAAGAAGAAGTAGAGGAGAAGAGAGAGAAGAAATTGAAGAAGAAAATGTTGATGATAATGATGATAAAGTATAAGAAGAAGAATAATAATAATAAATATAGAAACAATTGAAGAAGAAGAATAATAATAATTACAAGAAAAAAAATAGTAGAAGGAGGAAGAAGAAAAAGTTGTAGTAGTAAAAGAAGAATAATGTAGTAATGATGATGATGATAAAAAAGAAAAAGATAAAAAAGAAAAAATGAAGAAAATAAAAAAGAAGAAAAAAATAATATAAGAAGAAGAATATGATGATGATGAAGAGTAATAAGAAGAAGAAGAACTTATTTAGACTTATGAGATTGACATTTAGACTTATATTTACTGTAATACTTGGATGATCCATTTTCTTATGAACTTCTATTAGCTGCACTCATATGCCTAATGAGGTTTTGCTATAGTACCAAAAATCATAACATTTTTGGAATCATAGTAAAGCCACGACAAATTTTTAGTGTCGATGTTGAGGATTGAGCATATTTTCATTAAGTAGTTTTTAATTGGCTCAACTACTTGGGAAAAATATAGTTTTATATTTAGTTGATTAGATATCTATTTTGTTGTGTGTTCGTTTACTTTTTTTGTTTTTATTTTGTAGCCACAAATTATATGCACCAAAGATCTAGAAAAGAGCTAATACTTTTGATCAATAAATAAAAAGAACTATTAGATACTTATTGAGAAAGAGAGCTAAGAGAAAAAATATGGACAATGATAACACTAGAAACAATCAAGAGAGTATTGAACAACCTATCCAACAACTTGTTCCTTGCTGAAACCTTGTAGATTATTGGAGTAAATATTGGTAGAAAACTATTCTAGGAGCTAGAAATAACCAACTCAAGCAAACCAATTTGAATTAAAGTCAAGTCTCATAGCCATGATACATCAATAATAATATGAAAGACATATTTCAGAAGACCCAAACAACCATGTCATAATATTCATGGAGTTGTGTGACATGATGAAAAAGAATGAAGTTAGTCAACAGACAATCAAGTTAAAATTATTTCTATTTTCTTTGAGAGACAACGTAAGAATCTAGTTTTAGTGCATATCATGTGGATCAATTGAAATTTTGGATGAGCTAGTTAATATATTTTTAATCAAGTTCTTTTCATCCCAAACTATATCATAACTGAGAGCAAAAATTAGTCAATTCATATTAGAGAAGCAAAAAACATTATATGATGTTTAGAACTTATTTAAAGATCAATTGTAGAGGTGCCCATAATATGTATTTGAACTTTGGTGTCAAGCCCAAATATTCTATAATGGGCTAACTTATATGATTAGTTATATAATTATTATTACCTCATGTAGTTCCATAATAAACAAATCAATCAAGGAATCATATTTCTTATTTGAGAAGTTGAATAAAATGTTAATATTGAAAGCTAAGATGGATATATTATTCTACCAATGTTTAGCTCAAAAGAAGAAATAAGATGTGGGAGAAATAACAACCTTGCAACAATGAGAAATTCCAACTTGAACTATCAGGTGGAAGAAACCAATGTTTAGTAAATTAGAGGGTATATTTTTCAAACCTAATAATAATATCTCTATATATTATCAACCAAACATGAAAAATCATGAGAGAATATCATAGAAGAGGCGAGGTAATCTACAACAAAACATGGGTTCATATTAGTATGTCTTTGGAAGTTTCTTTATGGTTTACCAAATGCAAGGAGTTTAAAATATCAATTATAGCTAGTCGAGGGTAGCAAAGAAGCTCTCGTGATATCCATAACATTGAGGAGTAGAAAATGAGTAGAAGAATAGAAAACATAAGAAAATTTGAAAGGAAGAGCAGAGGCAAAAGGATAGAAAACAAAAGAAATTTGAAAGGAAGAACTGAAATAGAAGGGTATGTTATTACAGGTGAAGTTGCAACATCTTATGTCACAGCATCAGCACCTAAAGTTGCAATATCCCAAGTCACGACATAATTCAACCTTATTGCCCAATTTATGATACTAGAAGTAAAGAATGAAGAAGTAGAAAGGAAGAAATAGATACTAGTGAACTATGGCAATGAATAGAAAGATGAGGAGGACAAAGAACCATAGATAGTTTTAACTTTTCCAACCTAATTTTCCTTTTTCACTGTGGTTTAGAAAATAAAAGCTAGATAAAAAGTTTAACAAATTTCTCAATATTTTTTAAAAACTAGAAATTAATATACTCTTTGTGAAAGCTCTATCTTAGATGTAACAACATAAAATTCATGAAAGACAAAATGAGTAACAAGAAAAAATTGAAAACTAATGTAATAATGAGTATGACTAAAAAGTATAATACAATAATTAAAAAAAACTCCTAATGAAAATCAAAGATCTAGACATTTTTACCATCTCATGTAATATTGGGGTGCACACTTTTGGAAAGGCCCTATGTGACTTGAGAGTAAGTATCAACTTGATATCAATGTCAATAGTAAGAAGGTTGAATCTAGGTGAGATTATTCTAACTTCTCTTTTTTATACACATGATCGATAGATCTATTACATTTTTGAAGGGATTTGTTGAAGACCTACCAGTAAAAGTTGAGAAATTTATCTAATTTGTTGACTTTGTGGTGACTCCTATGCATTATTGATCTTTGGAAGACCCTTTTGGTGTTTGAATATGCATTGATTAGTATAAAGAAAAGAGAATTCATTCTGTGTGAGCAAATAACTAATAAAATTCTACCTATATAAAAATCTATAAATTTTAGATGATAAGGAAAAATACTAGAGGACCTATAGATACAGCATGATTTGAGAAAGTCATACCACGACTTGATAAAGTGCCTTGAGAAATAGATAAAGCTATGAAAAGTTTTATGAAGACACGAAGGAAACAATGACCAAGAAGGAAGGAAAATTGGAAATGAAAAGGTTGAGGCTGATGTATAGAAAAAAAATCACATCTAAAAATATCATGACTATAATAACCAGATCAACAAAGGAATAAGTCATGATAGGAGCTAAAGGAATCACGACATAGATAGATTAGAAGATAAAGGAAGAAAAAGTCATGAAAAATTTTAATATAATGACACCATTACAAAAGGGAACACAAAATAATATTATGATATATTTCAAAGTCACAACTATTGTTAAATAAAAAATATTAGACAATGATGGCATGAAAATTAATAAAGTCATGACATCTAAATACATGCTTCTAGCGAGAGAGACAACTAAAAAGGGTTATATTTTAAAGAATATACATGAGCAATATATTGACCAATGAAAGAAACAAATAAAGATGATCTTCCATCCAAAATTATTGATCAAATATACAAAGAGAAAGAAATGGAAAAGGATCAAATTCTATAATTAGAAAATATCTTGTTTAACAAATGTGGACAATCGAGATACTAGACTCAAAAAATAGTTTAACTAATAAATTTAATATATGATTTCTTGAGAGAAAACCAAAATGATTACTTTGTTTGGCTTGTGTGATTGTAATTATATATATATATATTCCATTGATTCATACACAAAATCCATAGACTAAATGATGTCGAGATGTCAAACCAAATTGCAACAATATACAATTATTTTTTATCCAATAAAAAAAGTCATGACATTCAAAGCTAATCATAATAATTTCTTCATGAAATGACCATACAACACATCACGACAACAAACTCAACCATTGTGCATGAGAATAAGTCATGATATTTTTTTTACATCGCAACTTATCCTATGAGATTCATGTTATGGTTCTGGTAAATTTCATATCAAAATTTCTCATCAGACTAGGAACCCACCAATGATCCAAGTGAATACAATTAAACGTTAAACAAAGATGTTATCTCTTGTAGTGCAAAAAAAATGATTCTGAATGGTTCAGTCGAATCCTAGCATAGTCAAGTGTCCGTGCAACTATCGGTTAACACAAATGTATCTTCATTATGTATTTTTTATTTTCTATCTCTCCCATTTTATAAAACATTGTAGTTTTTCACACACTTTTTAAAAATAATGTCATTAACGAAAAGGATGTGCCATTAATAACACACATTTCTAAAAGGACGTGTAATTAACTAAAAAAGAGAAACATGAACTTTAATTTTGGGCCCATTTTAAAAGTTCGTACATCTATTAATTGGACCAAACTATTTAATCCAATTAGTATAAGATTTGAAATGAATTTCAGACTTAAGATTAAGCCCAATTTATTTTAGTCAAACCAAAATAAAATAAACTATAAATATATATACATTTTTATGTGTGTGACCTAATAAATTCTCATAATATTAGTAGTAATTTTAAAATCTCATTATAAAGAAACAAGCAATGAGTGACATTTAGCAAATTGTTACTCAAGTGACAAAAATATAATAGATTCGACCTAACTTAATTTTGTAACTTATTTTATTATATGACTTAGTTCTTTTGTCCATGATATCTAGATTGATTTATGAGGAACAGATTGTGTCATCCTCACATCAATCTATATGTTTCTTGATCTTTGAGTAGACTAACTTAAAAAAAATAAGCTCGGTATCTCATATTAACTTATTAGAGCATTACCATGCATTTTAGTAGTCCTACTCAATCAATGGGCCAACTAATATCACTTTCATTATATAGAAGGGACACATTTTATCTATATCTATCACATTCCTATGCATAATTTATTGTATACCTAGTAAATAACTTTATAACCACCCTTTTTACAAGTGGTATTTGCTGAATCTAAAGTATATAACTCCTTATATAAGGAATCATTGTGACTTCAGGTCAAAAGATAATTCATACTAATAGTCACTATGAGAATGTGTATGACACATAACTATTCATTCAATATTATCATAATGGAATAGTTCAGTATATGTTCTCCAATATATACTAATGTGTTAACTTAATATCTCATATTAATTAACCAACATGCTAGTCTTAATACATTAATATTTCTCTTGAATATTAATATTCGACTAGAGATAATTTAGAGTAATATTCGATAGAATATTTTACTCTAGAGTATTATTATATTAATCTAATATTTGCACAGATATATATAAATATAATAATGTTAAAATATAGCCTTTTACATATAATCTATGATAAAAAAGTCCCAAAATAATCATCTAATGATTGACTTATAAGACATACTCTAACAATTCCATATACTCTATTATGACTATTTTTTTAAAGTCATGAAATATTATTGATACTTCATAATAAGTCAAAATCCTAACTATTTTGTGTTTCTTTTTCTTGCACCACCACTAATGAACCTTCCGTGATGAAGATATGTGTCGAAGATTAACACCATATCAGATGGAGAGACAATGATGTCGAGGCTTAGAAGAAGAAGATATGAAGCTAAAAGTAGTTGAAAAGCAAAGGGAAAACAAAACAAAGCAAGGCTCAATGTGATTGAAATTCAACTTTCATCATGTCACATGACATTTTTTTGTTAGAGAAGAAGAAAAATTGGATGTCCAATACTTTGGCACCAAAGAATTTCATGGGTAAATGAGGATTCATAGAGATAATCCAATCATTCTAAGAAATAATTGATAAAAACAATTGGATGAATATGTGTTGACATCTTGAAAGGGGGAAACATGATAGCAAAAAAAAAATTCTACTTGAGCATCGACGTCATGCAAGAAAATAAGTATTATGTATGAAGAGTATGATTGCATTTCAATACAAATTTTATCAATTAAACCTTACAATTGGAAGGGATTTTGGACAACACAAATTTCAAAGCCAAAAAAATGCAACCCAACTAAAAGATAGTCATCAAAATCTTGCTGAATAACAAGGAAAGATAAAGAGAAATAATAATATGCCGATGAATGAAGAAGACAATGTCTGACTTTATTTCTATGTTTAGTCTTACATCCTTCCCTCCATCTCTTTACTATTAATCAATGCAGAGAAATTTTGCTATTTTCTCTATTGAAGGGATATCAGATGAATGTTAACAAGATATCAAAGAAGTCTTTCCTAGATTACCAAGAGGTATTCTTAGACCACATTATTCATCCCTCTTTATCACACTATTATGTCATGCTAAAGAAGTCCTAACATATGAAAACAAAAATAAATTATGCCGATGAATGTGCCTCCTAACATTAGTTGGAAAATGAGAGGAATTAAAGGGAAGAAAAAGATATTATTGATCTTGAAAGTGAAAACTATATAAAGTTGGACCATAAGGATCAACCTTCCTCAAAGTCAAAACTAAAGGAAACAATGGAGGAGATGATTATAATTGAAACGAAGAATTGCACCTGAAAGATGAAAAGAAGATATGGTCAGAATATATGGGAGAAGTCCTAACCATACTGAAGAGCATGAAATTAGAGACTATTGATAGAGAATCATGACTAAAGTAAGAGCTGAAAAGTATGTGCATTCATTTTATATCATAGTTGAAAAAAAAGTGGCAACTGATAAAAAATATACATGAAGAACATGGAGAAAAAAGACAAGATAAAAGCCAAACAACATGATGTATTATGGAGAATGTATTGGAATGCAAAGGAAGGGTTATTTCTTGTCCCACTAGAAAAAATTTAAAGAATGAGTGATGAAGATTTTGGAGGAGCTAATAAAAAGAATTGAGACTTGAAATAATATTTAGTGTTGAAGTCCATCTCCAATGAAAGGTGGTGGATGATACAAAAAAGGAAATGAAATGACATAAAAAACTATCAACTTTAAAGATAAACTATGAATAGAAGATGTGGGGATGTGCACCACTATTATGACATTGTTACACTGCCTAGTTTTATTAGGCAGTGTAACAAAAACTCATTGATGAGAGTATTTTGTCAACAAATATTCACAAATATATAGGTCATATAAGTAATAAAGAGAACTTTTGTCTAAATATTAATCCTTTAGAAATTGAATCAATAGTTCGGTCAATCAATTATGGGATAACTCAATTCTAGTTAATTAGATTTCTCATATTATAATATCAATTTTAAATTCATGATTTCTTTATTTAATTTAAGTGATATATGTTTATATAGTTTGAATTATATTATGTTTTGACATAGAATGGATGTTATCTTATTGTATAATGACTTATTATCCTAAAAACATATAAAGTAGTTATCATTATTAAGCTCATCCCAAATAGTGGCCCTTCATTGTTGTCGCCTCAATATGTTACCATCGAGACAACAATTCATCTCTATTAGAAACTCATCCACAACTCATACCTTTTAGGCAACTCATCAACTATCCTTAATGGTTACTTTTTATATATAATTTTTTTTGACATCGTGTCATAAAGATCAAGTATTAACATGGTTTGTAAATATTTGCATATATAATTTTATAAGTATCATACTCACATAATTAATAAATATTTTCCTCAAATTTCATCTATGCAAACCTTATGAGTGAAAGAAACTTAAAAGAATAATTACCACCTTATGAATCATAATGTGCTCGTGCATATCCTAAGAATTACCTATCAATATCCTCCTATATGATGATGTGACTTACACACAAAAATTGAAAATCTTATGAGAATATTTTATATAATGCTCATCTTAATTGTAAACTAGTTCTTCTAAGTTATGTATAATGGATTGGTGTATCAAAACATTAATACTTTTGGCTTCATAAGTATCGTACTCATAATGATTAACATAAACAAGATTGAGATTTTACTATATAAATTTATCTCATGTATCACTATCAAAAGGGCTATCATTTTCTTCCTATCGCATACACGAGTGAGCCTCATGGTTTACCTGTTACCGTCCATCATGATAATCTTATACAAACCCACCAATTATCAAAATCCAAATTCAAATTTTATTTAATCACTTATCCATCAATTTCTATAACACAATATAAATCAAATCTCATTCATCAATATATATCACACAAAAAAAAGTTGCACAAATCCTAGACCACATGTTATTTTGACACAAATTCACAAATTTATCATAGAAAGAATGGTTTGAGAGTTGTGCCCCCAACATTGGGAATTATCTTATGTCTTGCATCCCTTGCATGCTTGTAGAGCTCATAGGAAGTGCAAAATTAACCCTAGGGTTTGGTAGATGCACTTTGGCTTTTGTTGGTGTGTGGAAGAAGAAAAAGAATGAAGATGTCCATGATTTTTCTCTATTCCTATTTTATACTCAATTGATTGTACATTACTTTTAAGTAGAAAGTCACCTTTTGGAAGAACACCACTACGTTAGATTTCATCTTTAAAACTAGAGGTCATCTCTCTAAAAAGTTATCGTGATTCTGAAATCTATCTTAATCTTTTAATAAGACAAAATCATGACACTAAACAATATTCATAACTTGAGTCTAATATCTCCATAATACAAAGTTGTGGTACTAAGAATAACTATGATTTTGATATTTATCTTTTTTATTTATTATATAGTCATGACATTAGGAATGACCAATGTATGTAAATGACCTACCATGTAATAATATAACTATGATGATGAGAAACGGCCATGGGACAAAGAATGGTTTATCATGTCACTCAAGTGGCCACAGTATTAGGAATAACCATAGTGTTGGCCTTGACTTCTCTCATATAACATATAGCCATGGTACTGCTAAAAAGACATGACTTTGGCAATTATCCAAGACATGAAAGTCACAAATTTTCTTTCTATTAAGGAAAAGAGTCGTAGCCTCGAGGAATGGTCATTTGAGATAATTGCTAGATAATGTCATTGTATCATTTCATGTCTATAAGTGAAAATCCTAAATAATTGTCATATCTTTGACCTATGTAATTTTGACTCCATAATATTTCATAGCTCAAAAATTATGACTTTATAAAAAAAATCATAACTCTGACTTGAGATAACTAAGTCATATTAAATATAATGTTATGATACTAGGATGTGGTCATAACTTTATGATATAAATATAGTTATGAGTTCATGATATTAATGTAGCCATTTCTCATCCCAAATTCCTCTCATTACTCTAGATCTAAGATCTAAGATTGATTCTAAAATTCATAGATCTAAGATTGATTCTAAAATTTAAAATATTTATTTTATTAGAATTGGGTTACCTCATTATTGAATAACCAAACTATTGATATAATCTTTATGAGATTGATATTAAGATAAAAGTCCTCTTCAATAGTTGTACAGCTTGTTTACTTTTAGATCTCTATTAATGAGATACTCTCACTAATAAGCTTTGTAGGACACTGCCTAACTAACAAAATTCAATGGCATAACAAAAGCACAACAAGTTTTTGGTATAGTTTGTAAAGATTATTTAGTTTGGTTAATCAATAAGAGTTGATATAATTATCATTGTAAAAGGATGATTCTTTTTTAATAATTTAGTTAGTGTTGAATTTGATAATTCTTTCTGAATGACTGAATCTAAATGCTAGTCTTATTAATATATTTGGAAAGTGGATAGTTGCCTTTTGATGGTTTGCTTTAATCCTTTTTCCTTATTTTTTTTGAGCACTAGTTTATGAGCCAAATTTGTGGGACTAATCTAACTCTTCTAGACCCATAAATCAAAAAAAAAAAAAACTAGATAAGAAATTGCTAGAAAAAAAGCTACTAAAGAACCCATTGAGGGAAATGAAAATAACAAAGATCCCAAAGGTAATAATGTACAAGTTTTCCAGCAACCCATCCACCTCCATACCTTGAGAGTCTATTGGAGGCCCATGATGATGGACATTTATTTAGGTATTTGATTGTAACCATTGAAATAAAATTATTTTTTGATCAAACTTAGTCTTAACTTTATGATTCTATAGCACCAGTATAGCGGAATGGTCTTAGAGGATCCTAATGGACATATGATATTTTCGAAGCTATGTGATAAGGTAAAAATGAATGCAGTTAGTTGTTTGGTGCTCAAATTACCAAATAGCATAAAATATTTTGATAATTTAAGTGATATATAGATATGAAAATATAGATAATATGAGTTAATTTCATATCTTTGGCATTTGATGAGTTTTGATGAATAGTTATAAAATCAAAAAATTTTTGGAGGTATTTAGTAAATAGGATAGAACATTGAGCCTCATGTAGTTTAGGTGTCTATTTTTAGATAAAATTTTACTTATTTGGTTGAGGTAATTCTCATATGCCATAACCCTACCTATTCATTAGAATAATCTTTCATTATGTGACAAATTCTTAGTAGCTATGATATTATCATGGAGTCATAGCTACATTATCTAAAAAAATTTAAATAACTAAGATATTAATTCTCCATCATAGTAATCAAGTTTCTTACTAATACTCGAGGTTATGGTCAAGTTTAAGTGTCATGACTTTATCTTTAATATGACATAAGTCTTATATGTTAGAATTGTGGTTTTTTTTACAAAAAAATGACTTTTGAGCTATACAAAATTTTAAAGCCATAACTACTCTTTCCAAAATCACAATAATTATTTTATGACTTTTGAGAAACTAAATATTATATAGAATATTACTCGAGTATAGACATTTCCAAGGCCATGACTATTATCTTCATAGGATAGCATAATCATGACTTGTATTTTCAAGCTAATTGTTAGTATTGTGACATCCTCATAGTACCATAACAATATGATATATGATAGAAGAGAAGACTAATGAAGTAACCACCCATAACCCATAACACTATAGATACTTAAGAGATTTGAAGAGAAAATTATGTATCATAGCCATTTCCAAGTGTCATGGCAATGGCCAACACATGAGAGAACTTCGCAACACATGGTCATATAAATCTCAAAGAAAAACCATTATTAATTTCATGGCTTCTACAAAGTGTCATGGCTATATAATAAAATGAGAAGTAATTCACCACTTCATGCCCATTTCCAAGTATCATGGCCCTTTATTGATAATAAAAGGATAAAAACATGAAGTCATTATTATTTCATAGTGCCACAACTTTTTGTTACAAAGATATTATGCTCCAGTCATAATCATTTCTAGTGTTGTGACTTTGTTTTAAAGTAATATCAACATATAATATAGAGTTATGGTATTTTCTAGAGTCATGACCTCAAGCCAAAGAAATATAATTTAAAGTTGTGATATTCTTTTAAAATCCATGACTTCTTGCTTAGAGTAATGCATGATCGGCCAAATAAAAGTAGAAGATAAAGAATTTTCATGTGATCTCTCATATTACTTTTCTTTTTCCTCACGCAATAAGAAAAGCCACGACAACTACCAAACTATAAGAATAAATTTTATACTCTCAAGGAGTTCCACAAGCAAGTAATGACTACAAGATTAATGCAAATCCCTATAGTTGGGGGGGCATGGGTTTCAAACTCTTCTTCTCTAGGATGGATTCAAAAAATTTGTACTAAACTAGTATTGGTCTAGGGTTTGTGTAAATTGAGATATGCGATATGAATTTGGTTTTTAATGAATGAATGAATATATTAAATTAATTTTGTGTTATGGATATGACTAGATGGTGATTTAATAGAACTTGAACTATGATTTAACTTTAGTAGGTTGTGAGATTTTCATTGTGAATAATGATAGGTAGACCATGAGGCACATTCGTACCTATAGTAGAAAAAAAAGTGATGACCCTTTCTAGCTATGATACATGATATTGACCTTTATGTTGAAACCTAAATTTTGAGTATGTTAATCATCATGAATATGATAATTACAAAGCCAAAAGTGCAAATATTTTCAAATCTAAAAGCTAAATCCTATTAATGTGTTTGAACATGTGTGGTTGCATTTGACTTTTTTTTGTTTTCTTTACTCTTTATTTTTTTTAGTACCAATTTATGAGCCAAATCTATGTGAGTGAGCGAATCCCTTTTGACTTAGACATCAAAAGAGCTAGAAAAAAATTTTCTAGACAATGAGCTGATAAAGAGATTATGATGGGCACTGGTAGTAACAGAGAGACCTAAGATGGTAATGAGGAAGTTATCTAATAACTCATCTGCTACCATACCTTAGGAGATTATTGGAGGCTCATAGTGATGGATAGTTATTCTAGAATTTATTTATAACTAGTTGAAGCTAATTAAATTGAGTTGATATTGAGTCTAATAGTTATAGTTCAATAACACTAGTATAGCAAAAAAGCATTAGCAAACCATAATAGACATGTCATTATATTTTGGGGCAATGCTACACTAGGAAAATGAATTGGTTATTTCTATTCTCATAAAGTTATACTTATTTCTTAAGTTATATGTCTTATGAAATAAAGTTATGTTTATTTCTATTTTCATTGAGTTATAAGGCTTGGAGTTGGTTAAATTATTTACCAAAGGGCTCTATTGAGAGTTTAGATGAATTAGTGAGTGTCTTTCTCACTAAATTCTTTCCACCTCAAATTGCATCTCAACTATAGGGCGAGATAAACCAATTTCTACAAGAGGAACATGAGAATTTATATAATGTTTGAGACTATTTTAAGGAGTTGTTGATAAGATATCCTCAAAATTTATTTTAATTATGGTTATAAGCCCAAACTATCTACAATGAAATAAACTAATTTAAATGATAATGATTGATGTGGCTACTAGCGGGTCAATTTTGAATAAATAGTCAGAGAAGACATATCACTTGTTTGAGGAGCTAGTAAAAAATAACTATCAACCTTTAATATTTCATTTATTTAGGAGAAAATAGGCTGGAATATTGGAGTTGGATTGGTTCGCCACCATTGAAGCAAAGATCGAAGCTCTCTAAAGAAAGTTTGATAACAAAAAAAAAGAGAAGAATATCGGGAGTGATTGTCATTTTGCATCTACATGAATCAGTGGACTTAGTTCATATTTATCAAATGGAAGAAGCCAACTAAATTCAAAATAAAGGGTCATTGTTTTAACCTAACAATAATTTCCCAATGCATTACCATATTAACATGAAAAATCACAAGAATTTTTTATATGGAAGCTATGAAAGTGGGTTGTAACATATCGCACAATCCACGAGAAACATTGAGGATAATGCAATGAACTATGTCATGACATTGTTACTCTATCTAATTTATCTAGTTTGGTGACATCTCAATAGCTTATTAATAAGTATATTTTGTTAACTGGGATCAGCAAGTGAATGGGCATACAAATAGTATATTAGACTTTTACCTAGATATTTATTGCATATAGATTGTATTGGTAGTTTAGCTACTAAACAAAATATATATATTATGTTGGGAAGAAAACACATGTTGGGATATTGGGAAATGATCTAATACAAAAATAGCATATAAGGTAGTTGTTACTAATGAGAAATTCTCAATGATGGTCTTCTCATAGTTGTCCCCTAAGATTGTCACCATAAAGAAAACAATTCATCCATGCGTAAGGGTTATTCATAATCTTATAATTTTAGGCAACTTTATTAACTATCCTTGATAATTATTTCATATACACACCCTTATTTAGTAGACTCCATTATCATTGAGATAAATGATTGGCATGATTTGTAAGTATTTATACTTATAGCTTCATAAGTGTTATACTCACACAATTAATATATGCTTCCCTCAAATTTCACTAGTAGGAACTATATGAGTAAAAGTAACTTGCAAAAGTTGTCATTACCTTGTGAGTCCTAATATATTCATGCATGTCCTAAAAATTATTTGTCAATATTCTCTTAATTAATCATGTGACTCTCACAATAATAGGTGAATCTCTTAAAAGAACATTATATATAACATCCATCCCATTTAATAATGAGTTACTTAAAGACATTTATAATAGATTGACATATTAAAATTTTTCCACTCCTAACTTCATAATTATTATACTCATGATGACTAAAATGCCTTAACTTTGAAATTCAATATATAGGTCTACCTCATTCATCATAGTTGGAAGTAATATCTTTATTTTTCTATCATATACATGAGTGAGTCTCATAGTTTACCTATCATCATCTACTATGAAAACCTCATACAAACTCACTATTTGTCAAAATCCTAATTTAAGTTCTATTTAGTCGCCATTTTTTAATATTCATAACAAAAAATAAAGCAAACCATTAATATATTAATAATCCAAACTAATTACATCACATAATCCAAATCATACAAACTCTAGACCATACTAATTTCATATAAATTTCTAAATCTTTTTCTAGAGGAGAGGGGTTTGAAAGTTGTGCCTCCCTACTCTAGGGAATGACATAATTCATGCATTACTTACTTTTTGATAGAGCCCCTATGAAGTGTAAAAATTTACTCTAGAGTTTGTAGTTGTCATTGTTTTGCTTGTTTCATAATGGAGAAGGAGAAGAAATGGTAAGATCCTGAATATTTTTTTAACTTTCACTTTTATACTCGAGTAGCTTTACATTACTCTAAGTAGGATGTTGTGAGTTTTAGATGAAAGTCATAACTCCAGCCTTCATCACTTCATCTTGAAGTCATGACTCTAAATAATAGTTGCAATTCTATTCAACATATTGATCTTTCAGTAATTCAAAGTTGTGGTGTTATAAAATAACTATGGCTTCATAACTTTAATGTTTGGTCCATAGATGGTTGTAGCACTATTAAATAGTCATATAGTGAAGATAGCTTCTCATATTTTTATATAACTGCAATGCTATGTAGAGGCAATGACATTGGCAATTGGTCTTTATTAATTTGTATGTGGTCGTGGCTCTTGAAACTAGCAGCAATCCAAAAATAATCATTCATCTCTTTTAAATTTTGTGATATTGTGAATGATCATGGTACTGACCTTTTCTTCTTTCATATAATATATTGTTGCAACACTATTAGGATGTTGTAGCATATGCACTTAACTTGTGTTGTTGCAACACTATGGATTTATTTTCTAAGCTAAGTATGGTTGTGACTCCATGAAAATATCATAGTCATTAATAATATATCATATAGTGGAAAGATTGTATTAATGAGTTGATAAGGTCATTACATACAAGATTTTTGGATCTACCTCATCTACTAAACACATCCAAAAAAATTCATTCGACTTATATTCAAATTTCTCTAAAATACCAAAAACATGAAATCAACTCATATTCACCAATTTCTACATCTACACATTATTCTCAACCATCAAAACATACTAGAATGTTTGGTAAATTGAATATGGAACAAACTCCCACATTTAAACAATTAATCATTTCCAAACAATAACCTCCCCCCCCCCCCTAAAATAATAACTTCCACAACATCCAACATTTTAATTCAATTCCATACAATGGGTATGTCATCATAATATGAGAATAGACAATGATATTATAAGTCATAGTAGTGATAAAGGTGGCTGATATAACTTCCCTTTAGGATCATACTCCCAAAAAGAAAAATATATTGAATAGTGCTCAAAGGATAACGTATGAATGGATGAAATCTTTGAATCTCCCATTTGTGTAGAAAATAGATCCAATATCTTCACCAACATGCCATACTGGTCTTATTTATCTTCTTCCCATTGAGTTTAATGCAACCTCAAAGCTTCCTATCACATAATAAATATTATTTTTTTCTTATTCATGATGTCCCTTTCTCCATTATTCTTTTCAAATACACCATAGCTATTTTATATAGAATTCCAAAGCATTAGGTGCTTCATATCAATTCTACTTCCACATGTTTCATTCCTTCCTCCAAGAGTTTGTAGATTCAATTTTCAAACTTTCCAACCTTTTTCCATTATTCTATGCTATCAGTATCTATACCATAAAATTAATGAAATTATTAGTATAATAATAATATAAACCAAATACATCATATAATTCAAACCATATAAATCCTATCACATTCTAATTTCATACAAATTTATGAATACTTTTCTAAAGGAGAGGATTTTGAGAGTAGTTCCCTCAACTTTAGGGATTGACATAATTCATGCATCCCTTTCTTGCTTGTAAAGCTCCTAAGAAGTGCAAAATTCACTCCTAGGTCCTATTGTTGACATGAATTTTCTTATTTCATGAGAGAGAAGAATAAATGGAGAGATATAAAAATTCTTTAACTTTTTTTATACTTGGGTTGATTTGTATTATTCTAAGTAAAAATTCATGACTTTTAGATGAAAGTTGCACCTCCAGCCTTCATCCCTTTAGCTTGAAGTCGCTACTCTAAAAAAATGGTCATGACTTTGTTCAACATCTTCATCATTCTATAATACAAAGTTGTAGCACTAATAACAACTATGAATTGGGCCTAATCTTTATAATATACAGAAATAATCATAACTTGAGCCTAATCTCTTTATAATACAAAGTCATGACACTATAAAAATGTTGTGACTTCATGCCTTCAATATTTTTGTCAATAGATGGTTGCAATACTATAAATTTGCTATAAAATGGAGATGACTCCTAATATTATTATATAGTTGTTGCATTCGTGAGGAGCCCATGATATTGGTAATTAGTCTTTCTTGATTTGTATGTGGCCATAATGATGGTAATTAGCCATGGCACAAAAATAATTCTTCATCTCTCTTAAGTCTTTACAACAATATGAATGACCATGACACTAACTTTTTCTTTTCTAGTACAACATATTGTTGTGGTAGTGTAGTGTTAGGATACTACAACATTTGAACTTTGCTTGTACATACAATTCACTATTATGATTTTCTTTGAGGATAAGAGTCCTGACCTTGGAAATAGTCATACTCGAGTAATATCTTCTATAATATTTAGCATTCCAAAAGCAATGGCCTTGGCATGAGTACTTATGCTTTTTTAATTTTGTGTAGCTCAAAAGACACGACATTATAAAAGAGTCATGACTCTTATTTGAGACTATTGAACCACATATAAATAAAGTCATGGCTATATGAAATTTGTCATGAACTTGAGCATGAGTGGGGTACTTAGCTTCTATGATAGAATTATTGTTGTTGTGAAAATTTTCTAATCTAAGTATGGTTTGACTCCATGATAATTTCGTATGCATTAAGAATGAGTTGCACAAGAAAAAGATTATACTGATAAGTTGATGGAGTCATGACATACAATAATTGACAATGACGATTTAGGTAGACTTTTAGCCAATAATAGACACTAAAACCATGAAAAAATTATAGATCTACCTCCTCTACTAAATACCTCCAAAAAACATTGATTTCATGACTATTCATCGAAGTTCTCTAAAACCACAAAATTATGAAATCAACTTATATTCACCCTATTACCACATCTACACATCATTTTCAAACACCAAAAAATACTAGAATATTTAGTAAATTGAACATTGAACAAGCTACGTACACAAATCAAAGAGGCTCAAGTTTTAATTATTAACCATCACGAAGAGAAGAAAAGCCAAGTTTAGATGAAGAGATGCAAGCTATCCTAGTATAATTGAAAAAAAGCATGATGTCTATGATAATCAGATTAGAATATTTGAAGTGAGAATTAATACAATGAGTTTGGTGATGATGAATACTGAGTATTAACTCAATCAATTATTATTATCAATAAAGAAAAGAAGAGTACAAGAACTATCAAGTGATATGAAAGTAAATCTAAAGAATTATTTCTTTAAATTACTTAAAAGTGGGAAGGAGCTACTAAGGCATTTTGAACAAAATGATTCTAGAACTTTTGGGTTTGGGGGTGATGGTCATGCAACTTTCTCAAAACTCAAGTCTCTAAAGCTACATAGGTATTTTGAACAAGATGATTCTAGAGTTTTTGTGGGTAATAAGGCAACGAATTTTTCTAAAGTTGCCGCTCAGTTTGAAATTCTTTAAGAAATCATGACCTCACCTAAAGAAAACTAAAATTATGATAGATGTGATGTCGTGATACCTAACAAGGATATAACTCCAAAAGAAGTATAAACCCAAGTTTTTCCTAAATATGAAAAAAAAGGAAACAACAAATTAGATGAATAAATGAAGCTTTCCCAAAGCTAAGAAGAGAAAGAAATAGATTAACATTTCGAAAAGTTTCTCAATATATTTTAGAAATTAGAAGTAGATATATTATTTACTGAAGTTATAGCTCAAATGCCAAACTATTATAAATTTAATGATTAATAAGAAGAATTCGAAAATATTCAGGATCATTAATATGACCAAAAAGTATAGTACAATTATTTAAAGAAAACTTCTGAAAAAATTAAAAGACCTCAAAAGTTTTACTATACTTTTCACTATTGGATATTACACGTGTATTTTGAGAACAATTTTCAACTTGATGCATATATCAATTGTATGACGATTGAATCTTGGAAAAATATTCTAATATCTCTCTCATTCCAAATGATGGATCAAACTATCAATGTGCTTAGATTAAATTATTAAAGACATATTGCTGAAGGTGAATATCTTTATTTTCCAATAGATTTCTATGTATTGGATATTGTCAAAGATAATTATGCACCATTAATATTGGGGCGACCATTTGTGGTCATGGGACAAGTCCATATCAATGTCAAGAAAGAAAAGTTCACTTTCCAAGTTAGTTAGAAACAAGCAAAGTTTAATTTTTATAATGGCTTCTGGATATAGATGAAGAAATGA
Source organism: Sapria himalayana (assembly GCA_029783825.1). Taxonomy (NCBI): domain Eukaryota; kingdom Viridiplantae; phylum Streptophyta; class Magnoliopsida; order Malpighiales; family Rafflesiaceae; genus Sapria; species Sapria himalayana. Next base: position 2,299,161 of record JAREIK010002378.1, on the reverse strand, counting down.
ATTATTGGAGAATTAACAAACTCTTTTGCACCACAATACAATACAAAGTGAATTTTTAGTGGAAAGAGGTTGCAAAAGACTATTTTTCGAAAGAAGATGGAGAGTATGAAATAGAAAAATAATTTTAGAGAAGTGATAGCAATGAAGATAAGGAATACAAAGAATTATCTTAGAGCTACAAAAATAAGAAAATAAAAAAAATGACTATAATGGGGCATTACATTCTTCAAAGTCATGATCCCTGAGGAGTCTTATATTGATAGCTCTAAAGAAGTTGAGGCATCAATAGAGAAATACAAGGTTGAAACAAAAATCATGGACAAGCAAATCAAAGAAAAGCCATGGATGTGCCTAGTGTCATAACTTTGGAGATAGAAGAATAAATTAGTCCATTAGAAGCTTAAGGATAAGGCTACGACTATGCATAATGTCATGACTTTGGATACACAAGAATAAAAGGCCAATAAAGAGCTACAAGATAAAACCATAACTTCAATTATAGTTGTGACTCTAGAGTTACAGAAAGAAAAGTGAAAGTAAAGGCTTATAGCTAAAGTTATGATAGAACTAAACATCGTGACTTTGGAGATCTAGAATAAAAAGGGATAATGTAGTGGAAAAGAGTGAGCCACAATATTCACTAAAGTCAAAACATCAAAGGAGAAAATAATTTGAGAAACAAGTATAGCTAAACCAAGACTAAAAGCAGAAACAAACAAGAAGGGGTAAAATAGTATGCTATGAAAATAACTTAGACATTAGAGATCTCTGTTGGAGTAAAAGAGATTTTAATGATCTAGTCATAGAGGTGTCAAATGGGTTATGTCGTGCAGACACTACCCTTTTTCTCGACATAATGAATGGTCCACCTGCCCACCATGGCATGGTGGGCATTACAAAGTGCACAGCCATGCCGAACAAAAAAAAAATGGCCACATGGCTAGCCAATTAACTCATCCACGTGGCTAATTTTTTTTTTAAAAATGGACTACCCATGATGGGGCGATCAAATTTAAAAAAAAAATAAAATAAAATTGCTTGGATGACTACTCAACAGGGATCCCGTTGGGTGGTCACTTGGGCTGGTTTACTATTCTGTCAGCCTAGGCACATGGTTCGTGCTTAGCCCGACATGAGGCATGGCTCATGCCGGTCTAGCACTACATGAATCATGCCAATGGAATCCATGTAAGCCAGCCACCCATGACATTTTCATGAGATGGGTTCTATAGAAAAGGTTTGACATGGTTTGACAAAGTGCTCCACTCGACCATGCCACCATGTCGTGCAGGGCTGGCCAGATAATTTTAATGTCGTGGCAGTCACGACATGGTGGTAGGGTCATGCCTAACAAAAATAGGTAGTACCAACATAGCACAACCCATTAGATACCTCTAAATTAGGGTAGCATAGAACTCATGAAGAAAAGCAATTCCAAGAGAAGATTGAGGGCTGATATTGTAGTGCTTATGTAAAAGAAAAAGGCCATTATTCACACCACATGAAGAAGAAAGTAACCCATCAAGAAACCATCGGTGTAACCTTAACAAATCTAGGAGTGTTGAGTTATCATGGTGTAACTTACCCAAGATGTAAGAACTGGTCTGCCGTATGAGCAACAATTATGAATATTATATCAAAGGGAGCTCGATGTCCACAAGCTTGTAAATATGAGATAATGCATCTACAAAATTATTTGTACAATCATGTTTATATTCAATATAAAAATTGTAGCATAGAAGTTTGTGAACATAACCATGTTGATTAGGCATTTGAATTATTTATTGTTAGATGTATTTAAACTATCACTAATACATTAGATCTTATAAGAACTCAAAAGTTAAATGTGCTTGGTTATGATCACTACTCAAATAATTGATTAGTATGGAAACTTGTCATTTGCATCTACCATGGGGTTGGTAAGGAGGATTGGGAGGAGGGTGAAAAATTTTTTTTGAATGACTTATTGTAATAACTATTTGATGTTGTGGTGTTTTGTGCATATAATGAAAAATCTAGCAAGGTGGTATTATCTCTATTTTTATATTGTAGCTACAATTGCATGAAGTTTCTTATTTTTAGTTGAAGCTCCTTGTAGACATAACCCCAATTTTTGACTAAAGAAGACATTTTGATGTCCACCATGCATCAATACTTTTCATATACCCATACCAGAGACATCGGTCTCAATGTTGAACTTAAAATTAAGATTTTGCAATTTTAGTATTGGGGCTGATATCATGGAATGTTTGAGAGTATCAATGGTTGTAATACCCTTAAGAAAGCAAACATTTTTTTTTTGCAAAGAAGATTAGTCAAGGGTGCAAAAATGATGGTAGAATTCCAAATAAATTGATGATGATAGTCATTAAGCCCAAGAAAGCTGTGAAGTTATCTGTTAGTTATAGGTGTTGGTCATTTGAACACATCATCATTTTTTTCATGATTTACTTGTAGTCCCTGAGTAGAAACTATATGACACAATTATACTATGGATTCCTTACAAAATAAACATTAGAGAGTTTCACAAAGAACTTGATAGATTGAAGATATTATAGAACTTGAGAGAGATGTTCTTCATGAGCAACTATCACCTTGTTGTAGACCAAAATATCATTAAAAACAATGACAAACTTGAGAAAATTTGGGGCAAAAATGTGATTCATTGTTGCTTGAAATATTGATGGAGCGTTGGATAAGCCAGAGGGCATGACAAGGAACTCATAGTGACCCTCATGAGTTTGGAATGTCATTTTATAAATATCATGAGAGTGGATTTGAATATGATGATAACCAATTTTAAGATCTTGCTTGCTAATGATTATATTTTATAGTAGCCACATAAAGAGCTTGATAATCCACAAAAAAAATTGATTAGTTTCATTAGTTTTCTTGACCAAAAGAGTTGATGAAGAAAATTGGCTATGACTATGTCTGATGAGGCCTTGGGTTAACCTTTCCTTGAAAAGTGCTTTAATTTTGTATTTTTGCAAATGAAGGTATCAATTAGGTTGAACGTTGAACATGTATAGGTTTAGAATTAGAGAATAAATGAATTTTGTGGTCAAAGAGGCAATGAGGTGGAAGTGTTGGAGGTGGGTGAAACACATTTTTAGACAATTAAATGAAAGTGGTGATTGTGAAGGGTAAGCTAATAGGAAAGGAAATATGTGGTAAACCTTGGTCACTCGAGGAAGAATGTGTGTAGGAAGTAGGGAGAGAATGAAGTTCAAAGAGGCAATGTATTTCATCATGTCATTGAAAAGCATGGAGTTGGTGAAAAAAGTAAAAGCTTAAGGGATTAATAAACAATCACCCTATTATTCAATATGTTAAATATTGAATATTACTAGTTATTTTGATAATTATTCTTGATATGTTTGCATAATCAAAAGACTTTTAAATAGAATAATTTCATAAAATTATAGTTCTGATAGATTATGATGAATAATAGTAAAGTTATGTAGTTTTTATGTGACATATAGTACTTTGTGTACTTATTGGATATGAGGGGAGCAAAGAGTCATGTAAAGTTATAGCATGTAATATGATATGATATAATTATACCTTTAAGAGCATATAGAGTAGTCTTTATATCTATTCTTAGCCAAAACTTTACATAATTAGTCATGATATATTTTATAAGTTATAAATTTATCAAATTGTTAATACAATCATTTATTATGCAATATATATTTTTTTGGTTGTGAAACTTTTTTGGAGTCACATCCATACTAGCTCAATAACACTTAAATAGATACAATATTAATTTTATATTGTAGCCAAGTACTCTATTGGTGCTAAAAGCCATATTATTCTTAAACATTACGACTTTTTTTTCCCAAAGTTATAAATACTAAGGCAAAAGTCGTGGTGATTATCTAGCATCATGACTCGGGTCATGTCCATTTCTAGATCCATGACATTTTTCTCTAGAGAAAAAGCTAGAATCATAGTAATTTCTATTTTGGGGTACAAAATAGAAATGCATAAGCCATGGCTATTCCCATCAGTATGACTTTGTGTTACATAGAAGAAATACATAAGTCATGACTCTTTTTAGTATTACAACTTTGTGTTATAGAGAGAAAATGCATAAGTTATGACTATTTCTAGTACCATGACTTCATGTTATAAAGGACAAAGGCATGAGCCATAGCCATTCTCAATACCGTGATAATCTAATAAATAAAAGAGACCAAAGGCATTGTCATCGATAATATAGCGACTTCTTGTTATAGAGAGGCAATACTGAAGTCATTGCCATTTCACACTGTCATGACTTCCCACTCAAAAATGTTTCCAAACACACAAGTATAAATGTTGGACTTAGAGCTAACATGAAAAGATAGAGAAGAAAAAAGTCAAGAAATCTTGAGCACCACTAGAAAGAGTCATAAAGCTGAGAATATGAGGGATCTACGAGTAAGGAGAGATACAATAGCTTAAACCCTAAATGGGGCATGAATTCTAACCCCCACGTAGGGGTAGATTTGAAATGCACTAAATAATAATTATTAGTTTAGTATTTTGAAATATAGATTCTCCCATGGGCTAACATTAGGAGCTCACAATTTCCTAAGAAATATTTTAAATTAAATCATTTGAATTCCTCATCAATGTTAGGCTAAATTAAGGTCTATGTTTGGTATATTTTGTTACATATAATTGATTATTAAGTTAATGTTTGGTTTGTATGTGCTATGTTAGTAGATGATGATATTTAAGTCAAGAGATACACTTATAAGTAATGATAGGAATAGGGTGAAGCCCTTCAAATGATGATATATGAGATAACCTTATACATCAAAACCCAAAATTAAGATAAGTTTAATCATTGCGAGTATGATGCTTATGAAGTTGAAAGTATATATGTATTTATAAGTTAATTTATTATGCATATCTTAAATGAATTGACCCTCTAATGTGATGTTTTTATAGAATATTTTTCTATGAGTTTCACCTTTAGTTTGAAGGTCATGTGTCATTATGGTGAATGATGATAGGTAAGCCATGAGATAGGTATGAGAGGAGGTAACTCATAAAGTTGTGATAATCCAGCAAACTACTTTATTTTGTATGACTGCTACCAATGAGATTTGAGGGAAGACATATGTTAATTGTTATAAGTATGATGCTCATGAAGCCAAAAAAATATATACTTTTAATTATTTAAGCAATAATTATTAAGCAAAGTTGATGAGTTGCCTAAAAGATATGAACTTGTGAATGAATCTCAAACATTAATATTTTATAATTTTGATAGTAAATTATTAGGGTACAACTATGAGGGGAAAGGAGAAGATCATTATTTGGAAGGGCCTAATAGGTGATAACCACCTTGTATGCTAGTAGGGTACTAGGGCATTCTTATTATTATCCAATCTTTCTTTTATAACCAAGCATAATAATAACTAGGCAACTTAGACATAATACTATTTGAAATAAAATAGATCAATCCTAGAATCTAAGAGTTATACAAAAAACTTAATTTAATTTTTTTGACTAGAGTAATAGTTGAGTAAGTATTGGTTGATAGAACTATCTATGCAATCCCTATGTGATCAATATCTAAAGAATATCTACTTTACTACTTGGTATAATCCATATTCTTGTGAAACTATGTTGGATGAAAAACTCTCACTCAATGAGCTTTTGAGATATTTATTAATCCTAAATATTAGAGATCATAATAAAGTCACAACATTTATATTATAATTGAGGTTCCTTTCCAAGTAAACTTCATAAAAAGATTTGCATAATCATGGGTAGCATGTTAAAGAAATTGCAAATATTACATACCTGATACCACATTTGCCTCATCAATTGTGGCCCTGCATAGTAAAATTTATCCGAGGGCAATTAAATTTAGAAACTAAAAATGTCCATTACCCATATATACATGAAATGAAGAAATAGCTACAGTAGGTAAGCCCACATTATCTAACAAGGATGGCTTAATAAAATTGTGTGTGCTTCAATTATTCACAAGAACATGAAATAGTGTAGCAACGATTTCCCATGTTAAGTGGATAAATTGTGGGTTATTTTCCCAGCCAAAGCATGAAGGCTTGAAATATCAGTAGCCATTTAATCATCAACAATGTCTTATGTGGGATCAGGTGATTATGGATTAGGATCATCAACACCTAACAAAAAGAGGAACTTTCTATTACAATGATGAGATGAACTCCACCTTTATTCATAACTATAATAAATACCTTTCTTTTATTTATCTTTGATTTTGGCAAGGGGACAATTTCTGATAAGTAGTTGTGGTGTAGGTAATAAAGTAGGTAGAGATGAAATGGATGATGGAGTAGGTTGTGTGAGAAGTGGAGAAGCTAAGGGAAGGATGAAAGATTGGAAGTGATGGCTGGAGTAAGTGGTAAAAATTATGGGTTTTGGAAGATGATTTGGAATGAAGCTTTGGAGGATCAAAAGGACCAAGGATAAGAGTCATTGTTGGCATCATCCACATGGGCTTCATAAGCTCAAACTAGGGAAAATGTTTCTATCAAGGTAGATGGCTGAGACAAGTGTAGCTCTTGATGAATATGTAGTTTTAGACTAGTGATAAAAAATTGAAATGAGGAAAGGCCCAGATATTTCCATGGTCATGTTATTTAGGTCTTCAAATGTTAAATAAAACTCAATAATAGTCATTGTTTGAGTTAGCTTCAATAAGGCACGTTGTTGATCTTCATAAAATAAATTCTTGAATCTGAGCTTTAGACAATGAAGAAACTCTATTCAAGTGATGAGACTATTTTTAGATTTTATCCATTGATATAATGATGAAGCTTTATTATCTAGGTTAAATGCAATAATTCATAAGCATAAATCCTTAGGAGTTCGATGATAATTCTTCAATTCAAAAACCCATCCATTTGGATTGAAACCATCAAATTTGGGCACCTCTATTTTGAAAAAGTGTAGAATAGATGAGTTGTCTCAAAGTGTCGATGAAGGAACAAACACTGGGTAGAATGTTTGTTTTTGGATGAGGATGAGAAGGTATTAACAATAAAGCTCTGAGATTGCAAGTCTTCGATGTAGAAATCAATGGTGACCATGTATTTTTGCAAGGTCTTGTGAATGACCAAGGACTGACTATCAAGGTGAGCTTGCAAGAAATTTATAGCAATAAAGATATTTGAATCAATCATGGTAAAACTAATCAATGAAAATACAAAAAAAAAGAGATATAAATGGAAGAATGAAGGGTGAGATAGATGAATATTTGTTAGTGTTCTTTTTTCAGTAAATGATCCCATCTAAAGACATAGAGGCCCATTTTAGGGCCACTCCACAATTGAAGAAAACACATTATACAATTTCAAAAAAAAAGGGTCTCCTACACAACTATTATCTTGCCCAAAATGTCCTCAATAGATATTGTAGTCTAGAAATCCGGTAAGGTTCCTATAGCATTTTGGCCTTTTTCTTATTAGAATTAGATTAGCCGAGAGCACTATTCTAGGTTGCTTTGGTGGATATGCTGGTTGTAGGGATATGGGTAAGATCTTATCATATATAGTCCTATATAAGACTATATACATGTTTATACATGTTTATAAAATCATATATATGTGTAACCACGTATATAAATTACTTATAGTCATATATACATAAATAAACATATATTCAACTTATGTAGACAATATTTTTTTATAAAAATCATATATGAATATATGAGTCATAAAATGTTTTTATATTTTAATATTAAGTGACATGATAATGTGGAAATGATGAAGGTACTTTTGGGTTTCCAAAATTATTAGGAACAAAACATATTATGTTTTGTTTATGGGCCTATTTTTAAAAATTTTAAAAACATGTATTTTTTAAAAATTTTTGTTTTGGAGTTACCCGTTATTTACATAGTTTTCCCATTTTACTCTTGGTTTTAGCTTTGTATTCATCATTTCAATGTTGATGTGACACATTGTTGTGTTCGCACATGCATGGCATGATGTTGGATGAGGCAATTTGCAACATGTGATACATACATATGCTATGTTGGGTTATAGTGCATAGTTTATTTCAGGTACAAAGTTTTTTTGTGCATTTCATAAAAATTTTTGGATCAAAATGTACTAAAAATAAAATCAAAACATAGTTTTCCTTAAAATTTTCTATGTTAAAATTCCTCTTTATACTATGCTTTTTGCTAGCCAGGATCAAAAAGAAAAATCATCAAAATTATTCCTCTTTTATTTGTTTTTTTCCATGAATAATATCTAATTGGTATTACTATTAACTTTATGTAAAACATAATATGGATAGTACCTAGCTAATGACCATGGACTTTAAGCATGGGCAATCATGATATAAAGTGAAGTAAACCAACCCTAAAACTTCTAGAATCAAGTATTTATGGTAAGTATGATTCATTGTACCATTAGGGTACTCAATTATCTCCCATAGACGCAAATCAATCTCATGTCATTCTCTCCTCCCTCTCTCCTCCTCGAAATCCTCCTCAAAAAACCCTAAAACCTTTAATTTCTTTTTAAAATCTAGCTTAAGTAGGCTTGGATCAAGCAAAGAACAATATGGAGGTTAGTTTTTGCACTTAGAAACTAATCATGTCATTTTAAGTTTTTGTTAAGTTTAAATTGATTTTACAGGACTGCCTGATAAATCCATAACTCTAGAAGTAGATGATGCCATAGCCACTGACGAAAGTCCTCCTGAAATACATGTGCAATCCATGCAAGTTCAGAATCCCACTTAGGCATCCCAAGGCGAAATCGAAGAAGATGGCTTCTAATATGTTCATTAGGATGATTCTGATGCAACTGAGTAAATAAACGATGATGGGAAATACCAAAAATCCTTTTGCGGTAAGATTTATGTTGAACCGAAAGAACTTCTTCTCCAAAAACACCTTGAAAACAAAGCATCATATTAAATTAATTTGGTAAAATCCATAATACCATAACTCTATTGGAGTTTCAAGAGGAAATAACGTGTTTCTGAATGATTTTAATGATCCAATTCAGGTTAACTCCTCATCGAATGATATTTAGTATAGAACCCATATTGATTATAGAATGTCTAGAGATGCTAATGAGGATTTGCAAAATATTAGTAATTTCAATGATATCTTGGGTAAAATTAATGAGATTCTGAGTGATATAAATGTCTCTACTCATGATAATGCCATGTGAAATGGTGTTCCTACTAATTTTAATGGGGTTTTAAGTATTTCTTATGATATTCGGGATGAAACTAAGAATACACGACAATGAATTTTTTGTCCAATGGCTAGTAGAGGAGTGAATGAGCATGCTGAAAAAGGTTTTAAAGGTATGTTCTCTCATTCTGGGCATGTAAATAGTCTGAATATGGCCGTGAACTCATTTTCTACCTCTATTGATACAAATACATCGCATGCAAATAATGACAAATGGGGAAAGATGAATATTGTGAGCGAAAGTAGTGGGTATTCAAATGATAATAGTGGGAAAATGGGAAACTTGGATGGCTATAATATCAAATTCACTAAACTCCAGTACTTCAAACTCTTGTTCAAGTTATAACAATGAAGCTTTGAAGGGCACTTAGTAGTTGGGCTCTCCCTAACTTCTTACTAAAAGAGGACTTATAATGGGGTAAAAGACATGACTTTAGTTGGTATGGTTAATGGCTCCGGAGACCTAAAATCACTCTCTGAACATGAGAATATGCATGATGCAGCCCTTGTGAATGGTATATATATCATTGATGAAAAAAATAATCATGTGAAAAGCCCTGTAAACTCTAATAAATAAAGCCTCAAAAGAGTAAAGACATATTGATTCTAAATTTGATGGTAAACACCAAAATGTATGGGGTAATGGCTAGGTCCCCATCCCCAAAACTTATGAAAGGAATAAAGCTCCTTGAAGTAGTTTATTCACTAGATACATATCCCTAGCTAACACCACTAAGCTATCTTACCTCCCCCCCCCCCCCCCCCCCCCCAAACTACCCTGCAATGCTTATTTTAAAGAGCATTAATTATTCCATGGAATAGAGCATTGAAAGACCTGTTTGGTATGATATTTTGCAACTAGAAATCCTGTATAACTCTTGCTAAAGAGATTCATGGAGGAGCAATGGAGAGTAACCTCTCAAGTCATCTAGGACCCAAGTGGCTGGATGGTTTTTAAATTTATAAATTCCGAAGAAATGGAGGTCCTCAAATCTGGCCCATTTCTAGTATTTGGCCGACCACTGTATGTTAAACTGCTTCCAATTAGTTTTCATTATAGATTAAAGGAGATAGCTAAGTTCCCAATATGGGTTAATCTTTCTAATTTCCTAATTCACCTATGGAACCCAATAGGACTAAGCAAAGTGGATAGCTGCCTTGGACAACTAATACATATGGATAAAATATAAATTAACATCAAACATATCAAAAATAGTATTTGCGAGAGTGCTAATGGAAGTTGATTTAAATGCGGAACTTATAGATGAAATCTCTAAATTTTCTGGATAAATCTAAAATAGGTCAGCCAGTAATATATGAAAATCTCCCTCTATATTGTAAATCTTGTTCTATATTTGTGTATTTGATAATGGGCTGCCATATAAAGAATAGAAAGCATGAGTTGAAAGATGGGAACCCTCCAACAAGCACGACAGCTTCAAACTATCCAGAAAAAGTGGAGGAGAGGGGCTCTCCACCTGAAGAAGGCCAGTTTCAAAATGAAGACTCACCAAGGGAGGAAATCATAGCTATTCAATTAAAGCCAAAGAATGAAATAAGCCAAAATGATGAATAAAATGGAGGCTTCATGGTGGTAAAAGTAACGTAGATAAAGAAGGACCAGAGCAGTACAAGGGAGGGCCATTCATTTAACCTTAAAAATAAAAGCAAGATCAAATAAATTGCATTCAAGGGAACTACCCTGAATGGGCCAGCATAATGGGTATTTAGAGGTCCTCAACTTCTCAAAAAATGAGATTCTGAAACTATATGTTTTCTGTTGGAGATTTATCTTATGGAATTTTGGAGGGTGAAATAGAAAGAGCACAGTCAAACTCTTCCAATTATATTTTCTAAGGGTTTTTTGAGGAGTGGTGGGGGAACCTCTAGGTGTGATGGTTTTATGGTTGATAGCATGTTTTTATTTGGATTACAAAGCACCCCCATGAGAAAAACATGCAAGCTACATGCTACCTGAATTTTAATACGAAATCTGGAAACATATGTATTATGTGAGTGTATGTATAGGAGTCCCCAAGGGTCTAGAATAGCCCTACAACTTGTAGTACACAAGGGGCCTAGTGTAAGGAAAAAATATATGATTGTTGGAAGACTCGTGGGTTACATTGAGCACAATGTATGAGTGTTTGGGAATAATGTAACGAGGATAAAAATATAAGCTGTAATGAATTTGTATGTGTATTGCCAAGAAAAAGGGCTGGTTCTTATTCTCGAGGGGGCAAGCCAGTACGAATGCATTGTTGGTAGTGTGCTATATACATGACATCTTACAAAAATATAACCATGGGGAGATGCAATGTCAATGTGTATGGATCTTCTAGGTGACAGCCACCTTCAAATAAAATTCTATCTAAATAAAAAATGTGTATGCTCACTATCTAATATGTATGACTGCATGGGAATTTCTTGGGTTTCAATCATGCATGGTAGGGTAGAATATGTTCTGGAATTATCTTATGGAAGTTTCATGTAGTTTTGGAGTTGTATGCAGACTAGGAATTCTTGTGTAATTGAGATATCTGGAATATTTCTTGAATATAAGGAGTGAGGTATCACCATGTGAGAGATAGAGGATGCATTATAAGGGTAGCCTAAGTCTTGCAATCATGGGATACGTAAGAAGAATGCAAGCTATGAAAAGTATCATATAGATGCAAAGCCAAGTATAATGCAAAAGTATTATGGAAAAAGATAAGCCAATCTATTTGCTTCCTAGAATATGATCAAATGGGTTTCTTTGATATGTATGAATGTATGGGGGTCTTTTGGGTTTCTTTCAAGTATGTTAGGGTGAAATACGTATGGGTACTAATGCAATATGGGATTTGTAAAAGGGATGAATGTTCAAATATATTTATTGGGAATCTCTCAAATGTAATGAGTGAGGTATCAGTTAATGAGAGAAACATAATACATTGTAAGGATAGTCTAGCAATCATGGGTTGTAAGGGAAATACATGCTATGAAAAGTGCTATGTAACTACAAATCAAATTATAATGCATGAGCATTACGAAGAGAGGACAAGCCAAATCTTAAATGAAGATAGCATCCTAGAATATAAGAGGGTTTAATTTCCTGCTAAAGCACAAAGAAATCCTCAGGCTCTTCAAGGCCTATAAGATAGATGTCTTTGCAATCATTGAAGCCAAGCTAAATTATGAAAAAATAGCTTAGCTCATGAAAACAAAGTTCAAGAGTTTCAAATCTCTTGATAATTTTTTCACTCATAGGAATGGTATAATCATGGTCCTTTGGGATAAACAAACTACTAATATAGAGATTCTCTCTTGTATGCCACAAAATGTTTTTTTTCAAGTGTGGGATATGGAGAAAGGGATATCTTTCAAAATTTCTATGGTATATGGTCTTCACTCTATCTCGAGTAGAAAGGCCCTTGAGGAAAATCTAATAGAAGAAGGAAATGTGCACTACTTCCCATGGGTCATTTCAGAAGACTTTAACTCTCCAATATCTGGATTAGATAGAGTGGAAGGAAGAGTAGTAACAAACTATAAGTGTCGGGATTTCCTTAATTATACCTCTATGTTAAATCTGGAAGATATGCCCTCCTCTAGAAACTTCTTCAATTAGACTAATGGTAGAGTCTCTAGTAAACTAGACCAAGCAATGGTAAATGATGAATGGGTAAACTTGTAATTGGATAGTCATGCAAGATTTTTAACCACATGAATCTTTTATGATCACTACTTGATGTTATTAAATATGAAAGATGATAATAAAGAAAGAAAGATTCCTTTCAAATTCTATAATATGTGGTTCTCTCATAAAGAGATTACTCTCACAGTTCAAAGAAGCTGGAAGGAAAACATTCGAAGGTCCTTCATATTTCAGCTAGTCAAAAAACTAAAAATTTTGAAGGAACCCTTATGGAGTTTGAATGAAAAAAATTATGCTCACATTAGCACAAGGGTGGCTCTCACCAGAAAAGCCCTTCAAGAACTTCAAATAAATATTCTGTAGTACCCAAATCATGCCCTGAAAGATGAAGAAGTTACTATCAAAATGCACCTAAGAAAACTTGAAGAGGCGGAACTATCTTTCCTAAGGCAAAAGGAAAAAACTAACTATATTAAGCATGGGGATAGATGTACAAAGTTCTTTCATGCCCTTATGATCTTCAAAATATAGAAAATAAAAATTGCCGACTATAGTAAGGACACAGAAGCCATACAACATCAAAAGAGGATATTGTGGAGGCCTTCATCACATACAATAAGAGGCTGTTAGGCACTTCAAGTAACATTGAGAAAAGAAATGAGGAAATCCTAGGAGGAGGTAGAATGCTTCAGAAAGAAGACCATAAATTTCTTTCATTATCTTTCACCCCTGTAGAGATAAATGAAGCACTCTTTAAGATGGGTAGTTCTAAATCATAGGGTCCATATGGATTAATTGTGGAATTCTATAAATCCACATGGAATGAAATTGGTCATGATGGTTTAAAGATGTAAATAGCTGCTTCCACTTTGGAAGAATGCTGAAACAAATAAACCATGCTATATATCCTAAATACCAAAATCTTCGCATCCATCAATGGTCAAAGATTATAGGGCTATATCATGTTGGAATGTGATCTATAAGATCATTTCAAAACTTATAGCATCCTGACTAAAATTGGTGATGGGTGGCATAATAAATCTGGCTCATATAGCCTACATAAAAGGGAGACTAATTTTGGATAATTTTCTACTTGCACAAAAATTAATCAGGAAATATGCAAGAAAGAGGTTTCTCCAAGATGTTTCCTCAAAATAGACATACTGAAAGCATTTGATTTAGTAGAATGAGAATTCTTGAGAGAAGTCCTTACTAGACTAAACTTTTTGAAAGGATTTACTAAAATCATATATGAATGCATAAGCACAATATCTTACTCTATTGCCATAAATGGGTAGCTCCATGGGTTCTTTAAAGGCAATTAAGGCCTAAGGCAAGGGGATCTCATTTCTCCTTATCTTTTTGTCCTATGTATAAAATATATAAGGTAGCTGATTACTATAACACTTTTGAAATCTTTCTCATTTCATCCAAGATGTGCACCATTGAAGATATCTCATCTTATGTATGCGGATAATCCCAACATCTTCTTTAGAGGGGATTTTGCATCTATAAGCATAATTCTTGGGGTATTGAATGATTTCTCACTAGTTTCGGGTTTGAATGTCAGTTCCTCTAAATCGAATATCTTCTTTGGAGGAGTAGTCCAAAAGCTCAAAGAAGAAATTCTAGAATTTTCTGGATATAAAGAGGGCATCCTCTCCTTTGTCTTCCTTGGAGTTTCCCTATCTTTAAGTAGCTTAATAACGTCTCAATTCTTTATTCTATTGAAAAAAATTACTCAGCCATTCATCAATGGGCAGGGAAAATTCTTTCAATAGCGGGAAGATTGAAACTCCTTCGCAAACTAATACAAGACATTGAAGGATATTAGTTCTCGATATTCCTTCTGCCAAATTATATCATAAATACTATTGATAATGCTTGCAGATGATTTTTATGGGGTGGACCCAAAACTAGAAGATATAGGCCTAACGCCTTCTGAGCCAAAGTATGCTTTCCAACTTGCTTTAGGAAGCCTTGGTATCCTTTAACATCTTCATATAGAATAAAGTATTTTTTTTATCAAAACTCTTTGGAGGATAAATCGAAAGGAGGACACACTTTAAATTAAGTAGATCCATCATTTTTACCTTAACTCTCAGGATATATGGGATTACCATAATTTTAATGAAGATCCTCTTTATTGGAAAACCCTAATTTTGATTAGGGACATCTTTATTAGGAAGGCGGGTTCAAATAAATAGGCAAAGGAGTTGCTCAATATATGGGGTGAAAATTAAAGATTAATATCTAAAGCATCTTATGGGAATTTGCAACAACAAAAAATTATGGACAAAAATTATATGGATAAAACACCATGCACCTAAACATGCAATATATCTTTGGATTGTCAAGCACAAAAAGCTTAGAATGAAGGATCAAACATTTTCAACACCCAAAAACACAAATTATGAATTTTGTACTCTTGCAGAATCTGTGGACCATATATTCTTTAATTATAACTATTAAAATGTAATATGGAATGAACTCAAAGGCTGGATAGGAGTCAAAGGGAATGCAATTTCGTTAGCTGCTATTTTCAAAGATATGAAGGTCAATCATGCAAAGAAAAAGGATGTATATGTCAAGATCTCTATATCATGTATCATGATATACATAAATGAATAGTTTTCAATTTATGTATGTGTGTGTGTATTGTATATATCATGATATATATATATATATATATATATATATATATTAGATATTTTTTATTAGCAATAAAATTAATCGCAAATATATGGGTCTAACAAATAATAAAGTAAACTTTTTAAGTATAAATATCAATCTCACAAAGACAAATATTTAGGGGTTGAGATGATGTCAGATTTCTCTACTATCTTGGCTTTGATTCTATAGGTTTTCTACTTCATTGTGTATGATGATTGCTCATGCTTAAATTCCATGGTCATTCATTCATTATTCAAATTGTTGATCTAGTGGATGATAAAATATGTGACCTCTATGTCAGTCATACGTCTCACACACATTATCTGGTCAACGACAACATTTCATGTATGTAATGAGAATGATACATTGCATAATATCTTGGCTATAGGCACATACAATATTTATATTACATATCATAATCTATCTAAAAATAAAAAAACCCTATTGGGTAGCCAAATACTTGGATCAACTCGAAATATTTTGTCCCTCACTTAGCATAGTTCAAGCTATGAATGTCTAGAGTACATATATATGGTTCCATCATTCCATTTACAGAGTTACCTACAGATGTGCTCTAATTTTTTATCATATATCTAAGAGTCACATATATATGTTCTTATTATCTATTATCATTCTAAGAAATATACATGGCATGGTTAATGAATTTACTAGTTACTGGAGGCAATTCATCATCAATTATGGCTCAATCCACAATACTAGTTATTTTGATAAACAATATATGTCTTGGCTAAAGTCAAGATGTCAAAATGTTTTCCAAGGCTATCAACAAATCCAAATTACAATTCCACAAAATTCATTACATTATATTTAGTAACATTATTCATAGTTCATAAACCAACTCTAGACAAAGAATTAGCCTAGTATGTAGAAAGAAATGAAACATAAGCTAGAATATAACATTTGTTCATAAATACAACTAAGTAAATATAGAAATATGTGTTGAAGCATCTTGTCGCAAGTTACTCCCATTGGTAGAACTTCTCTAGGAGTTGAATCTTTGCTTTTGATTTTGAGAAATGCTATTTTTGACCAATTTACTTTGTTAGAGCATGATTGACATAGGTTCCCTTGAATTCCCGTTAAAATTTGCATTCTATTCTCTTATGTGTGAGGACTCTATTGTGTCTATCACCATTCCATATCCTATCTTCCCTTTTTTCACCTCTTCATATTCTTCTATCATGCCTTTTTTATCCCCATTTCTAGACTTCAAAAATTAAAAATATAGTTTCAATTCCAAGTTTCAAGTACTTTTGATGTGGATCTTTTGATGGTTCCTATCATGACTAGGTAGGATGAGCCATGATAGATGATTGATGTTACAATTGATGAATTGTGCCATGACTTGTGAAATAAGGTCGCGACTGATGATATGTGTTGTTATGAAGTAAATATCATCATGACCATAGAATGACTATTGCTACATATTAATGTCATGATAGTTTAGATGTCATTATGATTAATGATTAATATAGTGGCTGACAAGCATCATCACAACAAATGAAATATTAACACAGCTAATAAGTAATGTCATGACATTTTGAAATATCATTTTAAACCACAAATGAGTTTTACTATTATTGATTGAAATCATGACCAATAAAGTATTATCGTGACTACTATAACATGGGGACTAACCAATTAAAGATGTGACCATAGAATAAAGTCATGATATATGATATAATACTATGACTTAGTAGTAGGGTCACAATTGAGTAAATGAGTTGCAACTAGTAGAGATGATGTTGCAACATGTCAATGTTGTGACTCATAAAAATGATATTGTGGCATCATCTTGCTCCACCATAACTACTTTTCCTCTTACTCTGCATAGAGTGAGGTCTTGACGCAGGCTTCGAAGTTGCAACTCATTTCTTGTTCTTTTTTGCTTCTTTTCCTTATTGACTTGTTCATTTTATATAAAAGTATCCAAAATCTCAAACTTGGGCAAAATATCAATAATTAACATATAATTAGATGTGGTGTATCAGACTTATATGAATTATGGACTCTAAAATGTAGATATAATTGATGCCAGTCAAACAACCCTAGGCTCAACTTTTTGTTATCCTTAAAAAAAGAAAATAAGTAAAAAAATAAATAAATTAGTTCTCATGCTAATGTAAAATGATGGAACAAAATTCTTTGTTTTTTAATAAAATTAGAATGGGTAGTTGTCATGTCTGTAGAAGATATTGTCTTCACATTAACATTATGACTCAATAAATTATTGTAATGACATCATGACCTTACAAATGTGTTTGAAACTTCAAATTGATAATGATTTGATTACCTCACAAGTTATTGCACACTTACTTATGTTTCCTACATTAAGACTAGGAAAGAAAACATAGCTCTAGATGGCTAGATTATTGGCATAAATGAAGTGGGATTTTCTGGTTTTGCCTTGCTTTTCAATATGCTTGTTGCATAGTTCATCAACTTAGTGGTGCACTTGATTAGTTCATTTTGACATATACCAATAGAATTCAATGCAACTTCAAATAAACATTGTGATAATACATATTTTTTTGACTATTTTTGTACATTGCCAATTTTCATCTCCTTACTTTATTGCCTCCTTTTAATTTTTTGTTGTTTCCTTGTAAAACACTACAAAAGCTTGGGATTTTATTAGTATATTGTTCTCCATATGATTTTATCTATGCTCTACATCCTCTTCATGAGATCTTCTCATTTCTCTTAGGTTATCATATAAGTTTAATCCCCTTCCTTCAGCTCAATCCTCTAATTGGCATCTCTCTATTTGAATTCCTTTCTTATCTCCTACACTTCCTATTTGAGGAATTATTTCAAATGGATGTCTATTCATTGGTTATGATTTTCTAGGTTTGTATCCATCAATTTGAGTTTATTCTTGAATGCTTCATCTCTATCTTTCCAATGTTGTCTCATGATCAACATTAGAGCCATGATTTTTTCCATGCTCTTATGCCCTCTTGATATTTGACTTGGCTCTATTGGGAGCCTAATTTGTTCCAAGTTTTTGTACATTTATTCTTTGTGAGTCTCTTCCATTATAGTGCTATCAGGAAGCATTTAAACTGATGATGATCCCACTATCCTTTCTATCTCTTATATCCTTTCATTTTCTGCTTGTTCAACTTCCTCTTATGGAAGTTGTTCTTATTTTCCTTTTATTGCTAGTCCCCTCTTCAGTCATATAAGAGTGAGAGGTGAAGTTCTAGAACATTTTTTTTATTTCCCAGGTCAATCCTCACACTTCCATTATTACATAATTGAAAGATATATCAACCCATGGTAGATGATATGTCTGATAAATCCTCCTTTTTGATAATCAAGAATTAAGCTCTTAGTTATCTTCTCAAAGAATTCGTAGTCCTTTTCCAGGGAATACAAAAATATATCTCTTTCTTGATTCATAGATGAGATTTTGAAAGAAGGTTATAGTACTAGATTAAGAATTTAAGGCCAAGCCTTTGCTATTTATGTGAGACTTCCTTTTTGTATGTGCTCAATAGAATCTTTTCTTCATGAAATATCAACCTTCTCTATCTTCTATTAATGCCTTAATGCTTCTTTAGCTATTTAAATTTGTGTCCATCCAATACCTATAGCTTCATAAATTTGTGGATAGTATTTATGTCAAATGATACCCTAGTTTCCTGCACAAAACATGCATTCTCTTTCATTTCTTCTAGATTGGAGTAAAATTCCTTCACTACAAATACAATGCATGGTAAAAAGTATTTGCTAAGGATGTTCCTATTGCATTTCTCTACTATCTTGAGAAACAAAAATATGAGTTCATGAAATCCCCTTTCTCTATTGAAGTTTTTTGTGATGAAGGTGCTCTTCATCAATTTCTCCCCCTTGTTCAATAAAAATATGTCATTGTCCATCAAGGCCCCTTATTTGCTCTCGACTTTGCTCCTCTTTTTTTTGCTATTAATTTTTTGATATTTTTAGCATCTCAAGTTTTTTTATGTTGATTGCTAGCTTACTATATAGTGTTGTCCAAATATGTTGTGTTCATTTGTTATATATTGAGATTAGTATATTAGGGTTCATACATGGTTGTGAAAAGTTTGTTTTTTATTGATGATAAGTAGAATAGAGGAAAGATAATGAGGGTGTTTATGTGTCATAAGGGCAATATGGAGTTGCAGCTGTGAATAAACCAGAGATTTTATAAGTCACATAAAAAAAGTAATATCACAACCAAGAAATAACATGTATTCAGAGAGAAAATGTCATGACATATCAAATGTGGTTGCGACTTAGAATTTGCATAGTAAGTGAAAAAAATTATTAACTTGTAAAATATTGTTGCAATAGAGAAGTTGTTTCATAATTAAAAAATATGGCTATGATTAAGAATTGAAGTATTTCATCAAATGATGTCATGACAAAATAATGATAGTCATAATGAAAAAGTATAGTAGGGATGGAGAAGAAAATTGCATGCCCTATAAAATACAATTTTGACTGAAGACTAATGATTGACATAGTTGGTAAGCATTTATACTTTTGGCTTCGTGAGTATCATACTCTCAAAATCAATGTACACCTCATTTAAGTTTTACTAGTGGGAACTATATGAGTAAAAAAAAACTGACAAGAATTGTCACCACCTTGTAAGTCATCACATGCACATGTCTTGAGGATTGCCAATCATCATCCTTCTCAATGTTGATGTGCCTCACAATAAAGATGAATTCTTTGAGAGAATATTCAATATAATATCCATTCCAATTAAGAACTAATCCCTCTAAGATATATATAATAGAATGACATGTTAAAGCATTCATACTTTTACCACATTCCTATCATATGCATGAGTGAGTCTTGTGGCTTACGTATCACCAACCATTATGAAAATCTCACACAAACCCACCATTAATCAAAACCCTAATTTGAGTTCTATTATATCATCATCCATCAACATCTATAAATATTGAATATAATCAAATGAATATTACATCAATCATTCAAAACCACCACATTATCTAATCCAAAAAACATAAATCCTAAACTATTCAAATTTAATTTAGATTTTTGAATTAATCCCTAAAGGAAGAGACTCATGCCATTCAACTCTAGTATTAAAATTTGTCATGCATCCCTTGCATGCTTGTAGAGCTCTTATAGAGTGTAAAATTTACCCCTAGGATTTGTAGTTGTTGTGGCTTTTACTTGTTTCATGAGGAAGAAAGAGAAGAAGAGAGATATCTTCAAAAATTCACTAATTTTTTATTTTATACTCAATTGGTCTTGTATTGATCTAAGTATGAAGTCATGAATTTCTAAAGGAAGCCTTGACTTTGGCCTTCATATCTTCAGCTTGAGGTCACGACTCTAGAAAATCACTATGACTCTGTTTGATATCTTGATCTTTCTATAACACATGATTGTGATTGTATCATGGTGTAAAATGGACTCAACTTCATGCCTTCATCATTTGTGGTACATTATTTGGTGATAGCACTATGAAGTGACTATGGGATGGTGTCAACTTCCAATATTGTTATATGGCTATGATATTATGTGGAAGCCTTGACATAAGTCATTTATCCTTCTTGATAAGTATAAGATCATGAAATTTAGAATTGGCTATGGCTTATGCATTCCTTTGAGGACAAGAGTCATGATCTTGAAATTGACCATATTCAAGTAATATTCTTTATAATATTTTTTGATATAAAAGTCATGCCTCTGAATAATTGTAGTGATTTTAGCAAGAGTACTTGTGACTATGTATTTTTCTATAGCTCAATAGTCATGGCTTTATGAAAAGTCATGCCATTGACTTGAGATGACCAAGCCATATAGAGATAAATTCATGGCTCTATGAAATTAATCGCGACCTTGATACTAGTGGAGTACTAGGTTGATACAAAAAATAATTAATATCATAACTATTAAAATTTTATGAGCTAAGTATGGATATGACTCCATAATAATAACACAATATTTGAGAATGTATCTCATAATTGAAAGTTTGTACTAATGAGAACGTAGGGTCATGATTGAACAATATTTTGCCAATAACCATTTAGAAATAGTTTTGGCTAAGAATATGTGCTAAAAATACAAAGGACATATAGACTTACTTCCTTTGCTAAACATCTCCAATAAATTGTCAATTTCACAACTATTTATCAAAGTTCTTCAAAATACCAAAAAGTGTGACATCAACACAAATACACCCCATTTTAACATGTACACACCATTCTCAACCATTGAAATATAATTAAGTTAAACACCATTTAGTAAATTAAACACCGAACAACAATTGGTTATCATAGTTTTGTTTCTCTTTGTGTCTTTGATTTCAATGTCAAACTATTGTAGTAAGAGCACCAATCTAATTAACCTTGGTTTTTCATCATTCTTTATAATTAACAAATCAAATGATTGTGTGGCCGATAAAGATAATCAGTTTCCCTCTAATAATATATGATCTAAACTTTTCGCAAGAGAATGCTATGACTAGTATTTTTTATTGATTGTTATACAAGTTTCCTAGGCTTCATTCAATATTATACTTGCATAATAAATAGGCTTGAAAATTCTTTCATGCACTTATAGTCTACCCCAATATTATACAACTCCAACAAGCTAGTTGCTTGCATCACTCATAATTTGAAGGGCTCACATCTATATGGTATATTCATTAGGGTTGCATCCATTAACTTTGTCTTGAGCTCTTAAATGCTACCAAACATGCTTCAACAAAAATAAATATAACATCTTTTTCATGCAACTTATAAAGTGGGTTGATAGTCCTTGAAATGTTTTTGATAAATCTGATAAAATCCTGCATGTCCAAGGAAGCTTCACACACCTTTTATAGTCATGAGTGAGGCTAGAGTCCCTAAAATATAAATTTTCACTTTATCAACTTCTAGGACATTGGAGCATACAAGATCTACCAAGATTATCCATTTTTGTAGCATGAAGTGGCATTTCACTCAATCCAACATGAAGTCTTCTTTACACTTTTCAATACTACATCTGAGTTGCCAAGATAGCTTTCAAAAGTGTCCCTAAATACCAAGATGTCATCCATAAATATCTTCATCACATCTTAAATTAGATCTGCAATCATCACATCATACAAAATTAAAAATTTGTTGGAGCATTTCACAAACCAAATCACATCATTTTGAATGCAAAAGTTGATATGAATATGTGAATGTTATTTTCTCTTAATCTTCTAGAGTTATCACAACTTGTTTATATCTTAAATATCCATTCAAGAAGTAATAATATGTTTGTCTTGCAACCCTATCCAACATTTGATCTATAAATGAAAAAAAATATTGATCCTTTCTCATCCTCTTATTGAGCTTCCGAGAGTCTATTAATACATTCCATCTAGTAATTATGTGGGTAAAAATTTGCACCTCCTATGTGTTCTTAAAAATCATCACCCTACATTCCTACCTTTCTTTGGCACCACATGGAAAAAAGTCACCTATGAGCTATTGGATATGACATAGATTATTCTAGTTTCAACCACTTTAAAATTTCTATTTTCATAACTTCCTTCATTACTAAATTCAATATTCTCTGATGGTCAAATATTGACCTTTTATATGATTCTCAACTATTAGATATGACATAGTTAAGCATCAAAATTTTATGCTCAACTATGGACTACACAAATTGTTGTAGTGCATTGTTGAAGCTTCGTTAAAAATCTTTGCTTTATTTCTTTCATAAAAGATGAGGAAACGATTATCTGCTTCATTTTGTCATCTCTAAAGAAAGTATATGTAAGTTTCTTTGGTAGTTCCTTTAAAATTAAACCAACTGGAGTCGTCTATACTATATATGCCATGACTCCTTTAATTGATGTCACAAATTTTGATGTTGTGATTTCATTAATTTCTTTCACACGCGCATTAATTGGAGTATTAATATCATGCACTACAACTTCTTGTTAATGTGTCATGACTTCTTCAATACTTGTCAATAATTTTTTCATGTCGCAATCTCTTCAATAATAGTCATGATATATTTCATCGCTACATTGACTTAATGCATTGTGACCATATCAATACATGTTATCTTTTTTGCATTCTCTACTTTCATTCTCTATTATGTCTTTATTGTCTTTCATGATCATGTCTTCAATTCATGCTATGGTTTCTTCTTATATCACAACTCCATAAATATACATCACAAATTCTTCTTCTTCATGCTTTTCACTTTTTTATATGTTCTAACTTCATTGGTTGTCATGACCTCTTCAAAGTAGGGCCGCAACTGAGTGAATGATTTGTGACCATGAGAGATGATGTTATAGCATGTGATTGGTTGTGACCATGAGAGATGATCTCATAAATATGATATTGCAGCCTTTTCTTGCTCTGCCACAATTGCTTTTCCTCTTGCACTACTTAGAGTGATGTTGTGATTTAAGCTTTAGAGTTGCAACTAATTTCACTTTTTTTTTCTTTTCCTTATTAACCTTTTCATTTTATATAAAATTATTCAAAATCTCAATTTTAGATGAAATGTCCCTGATTAGCATATAATTAGATGTGTATTAGAATTATGTGAATTATAGACCCTAGAATGTATATATAATTGATGCAACTCCAAACACCCCCAAACTCAAATTTTTATTAATCCTCAAGAAAATAAAACAAATACAAAAAATAAAATAGTCCTCCTACTAATATAAAATGATTAACACAAAATTGTATGTTTTTTAATGAAATCAAAATGAGAGGTTACAACCTTATTTGAATAGGATCAATTTTATATGTTGTACTGCATTATCATATGAAAAAAAAAATCAAAATGAGAGATTGTCGTTCTTGTAGAAGATTTTGTCTTCACATTAACATTGCAACTCAATGGATTATTTTCATGATATGGAAAGACGTGGAAACCAAAATACAACATATTGACTTTATAAACATGGTTGCAACTTCAAATGGACAATGATTTGACTACTTTGCAAGTAACTGTAGACTTATTATCCTTTTGATTTCTTTTGTTTCTATTGGAAAGACTTGGAGAATATTTTCACTTTGGTACTGAAGTCAAGGTAGAAAAATTCAGTTCTAGATGGCTAGAATTTTGCTATAGATGGAGTAGTTTTACTAATTTCACTTTGTTATCCTCTATGCTTGTTGCCTAGTCCATCAGCTTAGTGGTACACGTGATTAGTTCATTTTTCCTTATTCCAATAGAATTCAATGCAGCTCTGAATGATCCTTGTGCATAATATATATTTCTTTGGTTGTTTTTGTACATCTCCAAACTTCCCAAACACTACTTCTCTTTGTAATTGAGAGAGCTCACTAATCCTCCATCTCCTTACTTTATTCTCTCCTTTCAATTTTTTGTGGTTGCATTATAAAGCATTACCATAGCTTGGGATTTTATTAGTAGATTGTTCTCTATATTATTTTCTCTATGCTCTACATCTCCTTCAATAGATCTTTTCATTTCTCTTAGTCTATCATAAAAATTTACTCCCCTTCCTTCAACTCAATCTTGAAATTGGCATCTCACTATTTGAATTGCTCTCTTATCTCTTGCACTTCATGCTTTAGAAATTCTTTCAAATGGTCGTATATTCATTTTTAATCATTTTCTAGGTAGTTTTTTTTAAATTTGAGGTTATCCATGAATGCTTCATCTCTATCTTGCTAATGTTGTCTCATGCGAAACATTTGGGTCATGATTTCTTTCATGCTCTTCGATCCTCATGCTATTTGACTCACCTCGGCTGGGGGTTTGATTTATTATTAGTTTCTATAAATTTCTCCTTAGTGAGTCTCCTCCATTGTAGTGTTATCAACAAGCATTTAAAATGATGGTGATTTGACTATTGTTTCTATCTTTTATATTCTTGCCCTTTTTGCTAGATCAAATTTATCTTATAGAAGTTATTTCTATTTTCCTTTAGTAGCTAGTCCCCTCTTCAGTTTTATAAGAGTGAGAGATGGAGTTCTTAGAAATTTTCTTTTATTTCCCAGATCAATTATTACACTTCAATTAATACATAATTAGAATATCAACTTAACATGGATGATATTACCAATAACTCCCCCTTTTTGATAATTAAGAATTAAGCTTTCAATGATCTTTCCAATGTTGATTTGATAGCCTTTTTCCAAGGCTTACAAGAGTATTGCTCTATATTGATTCACAGTTGGGAGATGGAGAAAAGGTTGTGGTAATGAATTAAGAAAGTAAAACTGAACCTTTTTTATTTCTGTGAGACTTCTCTTTGTATGTGCCCATAAGTGCTTTTCTTCATGTCATACTAACTTCCTCTATCTTCTATCAATGTTTACTATTTTTTTTTCAAATTGAGATGCTTCTTTAGTTGTTTAAATTTGTGTCCATCCAATAGCTACAGTTTGAACATGCTTTTGAAAGTATTTATTTCAAATGATACCCAATTTCTCTCACAAAACATGTATTTTCCTCATTTTTTCTAGATTGGAGTAAAACACCTTAATTATAATTGCAATGCTAGGTGGAAAGTATTTGAAAAGGGTGTTTCAATTATATTTATCTACTATCTTGAGAAACAATGAGATGAGTTCGTTAAATCCACTTTCTCTAATAAAGTTTTTCATGATGATGCTTTTCATCAATTGATCCCCCTTGCTCAATAAAAAAGATATTCTTTATATCAAGCCCCTTTATTTTCTCTCGTCTTTGCTCATCTTCTTTTTTTCTACTGAATTCTCACTACTTTCATCATCTCAAGCATTTTTATGTTGATTGGCGACTAACTCCAAGAATTGAGAATAGTAGATTAGGTTTCATACATGGTGGTGGAAAGTTGGGTTTTCATTGATGATAGGTAGAAGAGAAGTAATATAATGATGGTTTTTGTGTTGGAAGGGTGATGTGGAGTTGCAGCTATGAATATCCTGGAGATTTTATAAGTCACATCAAAAATATAATACCATGACCAAGAATTAACATGTTTTCTGAGATGAAATGTTATGACATATCAAATGTGGGTGTGACTTAGAATTTGCATAATAAGTGAGAAAAATAATTGACTTGTAAAATGCAGTTGCAATAGAGAAGTTGTGTCGTGATTGAAAAATATGTTCATGATTGAGAATCGAAGTAGGTTTCATCAAATGATGCCATGACAAAAAAAAATGATAGTCACAATGAAGAAGTATAATAGAGTTTTAGAAGAAAATGTTGTAACCTATGAAATACTATAACAAACATGGGCCCCGCTCGACCATAGTTCTTGGGTAGTCTTGTGAGTTTTAACTAGTTGTCTAGCCTCCTTCATCGAGCCTACTCATATTGTATGCTTTACCAATCAGGGTACACAATTTTATACATGGGTTATGACTTATTCTCATGCCTCCCATATCGCGTCCCTAGGATTTGAACTTTTGACCTCTTGTATATAGTTCAAAATGTTAGCACTTGATTACTGGTAGAGCTAGGCATGTCAACTAGTACTCAGGTGGTAGGATTTGGAACTATAGATAAGAGGCCACAAGATCAAATTCTAGGGGACTTGATATAGGAGGCATGAGAATATGTCTTGACCAATGTATAAAATCATACACCCTAATGTGAAAAGTGGATAATATGAGTATGCCTGATTGTGCCGATTGGACAATTGATTAATATTGGTGAGGCTTCCATTGAACTAAGGTCGAGTGGGGTCCATGTTTGTTAATAATATAATCATGACTGAAGGATGAAATCAAGATAGAATGATGATGTAAAGACCTTTCTACTATTTCTCTTTGCTTCTCTCTCTCTATCCCTCTTATTTTTCTCTCCCCCCTTTTTTCACTACAAAAAGTGATCCAACATGTTGTCATGACTTCATAATTATTGTCGTGACTATTAAAAGCTACAAAAGTCTTATGCCTCATGAAAGTGTTGTTGCAACTTTCAAAACAAATAAGGTGTCGTACTCTATGAAACTATTGGTGCAACCATGAAAAAGCAAATAATGTCTTGATCTGTGAAACTATTATCATGATCTATAGAAGAAAATAAGTGTCACAACTCAGGATTGAATCACTACTATGACCTGTGACAACTAATATATGACCAAAAACATAATATATTGAAAAAGGTTGATGATACTTTATTCTATCTTAAAATCTAATCTACTATGTTTGGGTTATCTCCCAAGATGTACTATATATAATGTCATTAGCTTAACCATTCTGCTTTAAAATATTCAGCTCAATCATTTACAAAGAAGTTCTATTTCTTCACTCTGTAAATTTTCTTCCACTTTTTAGTCTCCTTGATATTGTTTCAGTCTCTATCCATTAATCTTGAACTCTCTCTTCCATCTTTGGATTTAATGTATATAGCCTCATAAAAAGTCATTACAGTGACAACATTGGTCTGGACCATTTTGATCATAGTAATTTTTAGAAATAATACTTTTAGTCTCGAGTAAAAAATCAGAACTATATCTCCAACTTTGAATTCTATTCTTAACATATTTTTATCATATCATTTCTTTGTTCTACCTTTCTATATTCTAGCACTCTCTTAAGCATAATTTCTTAGTTCTTTTAGCTCATTGAATTAAAAAAAAAATTCTATCTTTTAATTTTCTAGATCACAATTTAAATTCATTACAGTCCACCACACATGGTGTTCCAACTCAATAGGTAAATGACAAGTCTTTCCAAAAGCTAATCTTTAAAGTGACATATTGATGGGTCTTTTAAAGGCTATTATGTATGCCCATAAAACTTTATTCAACTATTGAGACCAATCTCTTCTTGATGCTTTGGCTATATTTTCCAAAATTGTCTTGATCTCTTGGTTGGATATTTCTGCTTGCCTATTAAATTGTAAATAATAAGAGAGCCTTTCATAATCTTCACACCATGTCTTCCAAGAATTGCTACAAATAAATTTTATAGAAATGATTTCCTTAAATGCATATGATACACTGAGGAGTACAAATATATGTCAGGATGTTGCTATGCAAAATTTTCACAATTGTCTTGTCATCATTCTTCTAAGTTATAATTTCTTTGACCCATTTTAATAGGTAATCAACTACTATTAGAATATTTAGATTTCCTAAGGAAGGGGGAATGGCTCCATAAAATCAATGTCCTATACATGAAAAAGTTGAAAATTTTACATTGCTTTAAACTTTTCACAGGCAAACACTATGATTAGTATTTCATTATTGATTGTCGTGCAAATCTCCTAGGCTTTGTTTGATATTTTGTTGTCATAATGAATTGGCTTGAAAATTCTATCATGCCTCTACCCCAATACATTTCCAAGAACATAGCCACTTGTATCACACATGGTTTTGAAGAGCTCACACCACTATGGAGCAATGATTATGGGTGTAGCTACTAACATTGTCTTGAGCTCATAAAATGCTGCCAAACATGCTTCATCAAAAACAAATATAATATTTATTACATGCAACTTACAGTGTGGGTTGGTAGTCTTTGTAGCTTAAATATATATCCAAGAAGAAGCAATAATATGCATGTCTTGCAACCCTATTCAACACCTGATCTATAAAATGAAAAAGGATATTGATCGTTTCTCATGCACTTATTCAGCTTTTGGTAGTTTGTGAATACATGACATTCAGTAATTATAAGGATAAGAGTCACCCACCTTTCTTTGGTACCACATGGATAAGAGTCACCCATAAGCTATTTGAAATGGCATAGATTATTCTAACCACTTTAAAATTTCTGTTTTCACTACTTCCTTCATTACAATACTCAACATGGATAAGACCTTATATCGGCTTCCATCAAAATTTTATGCTTGAAGTTAGTAGGGGAGTGATTCCATATTTATCTTCAATGGACTATGCAATTGCTATCATATATAGGTGAAATTTCTTTAAAACTTTATGCTTCGTTTATTTCATCAAAGATGAGAAAATGATTACTAGCTTGGATTTGTTATCTCTCAAGAAAGTATATGGAAGATGCTTTGGAAATTCTTTCAAAATTAGACCATCTAAAGTCGTCTATACAATATGTGTCGTGATTCCTTCAATTGATGTCGCAGCTTGTGATATCATGACTTCATTATACCTCATCACACTCCTCTTAATTGAAGTGTTAATATCTCACATGCAACTTATTTTTCATGTATCATCACTTTTTTAACACTTGTCAATACTTCTTTACAGGACCCAACCTTTTCAAAAAGAGACATGATATCTTTCATCACTGTTTTGACTTAATGCATTGTGACCTCATTATTATATGCCATGACTTTATTCATTTTGCATTATCTACTTTCATTCTTCATTATGTCTTTATTGTCTATCATGACCTCTTCAAAAAGTGTCACAATATCATAATATGCCGCAACTTCCTTAATATGTGTTGTGACTTATTTTATCATTATGTCTTCAATTCATGTTGTAATTTCTTCTTCTATCACAACTCCATCAATACAAACCGTGGCTTCTTATTCTTCACACTTTTCACTTGCATACTCTATTGTGACTTCATTGGTTGTCATGACCTCTTCAAAAGTGTTGGGATATCATAACATGTTGCGACTTCGTCAATTATGTTGTGACTTCTTTATCAAAATTTTCAGAATATCAATTTGTTCTGTTTTCCCATATTCTTCTAGAAAACTTCTCTTCATAAAGTCAATGAATTTTCAATTGTAAGAAGAGCTCATCTGCCCTATAGTAGCTAGTTTTTTCTACATCAAAAAATTTTACTCTTATAAAAGTTAAACTTTACTTGCTTGTCACATACTTAGAGAGTCAATTCAATGTTCTTCACATCAGTTAGAGCTTTTCTAATGGCCAAGAAAAGTCTTCCCAAAATTAATGGTGCATCAATGTCTTCTTTCATATCTAATAGCACAAAATATATAGAAAAAAAATATTTTTACTTTAACTAAGATATCTACAGTGATACATCTCGGATGAGTAACAGACATGTCCATCATTTAAAAAGATAGTGTCGTTGAAGTTACTTCACCCAATTTTTGTTTCTTCATGATTGACAACTATAATAGATGGATATTTTCTCCAAAGTCACAAAATGCCTTGTTGAGCACATGCTCTCCAATAACACGAGGGGTAGTAAAAATGTTTGGATCCTTTAGTTTCCAAGGGAGCTTCCTTTGCATGATGGCACTATAACTTTCTATAAAATTGAAATTCCCATATATTTCTAGCTTCCTATTGTTTCTCATAATCTCTTTCATAAACTTCACATAATTTGTTATCTAGGTTTAAGAGCCAGCAAATATAATTTTGACTTCAAGCTTCTTGAATATATCTAGGAACTTCTAAAATTATGTATCCATCTTCACCATCTTGAATCTTTGCAAAAATGATATGGATGGAGTTATGCTTGTATGGAAAAATTATTGTTTTAGGTATACATTTTTATTTTTCCCTTAGTTTCTTCTTTTCTGCTTCAACTTCACATTCTTTTTTTTCAACTTGACTCCTTACTTTAACTCCTTACTATGACTCCATTAGCTATCTCTGCTTCTATCATGACTTCATCTATTCTTGTTGTGACTCTATCTTGTTTGGAGACTTCATCTACTCTAGTTTCTTTTTCTCTTTCAAAGTTATTTCCATGTATTTTGGATTCTTTTTTGGTATCACTAGAAACTAATTTGAATGGTTTTTCTTTCATAGCAAGATTCAAATATCCAATATGTGCTTCAATTGACATTATTATTGCATCCATATTTCTATGCTTTGATTCTATCTGTTCCATTATATGATCTTGTGCATACTTCATGTTATATGTTTCAATTAACAATACTTGGATACTATCATCAAAAGATGAGGATATTTTCTTCTCATAATAGTTGGATCTTGATGCTCTTTATTTGTGAAAATATTTTGTGCAATTAAAATTATTTTGATAATTGAATTGCCAAATATTTGTTTGACACTCATAGGAGAAAGCTTTCAAAATTCTTTAAAATAGGATGATAATAGGTATGAAAGTTGTTGTGGTAGGAAGATAATAAAAGTGTAATGTAATTACACTTTCAATTTCATAAGTACCATACTCACAAAATTAATATATGCTCCCTTTAAGTTTTAATGGTGGGAACCATATGAGTAAGAGAAACTCATAAGGTGAACCATAATGACAATCATACTTGCATAATTAATATACACTTTATTTGAGTCATAACACACTCACGCATATCTTGAGAATTGTATGACACCATCCTCCTTAGTAATAATGCAACTACCACACTAAAGGTAAACTATTTGAGAGATCATTTTATATAATATCCATCCCAACTGAGAAATTTTTTTTATATTGTACAATGGATTGGCTTTTAAAAGTATTTGCACTTTTGGCATTGTAAGCAACATACTCGTGATAATGAATATTCTCAAATTTTGGGAATCGGCATATAGGTTTATCTCATGTGTTATAATTGGAAGGATTATTACCATCATCTGATCATATGCAAGAGTGAACTTTATGGTTTATCTATCACCATCTATAATTACAACCTCATACAAATCTACAATTAATCAAAATCATAATTCAAGTTCTATGTAGTCACTAACCATCAATATCAATAAAATAAAATAAATAAAACTATTTTTATATCAAATAACTCAAATCACATAATTTCTAGACCACACTAAATTTATACAAATTCATTAATTTAACCCTAGATAAAAGAGGTTTGGGAGCCACACCCTCCAACTCTAAGGATTACCATAAATGGTACATCCCTTGCTTGATTATGGAACCACTAGGAAGTACAAAATTCACCCTTAAGATTTTTGGTTTCTATGAATCTTCTTGTTGCATGAGGAAGAAGGAGAAGAAAAGTGATATCTCTCAAAAAATTCTATAACTTACACTTTTATGCTCAGGGACTTGCATATGTAGGAAGTTGTGAATTTTAGAAGAAAGTCACAACTTTGGCCTTCATTTCTTCAACTTGAGGTCACAACTCTAAAAAATGATAATTTTTTTATTCAACATTTTGATCTTTCTATAACACAAAGTCAAAATACTAGCAATGACCATGACTTGGGCCTAATCTCTCTATAACACAAAATTGTGGTACTCTAGATTAGTCATGACTTCATGCCTTCATAGTTTGTAGTGCATAGATAGCTATGGCACTTTGAAGTTGTTGTAGAGTGGAGACAACTTCTCATATTGTTATAAAGCCATGTTGTTTGGAGGCCACACTAATCTTTTCTTCTCTCATATATACATATTGCTGCGACACTATTAGGATGTCATGGGATATGCTATTAGCTTGTACATACAAGTCACGACAATAATTAACTTTGAGGATAGATTTATGGTCTTGAAAATATATGTACTAGAGTAATATCCTCTATAATATTTAGTATCCCAAAAGTTATCTCTTTGATTAATTACAGTAGCTTTGGTAAAAGTACTTGTGGGTCTTTACTTTTTTGGAGCTCATAAGTTATGGCTTTATAAAATTATAATGACTCTGACTTGAGACTATCAATCCATAAAAACATAAATTTGAGGCTATATGAAATTGGTCATAACCTTGAGTACTAATGGGGTACTTGGTTGCTATAACAAAGAATTAATATCACAACTATTAAAATGTATGAGTTAAGTATGACTATGACTCTATAATAATATTATAGTCATTGAGAATATGTAGCTAGTATAAAAATTATGCTATTGAGTTGGTAAGGTAATTGTGTACAATAATTACCACCTACCATTTATAAAAAGTTTTGGTTAAGATAAAGTTTTGGTTAAAAATTGTCCCTGTAATGACCATAAATATTAGAATCGGAGTTTCCATGATGTGAGCGTAATGCAATTTCATCTTGCAAAAAAATAAATTTGTTATAACCTATTATATTTAATATAAACATGGAGAAATAGTATTATGTACATAGAAGTATTGATTCAAAAGTTACCATGAAATATTTCAATCCCGATAATACATGTGAAGCAATGTTGAAGAATATTATTGGTTATTCCTTTTATTTGGATATCATTAATGATATTTTAAAATTATTTGCAAAATAATTTTATGAAATACTGAAAGTAACAGAAAAAAGATTTGGCCAGGTAATTTGTATGACCACTCAAAGTTATATGGAGTGGCCATACTCTTAAATTATAAAGCAAAATATAATTGTTTAGAAGAGTATTTTAATGAAATATGTGAGTTGTTATCTAAATTATTATCAAAGAATAATATCATGATAGATAGCTTTTACAGTACAAAAAAGTTAATACGAGGTTTGAGTTTGCTTGTAGAAAAATACATTACTTTTTAATGGTTGTATGATATATTAGGTTCTGGATAGTAAAATAATTGATTATAATTTTTGTAACTATTCTCGATACAAAATAAATAGTACATATATTATTTTCCATTGACTCCTTATTTACAAAGATTATTCATATTTGAAGCTACTGCTAATAACATGAGTTGACACAAAGAGCATATTATTGAAGAAGACATGATGTAGTATTGTTCAGATTATCAATCTTAGAAATATTTAGATTATTGTCATCCATATTTTATATATGAACATCAAAATGTTGATTAGGGTTGTGCATAGATGGATTTTAGAAATTTGGATAAATAGGGAAATAATAATCTTCATGGCTAGTAATTGTTATACCTTTATAATATACCATCATGGATGTGCATGAAAAATGAGTACATATTTTTATATGTTATTATATCCAGTCTGAGAAACCTAAAAGAAAAGTTGAATATTTTTATACAGCCCCTTGTTGTAGAGCAAAAAAATCTGTGAGAGCTTGGTGTGGAAACATATGATATGTTTAGAAATTAGAACTTCCAAATACGAGTAGTACTTATGTAGACTATATATGATTTTTTGTGCATATTCAATATTGTCAGGATGAAGTACTATAAAAAAATTAGTTTGTCCTTATTGCATGGAGAACTCAAATGTATTTTTTATGAGGAAAGGAAAAAAACTTCTTGGTTTAATAACCACCATAAGTTCTTACATATGGAACATCCATTTCATATGAATATTGACGCATTTAGGAAAGACAAATAGTTGTAAAAGATGTATCATCTTTAAGGTTAGGTGCTAAAATATTAGAAATAATTGAAAGATATGAGTTCAAAAATAATACAAATATTGATATAAATTATATTAATGTGCACATTTCGAAGAATTATCATTGTGGTTGGAAGAAATGAATTATCTTTTGGGATTTGCCTTATTGGAAATCCAACCTAATAAGGCACAAATTAGATGTGATGCATATTGAGAATAACTTTTTTGATAATATATTTAATACTATCATGAATGTAGAAGGAAAAACAAAATACAATATCAAATCAAGAGAAGATTTGAAAGAGTTCTGTTCACATCTAAAGATACGTATGAATGAGTCAACTAATAAATTTCTTAAGGCTTTTTATAGTCTTGACAAGGATACAAAGGAAGCTTTGTACAAATGACTAATGAAGCTCGGGTTTTCTGATATATGTGCATCTAATATGAGAAGATGTTTTGATATGAAAAAACATAAGTTATTTGGGATGAAAAGTCATGACTGCCATGTGTTCATGTAATGACTAATACCCATAGCTTTCCATGAATTATTTCTAGAAAATATTGGAAAAGTATTGACTAAAATATGTATTTTTTAAGAATCTCACTTGTAATATCATAACAAAAAAAAGAAATAGAGCAATTACAAAATGACATACCAATAATTATATGTAGACTTGAGCATATTTTTCTTCCTAGCTTATTCGACTTCATAGAACATCTTCCGGTCCACTTACCTTATGAATTCATGAGATAGACCATATGAAATATAGATGGATATATCTATTTGAGAGGTTATCTAATTTTCATTTGCTAATATAAAAATTTAAATGTATCAGATGGATAAATTTTATTCTAATGAAGATGTTTTTTAGATATCTTAGAAAATTGAAAAATAATCTTCGAAATAAAGCCAATGTTAAAGGATTGATTTGTAATGCCTACTTAGTTGAAGCAGCTTCGATATTTTGCACACACTACTTTTAGTCATTATTGTATAATTTGCATAACAAAATATCATCAATTAATAATTATTGTATGAGGGATGAATCACAAGAATATGATATGCTTTTCATTTTCACCCATATGGGTCAATCATATGGTAGGGAAAAATCAAAATATTTCTTGGATGACCAAGAGTATCATGCTGTGCACACATATATCTTGTTGGACTACATGAAAATTACACCTTATATTGATTAAGATTTATAATTATTTTGGATTATTATTTTTTTTATCATGGTATGTGATATATCTTTTTATGATTCAAAATACCTTCAAAATTATTTTTAAGAATTTATGCTAAGGAATTAAGGCAAATTGAACCACATATTGATGATGCTTCCATTGATACAAAGTTTGACAAAGATTTTGTAATTTGTTGTGAAAATTTTGTTAGGATATAACTTATTATTCTCGCTTCTAAAAATTAATGCACAACATTATATAAGCATGATTTTATTTTGTTTCATTTTGTATGTATAATTTTGGTCATCAAATATATGTAATTGACAAATAAAGGATCTTACAAAAAGGTCATTACTAAGTTTACAAACATGTCCCATATATTATGTAAATAGATATAAATTTCATACTTTGAAATATGATTCAAATATAGTTGTAATGAATAGTGGTGTATGCATCAAGGGGTCTAACTCTAATACATCTAATATTGATTTTCATGGTTGACTGATTAAAATTCTACACGTGGAGTATCTTGCTTTACTAATTAAAAAGATAATTCTATTTAAGTGTAAATAGTTTAATCCTATTCCAATTTTTGGTACTAAAATTCATTGTCATTGCAACCATGTTGATGTGCATTTTAAGAAATATCATCATAAGTACAATTCATTCATTCTTATGATTCAAGCAGAACAAGTATGTTATATCACTTATCCAACCACAAGAAGAAATTCCTGTGACTAGTGGGCTATATGTAAAATAAATCATAGATCAGCTATGAAAATTGTTGAAAATAATATTATTATAACACCATCACGTATACTTGCATTTCAAAAAAATAATGTGGAACTTCATCCAAATCAATCCTATTGCAAATGATGAGCTTCAAATATTGCTCGGTGGAGATGAAAACTATTTGGACATTGATGATGACCATATTGAAAAAGATAATGAAGAGCAATTAATTGCACAATCAAATGACAATGAATATTTAGATAAAGATGATTTGTTAGAAATTTCTAATGATGGGTAAATATTTATTGACTTCCATGTTATGTTGTCTTGCTTATTTTAAAACTGCTATAATTTTGGTGTGAAATGAAAAAAAAAATTGCATTTTTCAAAGTCAGTGTGTTTATAATTATATATTATTATTATGCTATTTTCATAATATATTATTATTGTCTTTACATTTTTTGATGTTTATTTAACTTGAATTAGATATAAGAGGTAATAATTCAAGTGGTCGAGGATCTAAATCTATGAGGAGGGGTAGAGGAGGTCAACAAACATTGCATGGAGAATGAATTCAATATTTATTTAGTAACAACAATACTATAAATGTCTATCCACATTCTCCTACACATATAGAGGATACATTGGCATCACCTCATCATGAGACACAAGTATTGATTGCCATTGATATTCTTCTTCATATCATTTGCATCAGAAGATATTGTTATCTTCATCTCACCTATCTTAGGAGGTATATACATTAGTATTATAGCATAAACACTAGCTGAATATTCATAATCCATAGCCTACATGTCAAGTTATGAGAAAATTTTTATTCGACCCACAATTGATAATAAATAGTATATATCTTTCAGAAATTTAATATATTCATTCATTATTATTTTCATCTGTAAAAAATATAATGAACAACTATGAATGAAAATATAAGTAAATGATTAAACTTAAAATATGATACTTTTAATTAATAACAAACTATGATGTTGATACTCATCAAATAATATCTTTGATAATTAAAATAATATTTGCATTATGAAGTTATGGATAAGAAATAAAAATAAATAAAATATCAATATAGAAGTAGAAATATGGGTGTATTTTGTTTATATGTATATGGATATGCAAATGTTAAATTACCCATAGGTTTATTCCTTCTATTTCTGATACGATCAGAATGATATCTAAGGAGAAATTAGTTGTGGAGGATATAAAGTGGAGCAAAGTACCCCAAAATATGAAAGAATTTTATCGGGAAGAATTTGAAGAATAATTTTGATTCATTTACCAAATTTTCAATTTGGTTTAATATGAAATTCTATGAAAATAAATGCCTTACAATGTATTTTTCTTTTATTTGTTTTTTGTAGAAAAAATATAAATGGAATAATGCTATGGTGAAGGATACATGGAAATATATGACAAGTGTCAGATACAACGACAAGCATGACATATGGAAAAAAAAAGTATGGTAAAGATATAAAATCAAATAGTATTCCCCTTAATATTTGGATCAAGTGATGAGAATACTGGAATATTGGGGAATTTAAAGCCTTATCTCATATGATGTCACACAATCGTTAATTAGAGAAGGTAAGTGAAAGATTAGGACTTTTGAAACATATTATAGGTTCAAAGGCAACCTGCTAATATTTAGTAGATTTGATAAAATTATCTTTCCTATTTTATTATTATTTGAACTTTGTGAATATAAATGATAATAAATATATGACATTGTATCATGTATCGTATTAGTAACTATTATTTATTTTCAGGAGGCTCAGTTAAGATGTCCACAAATACTATTTTAGATATTCAAGCAAATGCACAAGAAGAATGATTGACTATTTGTGGACAAGCGGTCAAATGATATTAATATTTTTCAATTTATACTTGTAGTATCATATATAAATTGCAATTAATGAAAGAAAACATTGTAAAAAAATTAATTTTAAAAATCATAGGAATTAATATGCAAAATCAAGTTTTTTATTTTTATCATAACTGATGATTATTATATATAGATTCATTGAATGTAATGACCGACTTCATTTTTATATTAATTTTTAGTTGGGTGATGATAGTTTCACGTGCTGGTATAAATTGTATCTAAATATAATAATGATGAGTTATGTTGTATTTTATTAATTATGGGAAGCTATGGAGAATATGATTATTATTGTTTCATAATTGATAGATCCTTTTACATATGTACCATAGATTGATGTTGCACATATTTATTTTTAACCTGTCAGAGTGGAGTTGAAAAAATGGAGAGTGTACAATCTTGGTACCCATGCATATATATTTTATCTAGGTTCTATTTGTAGTTCTTTATCATCTTCCAATTATAATAATCTATATGAAGAGAGGTTGCACATAGAGATACAAGAAATTCAGCATACTTTGCAAAAAAAAAATGGGAGATGCAACAAAAGAATGAAGAGATGCAAAACTAAATTGATGAAATAAAATAAAGAAAGAAAGAAATAATGAAAAGAGATAAAGAAATGAAACATAAGATTTTGAAGATGAAAAAAATAATATGAAAGTTGGCAGAAGCTTCATCTCTATTTCATTATTCTGAAAAAGAATTTTTCAGATCTTTGGAGGACAATACTCATCTCAAAAATGACTCATAGTTATTTGTGATGTTGTGTTATTACTTTTTTGCTATGAAATTTTTTGTAGTTAACTTTTGGTTTTAGTGTTATTATTTTTTAAAGTTATGAATGTGTACTGTAATTGATCGACTTTTATGTTTACTATTTGACATGTTCTTTGTAGTGGTTGTTATGGTAATATCATTTGATGAATAATATGTGCATATACTTACATGATTACAAGGTATATATGGTTTCTATATGCATATGTATTTTGTATATATCATATAGAAACTACAACAAATGGGACATGTTCCTGCTACAGAAAATAGAAATGAGAATTTTCATTTCAAAATCCCTTTCTATTTTAGAAACAAATCTTGTGTTTCTATTTTATTCTGTCACTAATTTAGTATAAAAATAGAAACAACATCTGAGATTTTATTTATATCACTAAAATTAGAAACAAAAAAATTTCATCACATATTTTAGAAATATCCAAGCATTTTCCCTTTCTAAAATTTAGAAAGGAACACTTTACAAATATAATCTTTTCATTTCTATTGGGGTTGCTATTTCAACATTAAAACAGAATTAGAAATGGATTTGGGTATTTCTAATTTTGTATTTTCTTATATTGAGTTATATATATATATATAGTTACCAAGTTATGTATATTTATATAATTATGCAAAGTTACCATGTTGTGTGTGTGTGTGTGTGTAAACGCACACGATGTTACACAATATGGCAGGGCTGGCCGAATGGCCAAACCCACCAAATCTTAAGGACCTAGAGGCTCTAGAAACATGTGTTGCAAGAAAAATACAGCTGACATGAGCCAACTTGGCATCGCTCTGTGCCACAACCTGAATCCAAGAAGATCCATCATCATCCATCAACAATATGTGCCTGTTATGCCACATCAAGAGCTAATCAGTACCCATAATGATAAAAAGTGTTATGTGCCTGGATGATCTGGACTACTCTACCACATTAACCCCATGCTGCCGTGATACCTAACCCACAAAACATAAAAAAAAGACACACAAAAGCATCATTAATAGAGAAAAATAGGTGTGAGTGTACCTAATCTCTTAACCTTTGCCCTATGGGACTATAGAATTATCTTGATAAGCTCGCCAACCTGAAAAATAACTTTGTCTGTCGAGAAGTGGAAGTTTCTAAATCTGACATTATTATAATCTAGGTCACAGCCATCACACCTAAAAAACTCTTTAACTAGAGTTTTAGGGTGGGACCTAAGGCACCTAGCAATCTAAGCTTCTCTTCATCGACTTACTTATCATGCCAAAAAGACATGTCACCACTCCCGACCTTTCACACCATGCACTCCTCAGTTTCGGCACTCTCTTTATTCTCCTCCATATCGGTATGTCGGAGTACTTCTTTCTCGTATCGAGGAAGCCTGAACTATAGTACCTATCCCTCAAAACCCTATTAAGAAGGGTTTGCTTGGTCCAGAATTCCCACCACTTCATCTCCATCGCTCTTGAGATATCCCAAATGTTCCTGAACCTCAAGGCACCCTCATCGCATGGCTTGCAAAGGTTCACCTATCTCATACATCTAATGTGCCTCAGATCTCTCATGTGACCCCATAAAAACTTTGACATAAGTCTCTTCAATGCCTTGATCACCATCAAAGTTGGTATAATCGCCTGAATAAGATAAAGAAAGAGTGAGGTGAGAACGTGCCTGAGCAACCTGATCTTTCCTCCCTTCAAAAGTAACTTATTTAACCAACCCTCTATACAAGAATGGAACTTCATTGGGATGTTTTTGAAATAGACACTCTTGTCACGCC
This sequence comes from Sapria himalayana, assembly GCA_029783825.1. Lineage (NCBI taxonomy): Eukaryota > Viridiplantae > Streptophyta > Magnoliopsida > Malpighiales > Rafflesiaceae > Sapria > Sapria himalayana. Next base: position 2,258,232 of record JAREIK010002378.1, on the reverse strand, counting down.
CCTTGAAAAAAGGACAACCTAGATACATGATGGGAAAGTCGCACATCTCTATCTATAGATTATTCTTGAGCTCGGCCACTCTGTTAGGTCTAGATTTTTCCTTACAATAAAAACCACTCTTTAAAAAATTAATGACCTGCTCCAAAATCTGCTCGTACCTATGTAGCAACTCCCTTACCTTCATAATGGAGTTGCTCAACCTATTAGTGAAGATAATAGTGTCGTCCACATAGTCCAGGTGGCTGACTTACAAACTACTACTGGTAAGATAACTGACTATCGAGTTCTTCTCATAAAGCCCATTAAGACTCCTCGAGAGGCACTCCACTATCAGGATGAAGAGGACTTGTACAGTGGATCCCCCTGCAGGAGCCCCTGAATGGACTAAAAGAAATTTGATGCCTCCCCATTAATCATAACTAAGAACTAGTTATGGGAGACACACCTGTCGATCACGTCGTTCCACTCTGTAGTGAATTCAAACTTGGTCAATACCAAACTTAGGGAAGACTAGTCCACCCTATCATATACTTTATCCTTATAAAGTTTAATAATCAAGTTGCCCCTCTATCCACCTTAGAGATCAGTTGAGTCATTTTATGTGCCAAAGGAATATTATTAAAAATATTCCTCCCCAAAACAAAGCTAACTTGATTCTTTGATATGCACTTATGGAGAACTATCTTAACCCACACAACTAGTATCTTAGATATAATCTTGTATGATACATTGAAAAGGCTGAGCGATCTATAGTTCTTCCAATATGCTAGGTTCTCCTTCTTGGGGAATAAAGAGATCATGATGCTGCAAAAGGATTTCGGTAACTCTTCACCCTTGAAGAAGCTAACACAACCCTTCCACATGTCCCTCTTAACTATGTCTCAGCATGACTTATAGAAGAAAGAGGAAAAGCTATCCATCCTCGAATAGCTATCCAACTTGATAGTAAACATCACCTCCCTCGCCTCCTCTAAGGTGGGAGTACATACATAGCTCTAGTCCTTCTTCTCTCGAGATAATGTAAGGGATGTAGTCCAAGCTGTCATCTTCTACCTCGATCTTGGTCAAGAGCCTGCTGAAGAAATTCACACTCGACTATCTGATTTTTCCCTCGTTGGTCAATAGATTTTTCTCGTCAATCTACATCTGGTAGATATATGACTTGGTGAATATGTTCTTGACTAACAAGTGGAAGAACTTGGTCTTGTCATATTCCCTCAGGCACTTCATCACATACTTCTACTTCCAATAGATCTCCTCTCTCAAAAGCAAATCATCCAAATCATGTCTGGCCTCAAAAAATCTCTCTCTGCTATCCTCCATCTTACTAGCGTCCCACTCATTCTCTACCTTTGTGAAAAGATCCTCTACAATGGAAATGTTCTTGAAGATATCCCCAAAAATATTTTTGTTCCAAGAACGAAGGGTTTGCTTGAGGTGGAAGAGTTTGTGGGCCCACTTATTCAAGCTGATCTCGTGTATGGGATAGTTCCAGCTGATCTTCAAAATCTCTTGAAAGCCCATGTGCTTCACCCAAATGTGTTGGAACTTAAATTCCATTCAGGTCTTTGTCATCTTGTTGCTCCACTTAATCAAAAGTGGAGCATGATCAAATGTGGCCCTGTTAAGGTGCCGAACTTTCAGGTTATAAAATCCACTTTTCCCCTCTTTATTATATACGACTCTGTCTAGATGTTCCCATATGTTTTGAACAGACTATATAAACTAGGATTCTTCAAACCTCACATCTACGAGATCACTATCCAACAGACACTCATTGAAATCCTCCATTACTCTCAGTTTGGGAGTCCTGCTTCCCACTTTCTCATCATAGCTCGCAATTGTGTTGAAATCCTCCACTACCAACCAAGGAAAAGAAGACTCTTGCAAAAAGCTATGGATATGCTTCCATAGCTCTCTCTTCTCGGGGAATACTATATTTGGCATATAAAATAGTAAGCTAGAAACAATGTTTCCAAAGCTCACTCCGAACGCCAATATGTACCACCTAAATCTTATCATCAAGGACCTCCACCTCAACCTCTTCTTTTTAAAAAATCCAAATCTTACTATTAGGATTATTCTAGGCAGAAGAAAAGATTAGTTTGATCATGAATTCTTCCAATCTATTTGTGCTAAGGAATGGCTTGAGAATGGTAAGAATCATAACCTTGTAAATCTTGCACAAGTTCTGAACTCTACATAAAGCACTCAAGTTTCCTATATCCCTAATGTTCCACATGAGGATAGTCATAATGGTGGGCCAAGGTAGCCTCTCCTGATGAAACTGATCTCATCATCTGTAAACATACACCTCATCTCTTCAATAGTCTTGTTTATCATATCCTTCCACACCGGTGAATATGCATGCATGAAAGTATCGTGTTTACTCTGAGTAAGCATGATGTATGTGATGAGACCACATATCAGCACCTCTAAATCCAAACCCTCCGCATGTGGGATGGGAGCCTCCTCCATTATGTAGGCAAAGTAGCACCCTCCTCCATGATGCAATCCTGGGAAAGAATGACCTCATCTGCTATGTATGCTACAACAACTACAAAATAATCTCCATCAAACACAGTGCATAATGACTGAATGCCTAATATTCTAAAATTGGGCATCACAGCTGCATCATGAAGTGAGGCTCACAAGGCCTCCCCATCCATGAGGGAACATCTGGTCTCAGCATGACTGGGAGGCAGGTTTATAGGGGCCCTGGCGAAAGGCGACATGCTTACCACACCCCCAGGATGATCAGCTCGTTCCTTCCATCTACTAACTGAAGAATCAAGAGAAATCCCTGACTCTATTTTTGGAACATCACTAACCACTCCCAACTAGAAATTAGGATCTGACAAAGTAGAAGAGGGCTCACCTGATGAAAGGCCATCCTCTGCTATCTCCTCAAAATCTGTCCTAGGGCACGAGGTCTCAATGACATCCGATTCACTGCCCTCTATCATCTCCAATAAAATATCCACTGGGCCACCCATCTCAGAACCATGCATGACCGACTTAGTATCTGCAACAACACTCAATCAAGAAGGCTTGTCCATGGAGGGACTACATACCTTTGGAGAGAGACTATGAACTCTACCCTCACTCATCAAATGGCATCTGATCTCGACGATCTGCTTGATACTAGTCTTTGAGCCTTTGTGTGCCTGAAACTCCCAATATCCATTAGGTGCTTGAAACTCCATCTTAGGATGTGATGTCTCACTACTATTCTCTGACACCATATCTGTCTGTCCTAGCACTATGTTCATCGGTAAATCTACTCCCTCTAGTCCCTCAAAAGGTAGCTTTGTCGCTTGCTCCATTTGCCTAGTCTCCACCATGACCATCTCGACTAATCTCTCCACCACCATATCCTCCTATATGTGTAACACCTCATGAACATCTATATGGCACCCTAAAAGTGTCTCCATCTCGCTATGCATCTTTGGGGTGGTCTCTATCTCCTCCTCGGCTATTTATACCATACTCTCCTCGGTCGAAATTACTTCCTCCTCTAGCTCCAAAGCTAGGCCCTGAAACCTATTTGAGGTCTCCATAGGCTGACGAGCTACTTGTGTAGACCTCCTCATGGTCCTCCCCACCTTGGGAGACATGTGATCCAAGGTTGCACCCTCTCCCTCAGCGGACTCACTCACCCTGACCTTGGGCTTCCAAACCTATCTGATAGTAGGCCTAAGCCTACTCTCTATAGGTCACTGCCTCGATTGCTATGTGCGTGTTTCCTGAGGAGGCCCCTCACAAGACCTCCATAGGCTGATGTCTCTGATATAGCATGACTCTACCTAGTGCCCTACCTTACAGTAGTTGTGGCAGTATTGGGGCCTCTCAAATATCGCATCCTATGGCAGTATCCAATGTCCTCCGACCCAATCCAAATATCCATAATCAGATCTCATGCAATGTCAACTTCCACAAGCATTCTAAGTGAGGCAAAAGCAGGCAGGAACAAATCAACTGCCCCAATAACGCATAGAAGTTGGCCAATGAAACTCGCTAGTAGGTATGAAGTTTGGACATCGCAAAGGTGTATCTGCGAGAGAGTGAACTACACCCAAACATGTATGATCAAGCTCTCCTTGAGAAGGTTAAACCTTGAGTCCACTTCAGCAGTTTAATCACCAGTGAATTGACAGATAACTTCTATCTCATTCAGATCCTCATATAATCTGACTTGTCAGCAAAATGAACTAGAACATGTCTAGAATCTATCTAGCATAATTCGTGCAAACCCTTCAGATTTGCTGTCATGCATAGAAAAATGTGTAACTCTAAAAGACAGATAGGGCTATTAGAAGCCTTGCCCACTAGAGTATAGGCGAACATACGACTCCTAGTCGCCATCTCCTCCCTTGGGAATAATACCTCGGGACGCCCATCCTTCATAATGAAAGACAAACGTGCTCAACTGCATTATGCTACCCCATCAGAGATGCCCTCTCAATAAACTCCATCATGCACATGCACATCAAACTCTATCATCCTCCTCATCCAACCTCTCAAAAAACCTCGCGTGTCATCTGCTAGTTGCTAATGCCATTTACGACATCAGCTTAGGACAATGGCACGGCTGGAAAAACAACTATGTCAGTGTCACCCAAAGTATAATGCTTCGACTCTATAGTTGGCGTGAAAGAGCCGAAGACTAGGAATGAGGTGGACTTAGGATCCTTTCCTTTATTAGGGGGAAGTATCTCAGCCCAGTCGACCTCTCTAAAAATATAAGGGTCATAGTCAAGGTGAAGTACCACATGCATATCCATCAAAAAATAAATAACAAGGATGAAAATCTATTGGAAAATAAGTACGAAAAAATACTAAAATTACAGGAAAAGCAACTACAAACACAACTGATGACAAAAATGCATACAAAAATGTAGGGAAAAACAACTGCAAACATAACTAATCCCAAGAATACACTAAATAAAGTAGGTTTGCATGGAATAGGCCTAATAAATGAGTTCGTGGATTGAAAATACCCTAAAAAGGCATATGTGTGGTTGTTGGGCCTAATATGTGACAATGGGCCGAAGACAAGACCTCTCGGCCCAAAACCACCCCAAACATGGCCTGTGCATCCTTGACAGTAATGGGCCATGCTCTGAAGCCCAACCATACCACTTGAAGCCCATGTGGTCCACTTGAGTCCAGGCTATCTATGCCTGACTAGACCTAGCCAATGCTAGCCGCTCGATTTGAGTCACATTAGCCAGGAGCTCACCGATGACCATCCACCACCATCAGTTATGCGCCACTGCCATCTATCATGTGCCACTGCTGTCAGCCATGCGCCACCATCACCACCACACCACCACCAACAGTAACTTGAAATTTTTTGAATTTTTGAAAAAAAAATTTAAAAATATTTAGTTATCAAGCTAAAAATATATATTTAACATCGTTGCTTCCTATAACTATAAATATACAATTATCAAGCTATATATGTGCATATATTTAGTTACTTTTGTATACCAATATGCATATATAGTAATATATTGGGATATCTATATAGTTATATATACAGATATATGTATATATAACTAACTATATAGCATATTATTGTGACTTTGTTACTCTACCTAATTTAATCAGTTATGTAATATCCTAAAAGCTCATTAACAAAAGTATCTCTTCAACTGAGATCCTCAAGTGCACTAATCGTACAAGTAGTATAACTGACATTATCTAGATATCGATCTCATGAGGATTGTATCAATAGTTCAGTTATTTAACTAGAGATAACTTATTTTTAGTATAATAGATACTAAGTTTGTTACACAATCTTAGGTCAAAGGTTTATTGATTTAATTTATGCGATGTTAAGTCATTCGATATATATGATGCTAGACACAAAATGATAGTTGGGATGTGCAATGATCTCATGCCTTATTGACATATAAGATAGTCATCATCATTGATCCATTTCCAATGGTATTCCCTCATAGCTATCCCTTTGGTACATCAACATCGAGATAACATTTCATCAATACACGAAGGTTATTCACTATTTTTTACCTTTTAGGCAACATCGTCAACTACTCTTAATAGTTGCTTTATATGCACACTCTTATTTACCAACCTCTATAATCATAAAGACTAATGATTGGTATGGTTTATAAATATTTATATTTTTGGCTTTGTAAGTATCATACTCATATAATTAATGTATGCTTACTTCAAGTTTTATAGGTAGGAACCATATGAGTAAAAGGAATTCACAAGAGCTATCACCACCTTGTGAGTCATAATAGACTACTACATGTCCTAAGGATTGTATGTCACCATCCTTCTTAGTAATGATGTGACTCTCATACTAAAGGTGAACCCCTTATAAGAATATTCTGTATAACATTAATCTTAATTGAAATAGAGAACCAATCTCTCTAAGATGCTTACAATGGATTAACATGTAAAAACATTCATATTTTCAGCTTCATAAGTATCATACTCTCATTGATTAACATACTCAAATTTTAAAGTTCAATGTATAGGTTTATCTCGTGTATCTCAATTAGAAGGGTTGTCACTACCTTCATATCATATACATGAGTGAGTCTCATGATTTACATCTTACCATCCACCATGACAACCTTACACAAACCCACAATTAGTTGAAACTCAAATTCAAGTTCTATTTATTCACAACCATCAATATCCATAATATAAAAAAAAATCAAATTATTAACGAATCAATAATCCAAATTAATTACATCATATAATTCAAATCACACAAACTTTAGACCATCCTAATTTTATATAAATTCCAAAATCTATCCTTATATGAGAGGGGTTTGATAGCTACAACCACAATTCTAGTGATTGTCATAAGTTATGCATCTCTTGTTTGCTTATGGAATCTATAGGGAGTACAAAATTCAACCATAGGATTTGTAGTTTACATGACTTTGTTTGTTTCATGAGAGAGAAGGAAAAAAAATAAAAGATCTATGAAAAATTCTCTAACTTTCACTTTTATACTTAGGAAACTTTGTATTAATCTAGGTAGAAAGTCATGAATTTCATAAAAAAAATCACAATTTCAGCCTTCATCCCTTCAGCTTGAGGTCGAGACTCTAGAAAATGACCACGACTCTATTTAACATCTTGATCATTCTACAACACAAACTCACAACACTAGTAACAACTATGATTTGTGCCTATTCTTTCTGTAACACAAAGTTGTAGCATAATAAAATAGTCATGGCTTCATGTCTTCAATATTTGTAGTCCATAGATGCCAGTGGCACTGTGAAGTGACCAAAAAGTAGAGATAACTTCTCATATTATTATATATCCATGCTATTGTGTTGAGGCCATGCTAGCCTTTTCTTCTCTCATATAGATACAAGTAATAAATATGTCTTTAATTGAGGACGAGAGTCATAACCTTAGAAATGACCATACTTAAGTAATATCATCTAGAATATTTAGTATCCTAAAAGTAATTACTTTGAATAATTGTCATGACTTTGGCATGAGCTCAAAAGGACTTTGTAAAATACCGAGTCATGGCTCTGACATGTGACTACCAAGTTAAATTAATTAAAGTCACAACTCTGTGAAATTGACCATGATCTTGATCATTATTGAGATACTTGGTTGTTGTGATAAAGAATTAATATCGTAGCCTTTAAAATTTAATAAATATGTTTGCAACTCAACGATAATATTATAACCATTAAGAATATATTATACAGTGAAAAGATTATACTAATGAATTAGAATGGTCGTGACATAAAAAAAATTTCATGACTATTCATCAAAGTTCTCTAAAATACCAAGAATAAATGTCAAAACTGAGACTTACGGATCTAGATCCTTTACTAAATACCCCTACAAACTCATTAATTTCATGATTATTCATCAAAGTTATTTAAAACACCAAAAATCATGAAATCAACACATATTAATCTCATTTCTACGTCTACGCATCATTATCAATCACCAAAGTATACAAAAATATTTGATAAATTAATCACTAAACAAACACTCGTACTAAAACAATTGCTTATTCCCAAGCAATAACTTCTCCCTCCAAAAAAATAAATAATAAATATTTATTATCTCAATAAATTATGAATTTCTATGACTAAGTCTGAGTGTCGTAGTGTCGGTAAATAGTGGAATAAGTTCAAGCAAACATATTGATGGTTATGAAATGGTTTGAGTTTTATGACTATATTGGTGGTTCATTGAGTATGTGTATTTGTTGATGTAAAGGATATAGGTGTTTATTATGTCACACAAGCAAAAATATATATTCTTGTATTGCCTCCTAAGTAGTACTATATTTAACATTCATATTTATATCATCAAAGCCTCTATAACACTATCAGAAAACTTTGATGTCCAGATGATCTTTTTAATATACTACATCACTTTCATCTTGATGATCTATGTATTTAGTCACTCTCCAGTTACACTTATCTTTAAGGTTATTTCTTCATTTGATGTTGCAGCTTTAGGCCTTAGGGAATGTATTGGCTCATTCTTCTTCTCTCCAATGCCCTTTTTTAGTCTAGTTCCATAAAGTCATAGAGTTGAGTACTATCGCAACTCTACCTTTGAGCTTGTCTTTTTATTTTTCTTTCTATAGTTCCAAAGCTGTGGGGTTGTGCATAGTCAAGTCTTTTCCATGCACTTTCTCCTTGCCATTTTCTTTCTATAACTTCAAAGTTATGGCATTGTACATAGTCATGGCTTTGTCTTTAGGCTTATGTTGGATGGATTCAATATGTACCACCAAATATGGCACAAGGCACAACCATAATTTTGTATTATATATTTCTTTAGCCATTTTTATTATGGAATACCAAAGTCATGGATCTGATCATAGTCATTTTCACTTCTAAGTAATATTGAGAAACAATTATATGGATTTATCTTCATATCACTTGACAAAATCATTCACTCACATTTCTTTCATTAATAATACCAACTGACCAATGTGATGCTTAATGCTCCTCATCATTGAATTTGTTTTATCCATCCTCATGTAAAGTGCCCCCATTTGTTTATCTTGGTTATTATTCTTCTTTTGAAGTTCAGCTATATTAATTTGTACCTTGTTAATTGCAATTGACCTTTTCCTCTTCATGTTGGTTGGAAATTAAATTGTAGCCTCCTTAATTCATATGGTTTACTGCATTATTCTTCATATATCTTGATTATTTCTTAATATGTTGCAACTCACTTCCATAATTTCCACATGAAAATTTTATGATTTCTCATGTTCAAATGATAATACATTGAGACATTATTGTTGGGTCAAAAAACATACTTTTTACTATGCATTTGATTTGCCTCTTTCATTTGATAAATGAGATTTGATTCCACATATTCATATGGATGCAAAGTGATAATCTCCTCTGGTATTCTTCTCTTTTCTTCTTGAGCATCAAACTTTCTCAATAGGACTTCTATCTTTGATTCAACGATGGCGAACCTGTCTAACTTCAATACTTTTGCTTGTCTTCTCCAAATGAGCAATCCATTAGAGTTTAATATTTATTTGTTGGTAGCTCCTCAAATAAATAATATTACTTTTATAATGATTTATTCATAATAGAACCTTCGACATCCACATCAATCATACACCTTATCATGCAGTTCAACCTATTCTATAAAGTTTAGGCTTGAAACTATAATACAAAACCATATAGAGGACATCTCAATAACTCCTATAAATGATCCCAAACATCATATAAGTTCTATTGCTCTTCTTGTCATAATTGATTTATCTCGATTTGAAGTTGAGAAGAAATATGCAATGGGAAGAATTTAATAGAAAAAATCCACACCAATTCATTCCAACTCTCAATCAATCTTCATGATAAACATTAGAACCAACCATGTATTTTACCACTTAATAAACACATAAATAATCATAACCTTATTACTTCCTGGTCAAGTCCATTTATATTCATATTGTTGTATAATTCCAAAAAAAAAATATGACATATCCATTAGGGTCCTTTGATGCCCTTCTGTAATATTGGTATTGTGGAACCATAGCTATTAGACTCAATTTCAGCTCAAAATAATTGATTCAACTAGTTGCAAGAAAATCCCATAATAAATATTCATTACTATGTGCCTCCATTAATCCATTAAAGTATGATAATGAATGGTTATCAAATAATTTGCCCATCATTTCCTTTAATAGTCTATTATTTATGGTGTCATCTATAATGTCTTTGTCAGCTCTTTATTTGGCAAAGATTATTCTAGTTCCTTTTATTTTTGGGTCTAAAGGGTTAATTACAATCATCCATGTTCAAACAAGTTAACATGACTTAGTATTTAGATCTAGAAATATTTATCAAATATAATACTATCTAAATTTTTAAAAATAAATTATTCTTTTACAAAAGTAATTATGTCAACTCAAGTTCACAAATCAAACTAAATAATGTCTAGTAATGATGCTAAAAACTTATTATGACTTTGTTACTCTACCAAATTTAATTGGTTAGGAAACATCTTAAAGACACAATAATAAAAGCATCTCATCAATTAAGATTCACAAATGCATGAGTCGTACAAGTAGTATAATAGACTTTTATCTAGATATGAATTACATAGGAATTATATTAGTCATTTGATTAATCAATTAGAGACAAACCATTTTCAGTATAATAGATAATCGGATTATTAAATAATCATAGGTCCAAAGTTCATTTATTTAATTTATGTGATGCTATTAAGTCATTCAATATATATTATGTTGGATACAAAATGAAGGCTAAGGTGTCATGTAATGACACCTTGCCTTGGTGGCATTCATGGTGCTTGTCACCATTGAGCTTTCCCAAAGTTTGTCCCCTCATAGTTGTCCCATAGATACGTTGCCATTGAGATAATAATTCATCCTTGTATGAGAGTCATTCATAATTTCATACCTTTTAAGCAATTTTGTCAATTGCTCTTAATGGTTATTTCATATACATATTCTCATTCACTAATCTCTATTATCATAAAGACTAATGATTGGCATGACTAGTAATTATTTATACATTTGAATTTGTAAGTATCATACTCATATAATTAACATATGATTCTTTCAAGTTTCACTGATGAAACTATATTAGTAAAAAGAACTCACAAGGGCTATCACCACCTTGTAAATCATAATACACTTGCAATCTCCCAAGGATCACTTCTCATCATCCTTCTTGGTAAAGATGCGACTCTCCCACTAAAGGTGAACCCCTTTGGAGAATGCTCCATATAATATCCATCCTAATTAAGAACTAGCCCCTCTAAGATATATGCAATAGAATCATACGTAAAGGTATTCATACTTTTGGTTTCGTAAGAGCCATATTTTTGATGATTAATATACCTAAATTTTAGGGTTCAACATATAGGTTAATCTCGTGCATCATAATTGATAGGGATGTCACTAACAATCTATCCTATGCATTAGTGTGACTCATAACTTACCTATCATCATCCACCATGACAACATCATACAAACCTATCATTAGTAAAAATAATAATTTAAGTTATATTTAGTCACCATTGATGAATATCCATGATATAAAATAAATCAAACCATTAATACATATATAATCCAATTCAATTACATCATACAAATCCTACACTATGTAAATTTTTTATAAATTTCAGAATCTATCCCTAGAAGAGAGGAGGTTGAGAGTCATGCTATCATGACCCCCCCATACACTCCCACTCGAGAGCCATGATGGGCATGGAATGACTAGTTAAATTTAACATTATTTAAATTATTTTAAAATCCAATGTGAGAAGGTTTTGTATTTTTTAATGCTGAACTTATATAAATTTAGAAAATTAGCTATAAAGTACATGTAAAAATAATGAGGAAAATATTTATTAAAAATATGAATCCAAATTAATGAATATATATTAAAAAATCAAGAAAAAACATATATTGTGAACATACTACTTTCGGTCGACCGTATGCATAATAAAGTTGCAAACTAGTTGACAATAGCTTCTTCCCTTCCTATTGTTTATGTAAGTTTTATTCTAAAATACTCACACTCTCAAAATTTTAGTAGAAGCAAGTTAGAAAAAAATAGGTCAAGATCCCTCATATTTAGCCATTTAAATATTATCAAATTCTAAAATACATAATGAATATGCATAAACCATTAAGTTAAATATATATATACAAAAGAAAATTCAAATATAGAAAATGCCCCTATGACCAAATACATAATAAAGTTTCAAACAAAATCCAACTAAAATCTTAACCAAAATTCTCACATATCTTTTCAAGGTTTAGAATCATGATTGGCCATCAACATTTCCTCCACCTAGGAAAAATAAAGGTAAGAAATTAATATCCAATAAGAAAATCTCAAGAAAAGATAAAAAAATTAATGTTTTACCTCAATATCCACATATATTTTTTGACATACGATTTAAGAGTTTAAGAATACGTTTTACAATATACATACATACATATATATATATATATGCATATATGCGTATACATGACTATACAAATTCAAGAAACCATAATGTGTGAGTGTAAGATTTTGAAATTTTTAATTTTCAATCATTTTATTTTCACAAATATAATTTATGCATATCAATCTCAAGCTACTAGCTTGAGATATATAATTTATGCATATCAATGCTTCACCAAGCAATAACAAAAATATATAGAGGAAAAAATGAAGCTACTAGCTCCAACCTTATTACCACCCTCACTGAGAAACACACACACACACACCCACTCCCAAGATTTGAAGACTCACAAGAGATTTATCAATCTCAAGCTTGACAACAACTTCCTCCACATAGCGAAACTCTACCATAAGTTCTACCATAAGTGTAGAATAGAATTTAAGATTATTCTCTCAAGAGCATATATAATTCATATCTCCATAGATATTCATGTAGTTTTAGCCATCCATTTTATTGATAGGACTAATAGTCACTTCAAAATCCTACATCCAAAACATGTATTTTTTCAAAATTATTTATATTCCAATGAAAATATCATATAACTAACATAATTTAAAATTATTTTTCATAGGATTTTATGCATACATATCATCATAATCCTATTTAAAAATTAGCTAAATAATCAATCAACCATGATTTTTGGAATTATTTTACAAAATTAAATACTAATTAATTATTCCTAGAAAAATTATTTTTTCTAAAAAAAAAATACATGGATAAATGAGTTTCTATATTTATAAAACAAAACATTTTATTATGTCAAATTTATAAGTTTCCATTAGATAAACATATGTCTCAATTAAATATTTTAAATTTCATGAAAATTATTCAAAGTAACCAAAATAAATAGTTTATAACTACATATATAATATCACATATCAAAAAGTATGTGTAATAACTAACAATACAAAATATGAAATTTTGTATGGGTTTTCTAAATTTTTCATTCATAACCAAACTTTTCCAAACCATAAACACCAAATCATAGTTTTGATATTTAAATCTGGGCTATGTAACAACAATTCAAACTAAAAAAAACTAGAGTTTAGAATTTATATAATTTCAAGCCTAATTTATGAAATTAAGTAAAAAAAATAGAAATATGTTAATTAATCTCAACCCTAACCTTCCTTTCCAAGATTACAATCATTCCATGAAGGTTTTTAGTTGAAATGAAGCGTTTATTAAGTTTAATCGGTTCATAAAATGAATTTTCACCAAAAAACATGAATTTTATTTTTAATCAATAATTTTGGCAAAGACAAGGAAAAACTAAAGAAACCCACAAAAGAAGAAGGAAAACAAAAGATAAGTCATGAAGTAGAGAAAAAAATGAAAAAAAAAATTATCTTTCATTTTACAATAAAATGACTAATTTGTCAATGGGGTTAAAATAACTATAACTTTTTCTCTAAAATTTCAAATCTAAAAAATTTAGTATCATTCTGCATCATTTTCTATCTTTTTTTAATTAATCAACTTGGTCAATTCAAATCAATAGTAAAATATAGAAAAATTGTATTTTTTTAGGCCTCACACATGCTCCCCAACTCTAAGGATTTCCATAAGTCATACATCCGTTACTTTATTGTTGAACTCCTAGGTAGATGGAAAATTGCCCCTATGATTTATAGTTTCCATGATTTTGCTTATTACATGAGGGAGAACAAGAAGAAATAAGAGATATCTCAAAAATTTTTAGCTTCTATTTTTATACTCGTGCAGCTTTGTATTACTTTAAGTAGAAAATCATAACTTTTAGAAGAAAGTTATGACTTTGATCTTCATCTCTTCAGTATGAGATCGCTGCTCTAGAAAATAGCCATGATTATGTTCAACGACTTAATCTTTTTATAACAAAAAGTCACATTACTAGTGATAACCATAACTTAGGCATAATCTTTATATACCAAAGTCATGACATTGTGAAATGATTGTAACCCCACATCTCCATTGTTTATAATCTATAGATGGTGGTAACGTTGTTAAGTGACCATAAAATAGAGACGACTTTTCATATTATTATATAGTTGCGGCATTGTGTGGAGGTCACGATGCTTACATTTTCTTCACTCATATAAATATACTATAATAGTGTTATTATGATGCAAAGACATATACACTTAGTTTGTGTGTACAAATCATAATTATGCCTAAATTTGAGAACAAAAGTTATGGTATTATGAATGATTATGCTCGAGTAATATCTACTATAATATTTAGTATCCTAAAAATTACGGCTTTGAATAATTGTCATTACTTTGGTATGAGTATTTATGACTCTTTAATTTTCTATAGCTCAAAAATTATAACTTTATAAAACTATCATAACTCTGACTTGAGAATACATAGCCATATAAAAATAAAATTACAGTTATATGAAATTGGCTGTGATCTGGAGTATAAGTGGAGTACTTGATTGTTATAATAGAAAATTAATATTGCATCCATTATTATTTCTCAAGCTATATATGACTACGATTCCATGATAATATTATAGCTATTGAAGATGTATCGCATATACTAATAAGTTAGTATGGTCGTGGTGTACAAGAATTATAATCGACTATTTAGGTAGAGTTTCGACAAAAAATAGACACCAAAACAACAAGAGTTATGAATCTATTTTCTATGCTAAACACCTTCAAAAATTCATTAATTTCATTATTATTAATTGATTTCTAAAATACAAAAATCATAAAATCAATATATATTAGCTTTATTTTCATGTGTACATATCATTATCAACTACCAAACTTGTGAAATCAATATATGTATATATACATGCTATAACATAGTTGTATATACCCAAATAAACCAACTATGCGTGTGCATGTGTGTGTGTGTGTGTGTGTGTGTGTGTGTGTGTGTGTATAACTATGATATATATACACATTTATGGCACATACTAATTATTTATTTATAAAAGTTGGTAACTTTACACACATACATTTTTCATACTATCCAACTATACCCTCACATACACACAACTACAATGTATACATATAACTAAATATATAGTATATATATTTATTTAACTTAGTAACTAACTATATAGCATGTATATATGCACATATGATACACAACACATCTGAATAATATAAGACATGCTTTATAGTTTTTTGTAATTTATATATATATAATCATATATGCATATGTGCGTGTGCGTGTGCAAGTGCGTGCGTGCATCCATGTGAGTGCTTTGATTTAAAAAAAAAACAAAATATAAAATAAAAATATAAGTTCTTTACCTTATCAAAAGCATGTTATGTTGAAATATGTTAGAAAATAAGTATATCAATAAATTTATAATAATTTTGAATAAAATTTTGCCTGATCTAGATATGTCATTATTTATGAGTTTGGAAACATAAGAAGTAAATATAATATTAGAATTAAATATAATATTCATTAATAAATTTAAGATCATTAACAAGTATCCATAATAACTATTTACAATTTATATACGTGCATTTGACATGCAAAATTAAATTTCAAGTGGGTTGGATTCAATTTAAATAGAAAAAATAAAATAAAACAAACTGGAAACTAAGACGGGGCAATTCCATGTCCTTGGGTCTGGGAGGGGTCATGTTCAACCATGGGAAGAAGGCTGAAAATTAATTTCTGCTCTGAAAGATGGCCCGTGGAAGGCGTACAACTCTCTGCATCAATAAACACAGTGTCATCATCTTTGAACTTGCCTCGTAAGATACCTTTAGCAAGCTCGTTTTCTATGTGCTCTTGAATCACCCTTTTGATTGGCCTCGCGCCATAGTTGGGATCATACCCAAGCGCACCTAAAAATCCCACAGCCCTATCTGACACCTGTATTCTTATCTTCCGTTCTTTGATCCTTTGTTGTAGACGTTGAAGCTGCATCAGACGAGTCATATGTAAGCGATTAATACAATTAAATCAACTTGGTTGGTGGGAACCATCTACACCATATGCCTGGTGTGTGTGTGTGTGTGTGTGTGTAAAGAGGAAAAAATTGTAACTAAGCATGATCACTTTTTTTATATACTAAGAGCATTCATATGTGTAACATACATCAGGAAAAAAAATAAATAAATAAATAAAATACCATAAAAACTACTCAAAACATTTTTCATCAAACTAGTGCTTAAATAAATCTAACATTAAAAGTGGAGACATAATCAATCTGGTACCTACTACTCAAAGCCCTATAAAAAAATATTTACACGCTGATAGAACACTCCAAAATGACAGGTCATAACCAGTCTCCAAACAAAAACAAACAAAAAAAAAAAAAAAAAACTCCTCAAACAATGTCTGATCCACAAAAACAACTATCTACACCATCATGGCCTTGTACTATGGTTCAACCATCATTCAACAAACAACTATCATAATCTTATTTTTTTAAGAGAACTTTTTTTCAAAAAAAAATAATGCCATTGTAAAATGTCCTATTTGTGATAACACAAGCTCAATTAAAATCAATATAAACGAGCAAAAACAAATATTCCTAATCTCTGAAAGATATCTCGAGCTCTAGTATTTCATTCACTTGTCTAAGTATGCGAAGAACAACATCAAAATTTACATGCCTAGGAGAATAAGAAAATAATTAATTATTATATCAATGATATAAGTAATATCTAATTTTGTTACTGCTAGAAAATTAATTTATCTTTAAATTCTTTTATATTTAATTGAATCTACCAAAGTATTTGCATATGAAAAAGAATTTATATCAAAATAATAATAAAAAATATATATTTATTGAAACACAATCTAATAATTCAAATTCATATAAAAAATTCAATACATATTTTCATTATGACAATATCATCTCATATGCAAATTATCGTCTAAAATTTATTACCAAGGTATTTCATCTATAATTTTGTCTGAATATCTTCCAGTTGAAAATATATAATAAATCATCTTTTGTAATAATAATATCCACTATATTATAAAATCATATCACAAGAAACCCTAAATCATAATCCAATAAAGATAAAATAATGTGCAATATAAACCTAAAACTAAAAATGACAGTAAAATAACTACGACAAGGCCACTAGTTGTATGCTCTCAAAAAAAGCAAATACAAAAAAAAAAAGAAAAAAGAACACCATAATATCCTATATCAAACTAATATGTAAATATTCAATACACCAAACCTAAAAGAATTAGAAATAAGTTGAAACCCCTTAAAGATCTTCATGATTATATCTCATACACAAATTGGAATGGTCATATCTAGATATGATACAACCCATTTCAGGGTGGCTCAGTCATGCTACCGTGCCATGCCAGGCACGGCATGAAACTTGTGATGTATCAGACATGCCATGAGAAGGATTACCATAGCCAGCCACGGCTCATTTGGCCTGCAAAATGCTGAGCCATGCCAAGTTATGCCGAGCCATATTGGGCGATACTTGTTCATGCCGGATTGTGCCGGCACAAATTGGAAGATATTGTTTTCACCTTTAGGATTGAAATTTTCAATTCAAATAAAATACGAACTTTTTTTAAATTTTAATATACTATTTAACTATTTTTTTAAAAAATATAATACTTAAAATCTTAATAAAATAAAATAAAAAAAAATAATTAAAAAAAAAATTAGTCGTTCATATTCCGCATTCACGTCTCACGATCATGTGATGTGTTGACTCAAATAAAATAATAAAAAATTCATTATACTCTATAAACAAAAGCTTAATAAGATACATACACATTACAATATATACTTAAATATGAATGACATATATTTATAAAATTAAAATATCAAGTGAAATAAAAATATAATTAATAAAATAATAATTACAACACAACAATAAAGAATAATTTATAAATAGTAAAGAAATAAACAATGGTAAAAATAAAAAAAATAATGATAATATCATACTATATTTATATTGTAATCTTATAAAAAAAATTAAAAATTACACAACTTATCAAATCAATTAATATATATGATATGATGGTACTGATGCATATGTAGATCATCATTATTATGTATGTATCTGAATATATCACTAGATGTAACTTTAATATCCTCAATCTTCAAGTCCTATAAATCATTGTCTATTATCATCAATTGTGTCTTATCCTGAATAGTCAAATCACAAATCTTATCAATACTTCATGCATCCAAATATCTCTAGAATATTTGATTGTAATCTCAATTTTCTATTTGAAATAATATTAACTATTATAATAAAATAAACTTTGATGCAATACTAGACACAAGAGAAATCAGTAGTTCAAATATTATTTTAGATAGTAAGATGAAATAGGAATTAATATCTAAGTATCAAAATAATTCGCTTATATTAAATAAGATGATCTTACTATTTGTTCCATGCTAACTAAATAGAGAAATTATCATCTCTAAATATGATAAAAATATCCGTACTCAAAATTTAGCTATAACTATTATCATATCTAGTATAGTAATATATAAATAAGTTAGCTAATTTTATATGAATAAAACCTTCAAATTGATATTACTTGTTCATACACAAGAATATGTATGTTAAAATAATTTCTATCGTTTTTATATTAACCTTAAGATTCATATAACCAATAAAATAATAAAAAGTTAGAATAAAAGAGTAATAATTTAAATATTTTATTTTCATCTTAATAGCAATGATATTAAATACAACGTGACCTCTATACTTGCTAAATATGCTATTAATATTGTATATATACATAAATATAATTTAAGTGATAATAATATACATAAACAAATACATGTTCATCGTAACATTAAAAAAATTTAAAAATTCAATAAAAAAAATTTATGTATTTAAGTCTGAATCATTAATAATAAGTTCATCTCTTATACTATTGACATAATCTGATATCTTGTATTGTTAGTCAATACACGACTCCAACATAAGCTAGGTATAATTCTAACGATGTCTGATATTCATTTGAAATTTTATTTTTTAGGCCCATATCTTAATAACAACGATGTCTGATATAACGCATTGTTACCCATTTAACATAAGGTAGGGCCACCCAAAAATTCAATAAAAAAAATTCATATGCAACTAAACTTTTTTTGTTCTTTATTTTAGTGAATTTCTTATTTCTTTTTAAGGTGAGAAAAATTTAGAGGCATCAAATGAGTCATTCCATGCCAGCACGACTCATTTCTAGATGGCCTAATCGAGCCATTGTGCAATGTTGGGCATGAGCCAGTAAGGAAGTCCTGCCATGCTCGGCATGACACAACTTGTAGTCTACTCGGCCCAGTGCTACACAACCAGCAAGATGTTCGAGTAGAATCATGCCTTTCGTGCCAAGTCATTTTGAGAGAATAGAGGGCACATACACATGGTGTCCTGAATGATCCACCATGTACACATGGCAGGTTCCATTAAAAAATTCCTCCACATGTACGTGGTGGATTTATTTAAAAATGTAATTATCAATTTTTTTTATAAAAAAATGAGTCTAGGCAAGATGGGCATGGGCCAAGTGGATCGCGTATACTTCCTGATCCACTATCTCGGGTCTTAGTTATCGTGCCGATGGACCATGTCAACGGACCAGCATGTGGGGCATGCCTAGCCTGGCACGAATCATGACAATCTCTAGCCCAGCATGACAACCTCTAGCCCAACACGACAATGTCTGGCCTAACACATCACGAGCCGTGCCTCAAATCAACATGAACTAGATCCAGGCAGAGTTCTTTATCATGTTGTGCCGAGCCAGGCATGACTTAGTCAAGATGTACCTAATGTCGTGCTCGGGCTGCCCAGCCCACTTGACACCGCTAGAGAAATTATTTTCATTCATGGATATTCTATCAAGTTAATATCATAACACATATTATAAAAAAACTTATCCAATGATTTATCTCTAATGATCCTAATAAACATATAAATAATTACTATATTATTAAAAATATTATCAAAAATGATACTATATTTTTTTATTTTGTATATCATATTCCCTAAATATCTGCATCATATACTCATATATGAAACGATCATCACGAAGATAGAGAATCTCATAAAATCTT
Source organism: Sapria himalayana (assembly GCA_029783825.1). Lineage (NCBI taxonomy): Eukaryota > Viridiplantae > Streptophyta > Magnoliopsida > Malpighiales > Rafflesiaceae > Sapria > Sapria himalayana. The sequence goes on along the minus strand of JAREIK010002378.1, from coordinate 2,237,732 downwards.
AGAATTTTTTTATTAAGATTTTATTTTGAATCTTTATAGTGAGAGGTGAGACATGTGAATAATGTATTATCGTGATTAGCTCAAATATTTGACATCGCAAACAACACTCCTATATTTTTTAAATTTATTAATTATTTTTAACTTATAATATTTTATTATATTATTCATACTTATTTGTCTATGAATCATATGATAAATAGATTATAAGTAAGTATGCATAATACTGACTACTATATGATCATTTAATCATTTAATCAAAAGACTCATTATCATTATGATATATGAAGGAGATTTAAGGAGTTGAACTTGATCATTGCCACATAAATTCTACATGTATATACTTTTTGACAATATATACATTATGTCGATTTTTCTTTGATACTCCTAAAATTTTTATGTATCAAATCCATCACTATGTATCAAATCCATCACTATCATTGCTCTGGTGGTTATCGACTTGAATTCCACCCTTTTTTTCTATATAAATAGTCTTTACAAAATCTAAACCTATGTAAACAATCTGAAACTCCTTCCAGCAGAGTTTGATGATGCAATCACGAGAATTCTCTCACTGATGTGCTTAGTCTCTAATGCTACAATACTGCTAAATCTTTCACCACTTCATTCTAACATGTTGTAGGCCCTTTAGAAAAGAATGTAGCAACTCATGTTTTCTAAGCCACCACACCATTTGAGATGCAATTTTATTTGATCCGATCATGATTTCTAATATTTCTGCCTTCTATTCTCTTGAGTTCATATGATTGCTATGAAACTTTTTCCTCTCAATAGTATCCTTTATCTAAAAAAAATAGAGCAACTATCAAAACTAGAAATGATAATAGTCATCAGCTTATACAATGATCTAATCTTCATTCCTTGAGCAATAACTTTTGCTTTATGAGTCACTTTACATGACTCATCATCACAAATAAAATCAAGAATGTCATTGTCATCACACCAACCGAGATGAAGTTTTTGTTGACGTATGAAACATGCATTACACATGAAAATTATTTCACAACCTCATCATGCATTCTCATCTTTACTTTCCCACAACCTACAATGTTAATAGTAGAGTCATTGCCTATATATGCCCTTCCATCATCATGATTTTCATATTCAGAATAATTCTTGAAATGGAGTCGAGTGATATGAGATTCCAAAATTAATGAAACATACGTCCTCATAAGAGTGAGCTACACTTACAACAACTAAGTGAACATCTCCGCCATACTCTACCTTCTTCACCAAGCCACTTAGGCTATTTCTAGCTTTGGAAACATCTCCTTGGCATCCTTCTAAAGTGCCCTTTGTCACAAACTTAGTCTTCCCACAAAGCTTCAATGTGATAATTAGACAACTCATTCCTCGAATATTTCTAAGTCAGCCTCTCAGTCACCTTGTAAACTCACAAGTAAAGAGAGTTCAAGAGAATACTGAAAGACACAAACTCTTTATTAAAAAAAATTCTTCACGATACTTTAAAAAAAAACTCACAACTTAGTGATCCAATTAATTGTTTGCAAATGAAACTACTCTTTTCATATATACACATCAATAGAAGTGTGTAAACTTTTGGTAGTTTTCTTCTAACCAAAAATATTCTAGAAAATTCAACCATAAACATATAATTATAAGATTGTCATGAAATATTCTAGACTATTTTCTCACATTCAATGATCTTTCACATTCTTCTACACTCTCCCACATAAGTATGGACTTCTCTGAAATCATCTAAAATCTTTCATATTTTTCTAGAAGGGAGGACTCTCCCTATAAGTGTGTAGAATTTTAGAGAAGCTCACAATGCCTGCCTCTTTTACATTCTATGGTCTTTCACATCCTTTTGGCAAAGGGAGGCCTCTTTAAGTTTTTAGAGTCTTCCCACCATATTTCATACATCCATGAATACTTTCAATATCTTTTACTATTGTGTAATCTTCTCTATGGGCTTTTAGAATCTTCCACATAACATTGGTCAAAGAAATATTCACAAGTCTCTAGAACATTTCTTATCTTTATATATGAACTTGAGGGGCTCTCCCATAAAGAAATCATTTCCTTATGATAGTGGGGTCTAGAGAATGAGTCTGTGGCATCTAGCCTGTTGTATTTTTAACACTTAACTTTGAACTTTTACATGCTCTTCAACCTTCCGCTAAACCATAGTTTGCTTGTTGAATGAAGAGAACTGTTGTCATCAATTCTGTCTCTCAGACGCAATACATCATTTGAGGATACTCACATATTCTATCTCTTTATATCTTTGTACAAAAGAGCTATAATTACACTCTCATATATTAACTTTATCAAACCTCTACTAATGACAAAAATTAGATTGTCTTGTGAATTTGGTATCACACAAAGCAACATCATCATTTTATCATTATTATTGATTTCATAATATAAATGCAAATTGGCTAATCAAACGTATATTATACTTATTTTTCCTTTAAAATATTTAGTTGACTATTGACCTGTGTTGATAAAGCCTCTATCTATTCAATCCAGCTTTTCCATTCACCAATGACAACTGAATTCAATTCGACTTTATCTAATGACAGACAACATTGAACCCTAGATTACATACCACAAATCTCTATTAACCAAAAAATCTTTCAATTTCAGCTTCTAAAATTTAAAACCCTTAAATAAATTTTGTATTATCTCTAATCTCATTGACCTAACTATTATAGAATTTTTCCTAATAGATCTTACCAACAAATCTTTAAGATAACTTTGATTTGATATCAAATATCAAAATATCAAATACTATGATACTAAATATCAGAATCAAAACCAAGAATGGTTCAATATCAATGTGAAGGGCAGACCAAAGATAAAATATCCGAATGTTTTCTTCATATATCCAGGATATATCTTATATCCATAGTTACTTACTCAACATAATATATAAAAATATTTATTAATAAATAAATCCTTAATTTAATTATCACAAAAAATCAGTGAAATTACATTACAAATACATGAACAATCACATATGCATTTGTGTATTAATAAAAAATAATTCTATGAAAGGAATATCGAAATATATCCAAGATATATGATATAGTGAAGTATATATGTGATACATTCTAATATATATATGATATATAAAAATTTATTTAGATAATTTTGATCTTATGATAATATAAATTTGAATAAAATTAATTTAATATTAAGTATATATTATAATATTCTTAAATTTATTTTTTATATATTAAATGGATTAAAATAAATTAAAATAACATATAATTATCTATTTAAATCAATAATTTATAATTTATCTAATAAATTTAACATTGCTAAAAAATAAAGGTAAATTTAATACTACTCATATATTAAAATAAAATTAAAATTAATAGAAAAGATTATATTTTAATACATCAAAATAAAAAAAAACAAATAAAATATACACTTAAATTGTAGTATAATAATAAAATTACTTAATTGTAGAGATGTCAAATGGGGTCAGGCTGGGCCGGCCCGATTTTAGGTGGCCCAACTGGGCCACCATGCTGTGCCTGGCCCTACACGATATTTTCTGACCAGGCTTGGCACGACCCGATAGATCAAGAAATCGAGCTGGGTCAAACCTGTATGGGCCAATTCTGGCACATAAAGGCCAGTTATAAATTTTTAATATATTATTTTTTTTAGTTTATATTTATAATTTATTGTTTAATATTTTTAATACTTAATTTTTTTTATTTGTTAATTGCTTTTAGTAATTAGTTAATGTTAATTATTTTTAATACTATATAATTTAAATGTATTAATATGTATCGGACTATCAATATAAGACTGTAAATGTATGAAATATGAATAAATAAAAAATTGAAACTTAAATATGAATAAAAATAAAAATCAATTCAACATAATAATTCAAAAAAAATAAATATTCAAATTTTAACTTTTAAGCATCAAATGCATCAATCCACTAATGTACAAATCATAATCACAAGCTCAAATCTCAAAGTAATATCACAACTAAAAATTAAATAAATACAAATATAAATATAATGTAAATAAGTAAATCAAAATTAAATATCAAAATTAGACATAAGTATCGCAATCTAGCAATCATCAACTATCAACGTCATTAATTAGCATATCATCCTCAATATCAATATCAATATCATATGGATTATTATTATTAATCAACTCTTTCATTTTTCCTGCAGTCCTAGCACGATCATGGGTTCCAAAGCTTGAATCATCTCAATCCTTCAAGCATACTAAAACCTTAATAAAAACTGAACGTAATCTCGATCTCATATCCGAAATCACATTCACTGCAACAGAAAAAACAGACTTCGATACTATGCTTGACACCGAATGAGTTAGTAGATATTATATTATCTTAGATAACATAAAAAATGTTATCTCGTATGATTTTTACCACTATAATATATCAAAATTTTTAATATCAGAATATGATAAGATTGAGCAGTAATCGATATTTAAGTACCGAGATAGATCACTCCTATTCGATAGTCCACCTCATCATTTCCCTCTCATTAACTGAATAGAAAAGTCATCATCTCCGAATATAATATCCATGACCATACTCAGAACTTCACTACTACTACCACCATATCTTGTATTATAGAATGTAAACAGCTCAGTCAATTTCTCATAAATGAACTATTTAGGTAGATCTTTAGGTCCATAAACGAGAAAATATAAGTCAAAACATTCGCTATACCTTTCATCTTAACCATAGGGTCCATGCAGGCACCAAGACAATAAAGAAATAGAATAATTGACCAGTATTTTAAGTACTTAGTTTCAATCTTTACAACCATATTACTAAGTATCGAGTCATCTCAATACTTCTTAAATATGATACTAATGTTGCATATGTACTTGAGTGCAATATAAATCATGAGAGTTTAAACCGACGAACATATGTTAATTGTGTCATATAAAATCTTCAATAATTTTATAAATGAAATTCCTATAACCCTGTCAATGTCATCAATAATAAATTTGTTACCCTTACTATTGACGTAGTCGAATATCACATATTTATACCAACACACGACTCCAATATCAGGCAAGTATAATTTCAATAGTGTCTCACATCTGTTTAGAATTTCTTCTTCTTAAGATTCACAGACAAACAAAAACTATCAAACTCTTGTTGTGTGTGAAAAGTGTGAATATATTTTAGTGAGTTACATATATTTTTCAAAGCGGGGGCACACACCTTCATTTTCGGTTGTACAATCAGGTTAATCACGTAACACATGAATCTAACATGAAAAATTTCTCCTAATGGTTCATCTCTAATATTCCTAACAAAGATATTAATCGCTACTCTATTATTAGATGTATTATCAAATATAATACTAAAAATTTTATTTTGAATTTTATATTTTCTAATGATCTTCATCATACACTTAAAAATAACCAGGCCATCATAGAGGTGTCAAATAGACAGGGTCGGCCCGGCTTGGCACATGCACGAGACAGTTTAGCCGTGCCTGTGCTCGACATGGCATGCTACAGTGCAGTGCCCTGACCTATCGTGCCATGCCAGCACATGGGCATAGCAGGGATGACCACGCAACGAACATGGTCAATAAGAGCTGATGCCACACAGGCAAAACTCACCGAGCCCCGAAAGGGTGAAGTCGTTCGACTGCGCCCCACCGAAACCCTAATTTTTTTTAAAAAATTAGGGTTTTATCCGACCCAAACAGGGTCAAACTCGATGATTTTCGTGTCACGAGTCAATGATGGCCTGACACAGTAACCTGGTTGGGCGGCCTAAAACCGAGCTAGGTCATGCCGGGCAGACCCGTTTGACACTTCTAGGCCATGATTAGAATAAAGAATCTTAGAGAATCCTAAATTTTTTTTTTATTTAGAGTCTATTTTGAATCTACATAATGGACGGTGAGGGATACATAAGATGCATCGTCGTGACTAGTCTAGATATCAGACGTCATAAACACTACTCCACTATATTCCCTAAATTTATTAATTATTATTTGTTTTTTTAACTTATAATATTTTAATATGTCGTTCCTAGATGTAGACCTAGAAATCCTATGATATGCATGCTGAAAATATGTCTGCATAATACTGACTATCTTTGGATCATCCGAAAATATAATCGAAAAACCTATTATGATGATCAATTTGGTCATGTATTCACTCTCCAACTCGTTGCGGTATATTAAAAAGATAAACTTTAAGATCGAACTGGATCCAACCTCAAAAAACCCACCGCTAAGTAGGATTTGTCTAGGATCTAATGCAGAATATTTTTTGGTGCATAGTTTGACATGCCTATAAAGTATCCAGTTTCACCCTAACTTTTACAACTTAACATTTTCTTATAATATTTGTACTGTGCTAATTTTTCTTCGACACTCATTAATTTTTTTTTTGTTTTATAATATTAAATTGAGCCAAAACTACTTAAGTCTTTCTAATTTTTTATTTTTTAGATGTTTGGATCGAGACGATGAGAGAAACAAAAATTTCGGCAGCCTCAGACTTTTCCGTAGGATTTTTATTTTTTAAATTAAAATTAATTTCATTTTTTAATTTTTTAGATTAGAAAGTAGAGAGTAGAAAGAGAGTAGTTAGCTAATTAAAAAAATACAAAATACTCATAAATCAAAAAGCATAAACTTTAGCTTTTTTATATTCGCACTACATGCGTATCTAGAGGTGTCAACCGGGCCGGGCCGGGCCGGCACGGTTTAGCCGTGCCTAGGCCGGCCCGGCAGGGAAAAATTCCGTGCCCGGGTTAGGCACGAGCAGTGCCGTGCCTGGCCCATGCCGTGTCGTGCTTGACCCGGCACGGTTCAGCCCGCGGCACGGCACACCAGCACGGGTTCGTCCCGTGCCGAGTGTCCCATGAGGCCGACCCCACGATGGCCCCTCCCACAAAAAAGACAGCGGGTCGGGTCTGATTCGACCCGACCCGCGGTCCCCCCGAATCCCGACCCGTACGGACATGCAAGCCCGAGCGGGCCAGGCAAGGCACGGCACGGCCCGCCGTGCCTGCGGGCAGTGTCGGGCCCGGCTATTTTAAACCGTGTCATGCCTGGCCCGGCACAGCGGCACGCTTGTGCTCAAAAAATTCGGGCCGGGCTGGGCCGGCCCGTTTGACACCTCTATGCGTATCACAAATCAATGACTAAAACCTAGTTGCAAGTCCTAAAGGCCGAAATCCCGAGAGAGAAAATTAGAGAGAGAGAGAAAGAAAAGAGTAAAATTTAAGAATAAAATAAAGATTTATTTTTTAAAAAAATATAAACTTTATAGTGATGGGAGAGGAGGGTTAAAAGATTATCAAAATGATTTTTTAAGTAATTTTTATTGATTTTTTTAAAATTTTTAATCATTAAAAAATAGGCAGAATTCTCAGGACTGTTGGATTCTATCCCATTACCGTTGGATTCTATCCCATAACCGTTGGAGGCGAAATCCAACAGCTTTTATTCAATTTTGTTTACGGTTTGGGTCGGTTTGACCATCGTAACAACCTAAATAGTCTCATTCCAGAAGCTTCAGGCCCGACGAAACTTTTAGATCCGTCGGGGCTTGAGTTGTCGATTTGGGTTGGGGGCATCATGCTGGGTGGGTCAGGGTGTTTCTCGGCTCGTGTCGAGAAACCGTGCCCATTAACCTTGGTACCGGGCCGTGCTTGGCCCAACATGTGGCCTGAATGTCCTCAGCCCGGCACTACACGGCTCATGCCGTGAACAGGCCTGGCATGGGTACGAGCACGAATCATTCTCGTGATGTGTCGTGCCTCAGGCCGGGCAGGGCCAGTCCATCCAGTTTGACACCTCTACTTGAATGCACCAATAAAAGTAAATGATAATTTTCTTGTTTTTTTTTATTTTGATATACTAAAATAAAATTCTCAAATTAATATTTATCAAAATTTTAAAAGGAGAAAACGTAAGATGATATATTTTTGTTTTCGTGAAGTGAGACTCAAGCCTCCAGACATTAAGATAGTTTTTTGAGCATTACAATAAATAAATAATTAATATATTAAAATAATTAAAATATAATTATATAAATAAAAACATGAAAAATCAAAATTTAAAAAATACTTTTAAGACGTGCTTTGACTATAAATATAATTAATAAATATTTTATAATATTTAAAAATAAAATAAAATAGTATAGAATAATTTAATAAATATTTTATAATATATTAAATTTTAATAAATTTAAAATAATTTTATCATTATTAAATTAAAAATTTAAATTTATTTTTTTAATATTAAATTGTATGAAATATTATTTTTTCATTAATAAATAATATGAAATATTTTATAATTAATACTATTTATTAATTTGATAATTTTATCAAATAATCAAATTAAAATATTATTTTAAATTTTAATAAATTTAAAATAGTATGGAGCCTCTCTCTCTCTCTCTCTCTCTCTCTCATTTCTATTTGCCACATCTACCTCAAAAGAAAACATTGATATACTAATATCATCAAAAAAATAATAATAAAAAAATTCAAATAAAAAAAAACATAAATATAAAAATAATTATGAAACAAAGTGATGATTACAGGTGTCAAACGGGCCGGCCCGGCACGGCACGGCCCATTTTTCACGAGCACGATCGTGCTACCGTGCCGTGTCGGGCACGGCACAGTTTGAATATAGGCGGGCACGGCAAGGCCCATAGGCACGGCAAGAAAGTGCCGTGCCGTGCCGGGCCCGCTCGGGCACGCCTTGGCCATACAGGCCAGGCGGCAGGGCCGGGCAGGCGGGAGCCGGGACGCGGGACTGGGGTCCGGGAGGCCGCACGGACTGACAGGCAGGCAGATTAAATTTTTTTTTTATATATTGTAAATTTTATTGATTAAGGTTAAGTATAGAGTATTAATTATTAAATATAATTTTTTAAAAAAAAATTAAAAATTAAAATTAAATAAAACAAAAAAATATTAGAAAATAATTTTTTTATCAAATTCAAATTAGTTTAGCTTTTTTTTATATTTATAATTTATTAATTATATATTAAAGTTATTAATTTTTAAAATAAAATTTAAATCGTAAAAAAAATAAATCAATACATTATGTTAGTAAAAATTAAAATTAAAAAAAAATTAAACTACACAAATGAAAAAGTACCAATCATGCTTTTGAAACCAATGGTCCGAACAAAACAAGTATAAGTTTCAACACAACGTATGGTACAAACAAAGCATATAAATACAATGAATAAAAAAACATCGAAAAAAAAGAGCAGATCAGCATCAATCGTCAAGCGGCATATCATGAGAATCATCAGCCACAACATCAAGATCAATATCATATGGATCATCATCATCGGCAATCAGCTCCTCCGCCATCGTAGTGGATGTGGATGCGACTGCAGTGTCTATCACAGTCCCAGCTTCAGCACGATCACGGATGCTAAACCTCGATTCCTCCCAATTCTTCAAACATGTCAAGGCCTCAATCATATCTGGACGTAATCTCGATCTCTTATCCGAAATCACATTCATTGCAACAGAAAAAGCAGACTCCGATGCTACGCTCGACACCGGAGGAGTCAGTAGATCCCGTGCCATGCTAGATAGCACGGGATAGGTGGACTCATATGATTTCCACCACTGTAATAAATCAAGATTCTTATTATCAGAATGTGATAGGATTGAGCAGTAATCGGTATCTAAGTACCGAGACAGCTCACTCCTATGTGATGGTTCACCCCTACGTTTCCCCCTGGCTAGGTTAATGGAATAATCATCATCTCCGAACAAGGTATCAATGTCCGTAATCACAATCTCACCACCACCACCATACCCAGTATCGTAGTATGTGAACAGGTCTGTCAACTTCTCGTAAATGAACCCTTCAGGTGACTCTTCTAGATTCATGCACGAGGAAATGAAAGTCAGGGTATTTTCTACCCCTTCCACCTTAGCCCTAGGGTCCATGCATGCAGCGAGGCAATAAAGAGATGGAATGGTGGACCAGTACTTGGTCTCCATCTTTGCAATCATATGGCTAAGCGTCGGGTCAGCTTGATACTTCCTAAACATGCTACTAATGTTGCATATGCACCGGAGTGCAATGCAAGTGGTGGGCGTATAAACCGACGAACACATGTTCGTCGTGTCATAAAATATATTCAGGAATTTCATAAATGAAATTCCTGAAGCCCAGTCAGTGTCGTCAATAATAAGTTCGCCACTCTTACTATTGACGTAGTCGGATATCACGTGTTCGTATCCAACACATGATTCCAATATCAAGTACGTGCAATTCCAACGATGTCTCACATCCGATTGGAATTTCTTCTTCTTAAGATTCGCAGACAAACAAATACTACCAAACTCTTGTTGTCTGCGAGAAGTGCGAATATACTTGAGTGCATTGCGTATATTTTCCAACGCGGGGGAACACACCTTCATACCCGCTTGAACTATCAGGTTAATCACATGACACATGCATCTGACATGAAAGATCTCTCCTAATGGTGCGTCTCTAATATTCCGAACAAACATATTGATCGCTACTCCATTATTAGAAGCATTATCGAAAGTGACACTAAAAATTTTATTTTGAATTTTATATTCCCTAAATATTTTCATCATACACTCAAAAATGGCCGGGCCATCATGAGGATGAAGAATCTCAGTGAATCCTAATATTTTTTTATTGATTGTCCAGTTAGAATCTACATAGTGACTCGTGAGACATGCATAAGAAGAATCATCGTGACATGTCCATATATCGGACGTCACGGACACCACTCCACTATATGCCATAAATTCCTTAATTATTTTTTGTTTTTCTAACTTATATATCTTTAGTATGTCACTCCTAGATGTGGACCTAGGAATCCTACGATAGGAAGACTGAAAATAAGTCTGCATGATGCGCACTACCCTCGGATCTTCCGAAAATCTGATCGGAAGACCCATCAATGTGATGAGTCTGGCCATGCCGTCCCTACCCAACTCGCTGGAGTATACGAAGGGAGCAAACTTTGAGACTGGACTCGATCCAGTCTCAAAAAATGTAGTGCCAAGTTGAGTTTGCCTAGGATCTAAGGGTCCATGTTTTTTGGTGCATAATTCGGCATGTCTCTTAAGGTGCCCAGTCCCACATGTACTCTTGCATGTTAAAAGTCTCATACAATATTTGCACTGTGTCATTTCTTGTTCCTCACCCCTAACATTTACTTGTGTTATGATTTTAAAATGAGTCCAAACTACAGAAGTCCTCCAAGTTTTTTGTTTTTTAGAACTTTGGATAGAGATGACTGGAAAAACCAAATTTTCAGCAGCCCCAGACGTCTGTGTAACACTAACATTTTCATTTTCCAAATTTAAATACGTGTCTTGTGTATGTCATTTTTTATGTTTTTTTTCCTATGTTTTTCTAGAGAGAGAAGCTTTAGAGAGAAAGTAAATAAAAACGTAAAATAAATTACCCGGTAAAAGTAATGAGGTCAGTCACGTGCAAGGTGCACCGCAGGAAGCTCTGATATTCAAAACTCAAGTAGAGTTTCACAAAAATCCAAGCCGAAATCAAAATCCCGAAGCCCGAGAGAGAGATGCACGGTTTATGTGAGAGAGAGAGTTTTGAGAGGAGATATGTTTTTGAAAAACATAAATGTTATAGGGAGGGGGGTAGAATTTATAGGGGGGTAGAATTTTTTATAAAAAAAGATATTTTTTTATTAATTTTTTGAATTTTTAATATAATTTTAAGGGGCAGAATCACGAGGACCGTCGGATTCTGCCCCCTAGCCGTTGAAGGCGAATCCAACGGCTGAAATTCATTAAAGTTTGAATTTTTTTTTTTGGCCGTTTGGATTGGTCGGGTCTAAGCCCGTCAGGGCTCGTCAATCGGGACCGCGGGTCGGGTCCTATCAGACCCGACCCGCGGTCTTTTTACCAGGGGGAGGGGGGGGACGGGTCACGACTCACGCGGCACGCCCACGCCCCACACGTGAACCGGCACGGGACGAACCCGTGCCGCGGCACGGCACGAGCTGATTCTAACCCGGGCACGATTTAAAAACATGCCGGGCCGGCCCAGGCACAGCCGAATCGTGCCGGGCCGGCCCAGGCACAGCCGAACCGGGCCGTGCCTCGTGCCGGGCCGGCCCGGCCCGACTCATTTGACACCTCTAGTGATGATCATAACTCTGACCTCTAAACTTCAATAGAGTTCATATAATTAAGAATTAAAATACAGGGACGCCCTAATATAAAAGGTTAATTGGATTAGGACATTCTACAATGATGTGTTTTCCAATCAAAAATAATGTATGGCCCATTTTCTTAGTGGAGACTCTATGTCTTATGTCACCAAGTCTCTAACTCATTAAGGGCTAGAACTAGAATAGATTCATTGACCATCAGGTCATCTGATCTTGAGAGAGTGAGATTTCTCAAATGAGAAAATCTCCTTCGAGTCCAAAAGAACTTGTAGTCAACGAATCTACTTCAGGTTTAGTCCACAATTAAGCCAAAGACTGGGAGGCTTCATGACCTAGGATTTATAGTGATAAGGTTTATACTATGAGAAAGATATATACAACATATTCAATGCATAAGAGATTTTTTCCGAGAAACTAGTTAAACTTGCATCTAACTCTTTTGATCTTCACATGATGATCACTTTTCAGAAAAAATAAATAGTTATACTAATCAAACTATTTCATGAGTTGTAATTTTACAATTTTACGTTTATTTTCTTTTTATTTTATTGATCTTAATTGATGTTTTTGAAGGGAGTACCAAACATGTGAGTTGTTTCAATCATTTTTTTTCTTCATTATATAAGGATAATATTTGTATTGACTTATTATTAGTATTATTTTTATTCTATTTATGTATGGATTTTTACACAGTTTTATAGCTAACTCTAAGAAAAATTAAATCCTAGGTGTGTAACGTAGAATAGTAAGCCCTAAAGAGGAGGTGCATTTGATGTGCACCAACTCCACTGTCACACACCCACTATGCATAGTTGTGAAAGGTGCACCTTTGGCACGCCTAGGCTCAAGCGCAGCCATGTAGGCGATGGGTAGATATGGCGCTTATATGAAGTTACTCAATAGTTTTTGATTTATGATACATGAGCCATTCGTGCCCAGTCACTAGCCGAAGAAGAAAAAAAGGAAAATAAAAAATCAAATGAACGAATTAAGCTTACTCAACATTATAAAAAAAAGAGAAATAAACCTAAATGAAACTAATAATAAGTTTTTGATAAATCTTTTATTTTCACAATGATTTAGAAAAAAAAAATAGATTAATACTTAAAAATTTTTTTGAATATATTTCATAAATTAAAAGTGAATATACTATTACCAATATTTTAGCTCATATATTAAATTATGTCAAAATTATGAAAGATAAAATAAATAATATAAGAAATTAGAGATATATAAATTAGTAAATATGATCGAAAAGTATAATATCATTATTCAAGGAAAATTACTAATATAATTGAAAGATCTCAAATATTTTACTACATCTTATATTATAAGGGAGCATATATTTCGAAAGACATGTAATATGAGATCAATTATTTATGTGATGATCCTTTCAATTGCATGGATAATAAATCTCGATAAAATTACTTCAATCTCTTTTTCACTACAAATGACAAATCAGATAATTAAACATCCGAAATGAATAATTGAAGATATATTTGTCAAGATTGATATTTTTATTTTTTCAAGGATTTTATAATTTTAGATATGGGAAAATATCAATATGCACCATTAATTTTGAGAAATTCACGTTTTACCACAGAATGAGCTTCACTTTTTACCACGAAATGAGCCGTCATCGATATTAAAAAGGGAAAAATCACTCTCGACATCAATGGGGAATAAGAAAAATTTAATCTTTATGGCTTACATGGCTCTAGACAACTATGAAATATAGTATTAAAGGATTGCTATTTTAAACTGCCATATAATTAAAAAAAAAAGATTTCCTATGGAAGAATATTATAGAATACTTCTAGGAAGATAAAGATAAAATTTATAGACAAAAAGATGAATTTTAGAATTGTGAATGCGATATAGTGTATGAAACAATGAGACAACGAAATAACTTTGGATTTGCAATAGTGATGAAAACAAAAAAAATAGAAATATAATAGTCATGATAAAACAATAAAACAGTGAAAAATAATGATAATGAGGTCGCAACATTCTTCAAAGACATGATCTCTAAGGAATCTTATAATGACAACTATTAAAAAATGAGATATTTAAAAAATAAGACCAGACTAATCCAAATTTAATGGAAGTGAAAATCAAAGACAAATTTATAATCATACACAATACAATGACTTTGGGGACCCATAATAAAAATAACCATGATAAAATACAATATAGAATTATGAATATGCCTAGCATCGTGACTTTAGTGAAACATAATAAAAATGACCAATTGAAGCTTAAAGATAAAGTTGCAAGTATGCCCAATATTACGACTTTGATGTTATAGAATTAATCAGTCCATATGAAGATTAAAAACAAAGTCAAAACAATACATAATGCCATAACTTTGGAGTTAGAGAAAAATAAAGGCAAGAAAAAAATACAAGACAAAGTTGTGACTATTTATAATGTCGTAACTTTAGAATTATAAAAAGAAAAATTAAATAAGCTTAAAAGTAAAACCATAACAGTACTCAACACAACAACTTAAGATATTTGAAAGAAAATGAGACTATGAAATAAAGAAGCCACAAATTTTACTAAAACTACAGTATCACCTGAAAAGATAACTAAAAAAAGTCAGAATGAAAAAATTAATAAGAAAATAAAATAATATACTAAAAAGATTACTTGGATGCTAAAAATTCCCAATTGATGAAAAGAAATTTTGAAGGATAGGCTACGGACGTTCAACATAGCACTACTTGAGAGTAGATGTGTCAAACAGACCTAGCAGCCCGGGCCCGGCTTGAAACCCAGCACAGCACGGTTTGGAATCATACCACAGCTCAGGCCTGGCCGGCCCTTTGCACGGTTCATGCCATGTCGGGTCTGCACGATTCCTGCCTCGTGCTGGGCCAGGAATGGCCGGTTTGACTAGCCTAATGCCATGGTAAACTGGCCCGAGAGATTTTTTTTTTAAATTCAACTGAAAAAACCAGAGGTATGACCCGAAAATCCAGGCATGACCAGACAATAATCGGGTACGAGCCAAATTGGAGAGCCGAGATAGACTGACAATTCTCAAGTCATGTCGTGCTTGGCACAACAAGATTATTGTATCAGGTCATACCGAGCACATCATGATGGTCTGATTGGGCCATCAAAAAATAAGTTGTATTGGCCTAGCCCAGCATGTTTGACACCTCTACTTGGGAGACAACCTAAGAACTTTCTTAGGTTGACTCATATCTACCACACAAACAAATGTGCATGCCCAATAATCTTTAAGTAGAGGTGTCAAGTGAGTCGAGCTGCACGAGCACAACATGAGGCATGCCCGACTGAGCAGTGCCTGGATTTGGGTCGGGCCTACCCGAGGAATGACTCCAAGTCATGCTGGGTGCATGCCTTGTGCCAAGCTAGGCATGACCTAGGTGTCTAGCCCATTGGCACGGTTCAATGGTCCATTGGCACAGTCCAATTGCCCACTTGGAGTAACCCAAGTACCCAACAAATTATGGGCTACTAAGAATATGGCACCCAACCCTCTTGCTTCGCGATAACTGATCAACTTTTAATTGTGGCAGGGTGGGGCGGAGTGGGCGGGGTTTTTTAATAAACCCGACCCACCTTGCCACGTCCACGCGAGTATTAAAAATAATTTTTATTAATTGGACCTAGGATTATTATAATGAACTCAACCTTGATCTCGACCCTGACTCCATTGCATTAGGCATCGGGCCCATTGGAGCTAGCCGTGGTCGATGATGCCACGCAACAAGGTTAGGCTAAGCTTACCTTGAGCTCATCCCAACCCATCGCATGTCGGCTCGAGGCTCGGCTAGGGCGACGAGCACACAGTCTACTGACACCACATGACCACCACTACACCGCATCCACACCTACACCACAATCCACCCCCACCCAAGAAGCTGAGGCCCAAAAGCCGATTAGCCGAATGCCCAAATCTGATGTCCAGAACCCGACTCACATTTAAAACAATAAAAAAAAATCAAAAAAATAATTTTTTTTTATTTTCAAAAGGTATCCCGGCCATTGGATTTCATTATAACGGCTAAGGTAGAAATCTAATAGTTGTCGGGTTTCTACCCACTTAAAATTCAAAAAAAATAAATACAAAATAAAATAAAAAAATATCTATATAGATTTAAAAAATTTATATATACTAAAAATTTATGTATTGACTTTTTTATTCTCTGGCTCCTATTCTCCTTTGCCCTCTAATAATATTAACTCTCAAAACTTATTTTTGTATTGTAACTCTTAAAGTTTTAGTAGTTTTTTTTTTGTTTCTTTTTGTAGTGGGAATGGGGATCGAGGTATAATTGTGGGCTGCAACTTTATCAAAGATCTATCTCATCTATAGTTCAAATTTTAGAATATTATTCAAGTAATTTTTTTTGTGTTATTTTTTTTTTAATAGCTAAAGTCATGAACAATAAAATAATAAAAAAATAACTAATAATAAATATAAGAAAAATAAGATTAATTTAGATTTAGACGTAGATAATAATAATAATAATAATAATAATAATAATAATAATAATATTAATAAAGATAGATATGAGACCAAAACTATATTTTTCCTCATGACTTCGACTCAAGCTCAAATGCCTAAAAAATAAAAAATTAGAAGAATATGTGTTTGTCTGTGTACACACCCACTACTTAGATTTACTTAGGTTCAATATAATATTAGTAGAATATTTAACAAGTTTGGGAATGATCTGATAATTGGTATCATGTTTGTTGAGATGAAAACCAAATACTTAAAATATTGATATATTATTCAATCTTTTTATTGTCTAGCTGTATGAATGAATCATATGATTAAAGTAGAAAAATTAGAGAATATTTTAATAAATATATCCACGTGTATGAACCAGAGATATCAACTTGAATAGTTCATTCAAAAAAATTAATTGAATTATTTACATACTATGATACTAGGTATTGTAGCAATTATAGTCAGACTTCAAGTATAGACATATATATATATCATATTCAGAGATAATGACTTCTCCATTGAGTTAGTGAGGAAGAAATAATAGGATGGAATATCAAATAGGAATGAACTATCTCGATACTTAGATATTAATTACTACTTAAACTTATTACATAATAATAATAAAAACCTTAATATTTTATAATAGCAAAAATCTTGAGACCATCTATTTTGCACTGTCCAAGATGACATGAGATCTATTGATTCCTCCAATATCGAGTATTGCATCAGAATCTACTTTTTCTATTGCAGTAATATCATTTCGAATATGAGATCAAGACTGCTATCAGATATCATTGAAACTCTTACATACATGAATGATTGAGAGGTTGGTCATTCATGACCGAGTTAGAATAAGAGTATCAGAGTTACTGACAAATGATGACTCATGAGACTTTAAGAATATTGTGCTCATCGCTAATAATTTATATACTGACACTAATTGGTATTGAAATTGACCTTGATAATTGTTATGTTATTTTATTTTATTTTTAGATGATAATTTTTTTTGTTATTTTTTATTATTAAAATTTTTGGTAATCAATTTTTTATGTCGTTGTTCAAAATAGATAACTTAAAATTTGCAAATTCAAAATTTTAAATCAAAAACTAACCAACCTGGCTTTAAGCATGACCATGCATGACCAGGCACAACCTGACTCGATTCTACCCAACTCAATTCTGCCTGGACTCATGGCGACCAAGCAATGCCTAGCCGGCATAACACACGTCATTATGTGTTGGGCACAGCATGACAACCTTACCGGGTCATACCCAGCACGACATAGTGGCCCAACTGGGGCCACCAATAAATGGGATATGGTGACACGACACAACCCATTTGAACCTCTACCCACAAGTAGGTATAGAATTCAAAACTAGAAAGATTCAAAATTGAGCACTCAAAATAAAGCGAAACCGAGAACGTAGGAGTTACAAGCATATGATGACTCATAGAACTTATATAATATTAAGATAATTACTATCAATACTATCAGATGCTTACATGATAATGATGGTTTACATACATACATCGATTAGTATTGGAATTGAATGTTGAATGTTGTATGTTGATGTTTAATGTATTTATTTTATGATTAATATTTTAGTATGATACAATTCAATTTCGATACTGAGATTATAATTTATGATTATATTTTTTTTACTTTATTTATAGTGTATTTCTTTTTTTACTTTATTTATAGTGTATTTCTTTTTTACTTTATTTATAGTGTAAAAATTATAATTTATATTTATAATTATATATTTTTAGTATTTTAGTTATACTTTTGTTTCTATTTCGTTAACGTTATAGTTGATGTGCGTTGTGCTTATAATTAGTTTTTTTTTTTGTATTTTTATTTATTTTAAAATTTTTTTATGTTTCTATGGTGATAGGTGATTGATCATCGATGTGTGATCTGCTCACAAAACCAACATGACCAAAGATGACCCAGCAAGGTAGGGACGAGTTTGCCCAAAATCAAGCCGATCGGGCCATGACAGGCCGAACAAATTGGCAATTGTGCAATGACGAGCAGAACAAGGCATGGTGTTTCAATAGGACCACCCAAAAATAGGTTGTGCTAGTACAGCACGACTTGTTTGACACATCTATTCAAACCTTTTTAAGTCTGAATAAAGTGAAGTCTCTCGAGCATGGACATCTCATTCAAACTTAAATGATGCAGTAATTCTCAAATCCTTACTAGTACGGAATATAGGATGAATCTAACCATGTCTTGTGTTGGGTCAGACATGACACACATGCATGAAACATTGGCACGGTCCACTCAAAGATGAGTTTAAAAATAAACCTCCTCTTACTCATTACACTAAGCATAACAAGTAAGAATCCCATGGCACAACAAAGACGACATGTGATGTCCTGCTGTTGTCCTTGAGAAAAAATTATAAAGTTTTTTTTTATATTTGTAGCAATCCTATTTTCTTTCAATAGATATTGGGCAAAAAATCAATGGCTGCCAAAATTCTTTCATATATATATATATATATATATATAGAAAAAGATATATAATTTTGTAATAAAATATATTCTATAAATTTAGAATTATATTTTTTTTTATATTTACTCAATTTAATTTCTTCTCTATACTCCTTCGTTTTTCTCTCATTTTTTTTATTGTTTGCTTTGGCATAAGCTATGTTCTGCTTATGAGTTAATGATTACTTATAAGTCCTAATTCGAACATCCAACCTAGCTCAGAAAAAGAGATAGACAGTTGCTCACAAAATTAAAATACATATTTAATTTATATTTATCAAATTATATTATAATTTATAAAAACATAATATTATAAAAAAATTTTGAAGTTAGAATAATAAATACAATAAAAAAAATTACAAATTATGATTTTAATGATAATAATTTTAACTTAGATATAAATAATAACGATAATTCGATCAAAAAATACAAGACCAAAACTATGTTATGTCTAATGGCCTCAACATATTTGGATAAAAAATCTAAAATTAGGCAAATTTTATTAGTCTAGATTCACATTAACATAATTAAAAAATAAAAATTCTAAATATCAAAGAAGAATCAATATAGTATATATATTATAAAAAAATATAACATATAGGAGTGTCAATTGCACTAGTCACTTAAAGAGATAAATCAATTAATAAACCAAACACTTAGTGCATTAGATCTGTAATAGATTAGGAAATAAAAAAAACTATCTCTCCTGTATAAATACAAATGTTCCACAGAACCATGATATAACTTTTTCGGATGACTTTTGCGCAATCTTCGGTTTTGCTCTTGAATTCTCGTTTTTCATCATCGTCTTCCCTCTTTCTCTTTGCTGTAGCAAGACGACATGAAGCGGGTATCGAAATGCATGAGTACATGTGAGAAATACTAATTTTGTTCATGGTATCAGAGGACCTTGGACATGTCTTCCTCATCTCCGCTTATGCACTCGGTTCCTTCAGAATCGATCAGCTCATCAAGATCTGTTGTTAGAGCATCCTGATCATCATCAGAAGCTAAAACTGCTTCGAGGTCGGCCAAGGTCGAGAAAAAAAAAAGGCTTTATTCTAGACGATGAAAGGGCAAATTTATATGCAGCTGTTGTTAATAAAGACTATGCTGCATGGTTTTCTTTTACAGCTGCAATTTTTGGTGACACTGGAGAAGCTCTTTTTTGGTTGCGGTTACATGGTGCTTTAAATCATCTGATGAACAGATCTATAAATGATTTTCATCCTCAGACATACGCTACAACAAGGTCGTCCGTCGCCGACGGGGCCTCTGGTGTATTTGGTTTTCCTGTTTGATTCCTAAATCTAGGTTTCTGCGTGATTTTTTCCAAGATCTGAATTTTGGGAGTGCTCTTTGCTATTTATATTCTTCTTGTGGTACCATAATGAGTGATTCAGAGGAGAAAAAACTGATACCGAAGCTCGCAGTGGTTCCAATGATGTCCAAAATCACGGAAGACAAACTAACTGGTCCCAACTATTTTGAATAGAGCAAAATAATTCGAATATACGTCAGGAGCATACGTATGGGTAGTCACCTCACTCAGGATCCACCAGCCGATGATTCGAAAGAGCAATGAATGGGAAAGGATGCTCGTCTGTTCATCCAAATCATTAATTCTATCGACAACAAAGTACTGGGCCTCGTTAATCATTGTAAATTTGTTAAGGAGCTAATAGATTATTTGGAGTTTGTGTTTTCTGGAAAGGGAAATATTTCTCGTATATTTAATGTGTGTAAAACATTCTATCGATCAGAGAAACATGATCAATCACTCACATAATTTTTTATGACCTACAAAAAGATACATGAAGAGCTTAATATGCTTATGCCCTTTAGTCCAGATGCCAAAGTTCAGTAAAGTCAACGAGAACATATGACAGTTAAGAGATTTCTTGCTGCTCTTCTGTCTGAGTATGATTCAGCTAAGGCCTAGATTTTGTCCAATCCTGAAATATCATCCCTCCAGGAGACCTTTAGCAGGATTCTTCGCACTGAGGTAGCATCCTCTTCTTCACCTACCCTTGTACCTGCCCAAACAAGCAGTGCTCTTATTGGACAAACCATTGAGTTAGAAAGACAATGAAATAGAAATAGTGGTCCAGGCGATAACACTAGAGGGCCTGGTTATGGAAGTGTTGTTTGTTATTACTGCCATAAGCCTAGCCATGTGATACGCGATTGTAAGAAACGATTTGTGGCCAAAGGATATGCTCAGACCTATGGTGTGGACTATTCTGATACTTTTTTCCATGTTGCTAAGATGACATCTGTTCGACTATTTATTTCCCTAGCTGCCACTTATAATTGGGATATACATCAGCTTGATATTAAAAACGTCTTTCTTCATGGTGATCTTCAAGAGGAGGTATATATGGAGCAACCTCCAGAGTTTGTTGCTCAGGGGGAGATTGGGAAGGTTTGTTGCATTCGGAAGTCGTTATATGGCTTGAAACAAAGTTCTTGTGCTTGGGAAGTCGTGACTCCCAGCAATAGATATTTTGGCTCTCGTATCGATGAAGAACGTAGTCATATGTAATACATAGTGTGAATTACAGAATTTTGTAAATCATTGAACTTTTGAATGTGGGTGGCACCCCTTTTCCTCATGGAGGGGGTGCGTCTGCTTGGGTGTTTTGCAAATTGACAGGACTCACAATCTAAGGATAATAAATTTGAAAACTGATGACATAATTTCTTTAATAATGACAGCGACAGATGACCCAACCGGTAATGTATCTCAAATGGTGTAGTGACTCCAGAACAAGCAATAGGTCTTGAGACTGTATGATCAAGGATGTATAAGACCTCAGACTCACGGTCTCTACCAATAATCTGCTTCGTCATAAGATCTTGAAAGAGACAAAAATCAAGAAAGAATGAGATATAACAATTAAGTGCTCGAGTTATCTTGCTAACAGACATCAAATTAAAAGATAAATTTGGTAAACTCAAGATTGATGTCAAAGGAATAGAAGGAGTGGGCACAATTGTGCCTGCCCCAAGAACACATAAATGTGATCCATCTGCCTAAGTAACAGTGAAAGGTGAAGGTTGTGACTAAAAGATAGAGAAAAAACTAGAGTTACCTGTCATGTGATTTGTGGCTCCAGAGTCAATGACCCACTTAGAAGAAGAAGAAGACACGGGACAATTATTCGGGTTACCTGACTTGGCAGTAATCAGAGTAGATGGAGATCTCAATGAGTTCTGATACAATTGGAACCTGGCTAATTCCGCGGCTGAGAACTGAACAGACTAATCGGATGCCTTAGTGGTAGTAGCTATATTAGCAGACTGAGATTTCTAATTTCGATTCTATCATTTCTTATAATCGTGTATCACATGGTCAAGCTTATGGCAGTAATAACAAACAACACTTCCAGAACTAGGCCCTCTAGTGTTATCGCTTGAACCACTGTTTCTATTTCGTTGCCTAACACATTTCAGGAAGCCTTGTCTCACCATGGTTGGCGTAGTGCTATGATAGAGGAGATGGATGCTTTGATTGAGAATGATATTTGGAACTTGGTCCATTTACCTACTAGAAAGAAAGCCATTAGATGTAGCTGGGTATTTGCAGTGAAAGTTAATCCGAATAATTCAATTGGTCGATCGAAAGCACGACTTGTAGCCAAAGGATACGCTCATACCTATGGTGTGGACTATTGTGATACATTTTCCTTTGTTGCTAAGATGACATATGTTCAACTATTTATTTCCCTAGCTGCCACTTATAATTGGGATCTACATCAATTTGATATTAAAAATGTCTTTCTTCAGGCGATCTTCAGGGTTTGTTGCTCAGGGGGAGATTAGGAAGGTTTGTCGCCTTCGAAAGTTTTTATATGGCTTGAAACAAAGTCCTCGTGCTTGGTACGGTAAATTCAGCTAAGCAGTAGGGAAATTTGGCTTACAGAAGAGTAAATCTGATCATTCCATCTTCTACCAGAACTTCAGTTCATGTATCATGTTGTTGGTGGTGTATGTGAATGATATTGTCATCGCTGGGAGTGACTCTACAAGAATCTTATCCCTTAAGTCCTTTCTTTACGATCAGTTTCATACAAAGGACTTAGGGATGCTTAAATATTTCTTGGGTGTCGAAGTTATGCGGAGTAAATATGGAATCTTCTTATCTCAAAGAAAATATGTGCTTGATTTATTGTTTGAGACTAGAAAATTGAGAGCAAATCCATGTAATTCCCCTATGGCTCCGAGCGTATAACTTACTAGAGAATGTGAATTGTTTAAGAATCATGTGAGATATAGAAGACTAGTTAGAAAACTGAACTACCTTACAGTAACTCATATTGATATTGCACACTCGGTCAGTGTTGTGAGTCAATATATGTCTTCCCCGACTATTGACAATTGAGGCAGCTATAGAACATATTCTATGTTACTTGAAAGGAGCTTCGGGACAAGGTATTCTATATAATAATCATGAGCACAATAAGGTTGAATGCTTCACAGATGCTGATTGGGCATGGTCAAAGGAAGATAGGAGATCCACATCTGGTTACTGTGTTTTTGTTGGTGGAAATCTAGTTTCATGGAAGAGTAAGAAGCAAGGAGTTGTTTCTCGTTCAAGTGCTGAGTTAGAATAAAGAGCAATAGCACGGTCTGTGTGTGAAATCATGTGGCTCCATCAACTCTTGATGGAAGTCGGTATTAAGACTGTGGTTCCAGCAAAACATTGGTGTGATAACCAGGCTGCCATTCATATTACCTCGAATCCTGTATTCCATGAGCAAAATAAACATATTGAGCTTGACTGCCACTTTGTTCGTGAGAAAATACAACTTGGTTTGATTTCTACAGGATATGTGAAGACGGGAGAACGGTTGGGTGATATTTTCATAAAGGCTTTAAGTGGGGACCGGATTAGCTATTTATGTAACAAGTTGGGCATGATTAATATCTATGCTCCAACTTAAGGGGGAGTGTAATAGATTAGGAAATAAAAAAAAACTCTCTCCTATATAAATACAAATGTTCCACAGAACCATGATATAACTTTTTCGGACGACTTTTGCACATTCTTCGGCATCATCACCTTCCCTCTTTCTCTTTGCTGTAGCATGATGACATGAAGTGGGTATCAAAATGCATATGAGTACAGGTGAGAAATACTATTTTTGTTCAAGATCCAAAAAAAAATCTAATTGAACAACAATACCTTTTAAATTTGATCAACTTTAGTTATATTAACTCCCTTCAATTAATAAAATAATTTTAAGAGAAAAATATATCAAATTAAATACTATCATGAGTTTTTCAATTCAATTTATGAAAAATCCTAAGATACTATTATGTAAATCTTACATTTAATCTGGTTATAGAAGAATTTTAGATTAACTAGTAGAAATAATATAATAAAATATTATAAATTAAAAAAATAATTAATAATTAATAAATTTAATCAATATAACTTCATAATAATATATGACAATCGTAATCCATATACTGGCTACAATACTAATACTACAGACACATACTGATCTTTGCTATTAAAAAACTCACAAGCAAAATATGATGCATATTTTTTTATTTATGCTTATGCTTAAATAATATATTTATTATTTTATGTTCATAAGAAATTTCTTATTATTTTTCTATTTCAATTTTTTTAATATCATTCAAAATTTTATATTGTGTTGTTATTTTTTCATGCAATATTAAGAGTCAAATATAAAATAATTTTTAATTATTAATTTAATTCATTTAAATTTATAGTGCAATATATTTCAAAACTTTTTAATTGGCACTTTCCCCCACCCATAACCAGCTGCTGGAAATACATGAATCAAATTTTGAAACCAACTATGAACCAACCAAACATGACGCGATAACCAACTAGGCATAAGCCGACATGAAAGTGTCATACAGCGAGCCAATGATATCATGCAAGGCTGACCATTAATGAAATCGTGCAAGCATTGAGAACTCATCTCATGTTGTGTCAGACATGAGACAAGAACCCATCTTGTGTCGTATCAAGCACAACATGGTGACCTAATCGGACCACAATGATTTGAGTCATGTCAGCACATCACAACTCCTTTGACAATTCTACATCTGAGATATTATCTCATTTAAAATGACATCAGTCCATAATGAACAAAATACATGCACTCTACTTTAATGATAATTAAGAACTAATACAATAACCTTTGAAAAGTTATATTATTAATTGCAGACGAGAATTCACAATAAATTTATATCTAAACAAGAAGATAAATTATCTTAATACAAACCTTATAATAAAAGTATTTACTTAGCTATTTGGTGTGAACTACTATGATACCTACTCTCCAATAACAATGATGTCCTCAATGCATATTATTCTTTCTTTTATAACATCACACAATTAAAGAATATATCAATTAAACATAAAAAATATATTTCTTCATACTGATATTATGGAGAAAATGCATATAGAAGAATCAATTAAGTTTCAAACAATATAATTATATATAATTCAGATTACATAATGCATTGTATGGCCTATCATAGTAACCAAGATTTGTTTACTAGGTTTCTACAAATATAAAATATGATAGATATATTAGTAACTTAATTTACAAATATATCTAAATATATCAAAGAATATTTTAACATATGATATCAAAAAATAATATTATAATACAGATTTATTGAATTAAATTAAATAATATTAATAATATAGGCATTTTATAGATATAATATAATTTTAAAGTTGTATTTAAAAAATAATATGTAAATTATATAATTTATCATATAAAATTAAATAAAATCATATTGATAAATAAAAAATATTAATTTTATAATATTTTTTACTTATTCTAAATGTAAAATTGTTTTTATTTAAATATAGATATTTATATTATTTAGATTTATTGAATATAAAACAAACATTTTATTTAGTTATATTTAATATATAAACAATATTAAAAATTAATATTATTTGCTTATTATATGATTATATATAATTAAAATTTATGTAAATATATATCTATATACTATTTAATTTTATTAATAATAAAATCTAAATTATATTTTAATATATAAGTAATATTACATTTAATTTTATTTATTTATTAAAGAAATAATAAATTAATAATTAGAATATATAATTATATATAATTTTAATTTATCCAAAACAATTACATATATAAAAAAATAAATTTAAATATATTATAATACATACCTAATATTGCATTTGTTTGATTCAAATATAGATTGTCATAAAGTCAAAAATATTTAAATATAATTAGATATTTCATAATTATATTTGAATAAATTATATATATCTCGCTATATTCAAATATATCACAAAAATATTTAGATATTACTTTTCTTAAAACTACTTTTCATATTTGTGATTATCAATAACTATGAAATATCACAAATTTTTAATAAGAATTATAAATTTATCGATCAAGAAATATTTCTATACTATGTGTCATGTTGATAACCACAGATATAAGATATATTCTGGATATATCAAGAATATGCTCAAATATTTTCATCTTTGATCACACAAATATTTTATTAACTTCGCTTTATTTTTCCAGATAAATTTTAATGACAAGATTATTTGCTGATTATATATATAAATATTCTAACTATGCGAGATAAAATTAATAATTACAAACTGAATGAGTAATTTCAATCATATTTTCAGATGAATGAAATTGGGAGACAAAGAAATATTCTTATTATAGAGGTGATTTTATTTTATAAGAAATATTATTTTGTTACAAAGAATATATGCATTTGATACTTTTGTAGGAAGTTGTATTTCATTAGAAACTATTATTTATTTGGGTGTTAACTTCACTTCTAATAGAATCCCGCTAGTTCATTGTATTACTTACTACTTAAAGAATCATATAAAAAATTAACTAACAACTCATGACCAAATTATATATAACATATGCAAGCATTATAATAAATTATTACCAAGATTCTCCATAACAAATTCATCTTGATGCAACTCTTTGTAAATTTGAATCAAGTCAAGACAATCAAACTCAAACATAATACCAACACTAAAGTCAAAACTATCAAACTATAAACATATTTCTACTCTTCCTTTGATTGATAAAGATAAAAAAATAATTTTTTTATCAAAACAGAAAGAAAAAGACAAAAAAAATACAAAAATAATAATGAAAAAAATAATAGTGATAATAATTTTATGAATTTAGAATTTAAGAAAAACTTATAAATATTTATTTTGTTTTTCTTTTAAAATATTAAATATTTGTTATGATGGGAAAAATTAAAGATTTTTATTTTTATATTTGATATAATATATTTAAATTTTTAATTTTTAATTTTGAATGTCAAATTAAAGCACTCGACTTAATCGAACCTTGCGCTTAAAGGCTACAAAAAGCTTTTGCACTTTGGTGCACCTTATCCATCAAATAATTATGACACCAACATACATTGAAAAGAAATCTATGATAGAATTTTATATTTTTAAAAAAAATTACATAAAAAAATAAAAAACAAATAATTAATTTGACATCAAATACGTTGACAAAGTTCAAATTAATAACAATATTTATTTTTAATATATTTTAAATGTGACAATTACTTTAGGTGATCGGGTATACACTCTCTTCTCTGACAATTTTTTATTGTGACAATTAAATAGTGAGATATATAATCTAAAATCTAATATTTAATGAGCGAATAAAACAAATAGAAATAAATTATTTCTTTATTAGTGAGAATACTCATAATAAAAATATTATTATAACATATATTCAATCAGCTAACATCTTAATGAAGACCTTAAAGATATCTCAATTTAACTATTTTTTTTAAGTTTGAAGTTGTATACTTATATGCACCAACTTCATGGGGATGTTGCAATTTTTTTATTATTCAATTTTTTTTTATTTTTTTATTTTTGATAAGAGAATTTGATTTTTAGGTTGGCACAATCTGATATATATTTTTTATATTAAGCATTATTATCTTTTTATGTTTTATTAATTTATACAAGATGTGTGATATGCATATCCCTAGGGATCAAATCATTATCTACTAGTGAGCTATGTGAGAAACCCCGGGTTAAAGAAGCTGTTTGTTCTACAACTTTAGCCTGAAAGAATATTCATCATAACTCATAATGTAAGCACCAGGAAATACCACAATTCTGTCCTCTCTTCCCGCCACAGAAACCCTTACTCTTCAAACTGCTCCTAGTTTTTTACTCTTTATCACCACTAGGGAAGAGCATCCTGTTGTTTCTGTAGCATGACTAGTAAACCATGTACCATCCTGCCAACTACTAGCAGTTGAAGTATTAATCATCCTTCAACAATTTTCTTCTCAAATACAAAATTCTCACTCACTAAAAATTAGAATCCTCAAAACTGAAAATACATTCTAATAGAGTAATGACAGGACCTTACCATACTTACCACTTTGTCTAATAGCTATAACAATATCTATTTGTATCATTATAAAATCTAGAAACTAATTAACTAACTAAGAGAATACAATACAATAACAAATCTCTTCTTTATCTAAAAAAATCACACTCAAGTTGCTGTGAAATTTTTTCAAAAGTATATGAAACTATGAAACATACTATATGAGTATTCCTCCGCTAAATAAATTTCTAAACAATTTCTGTAAGTCATGCATAAAGCAAATTTCTAGGAAACCCAGCATCAATTGACTGCCACATTAACTCTGAAACTAAACAACAGTCCTCCCATACAGCTTTCCAATCTCGTTGCTGTCATCAGCATGCGAATCTATAGTCAAAGGATGATAATTCCAAGTTACCACTGACACAAAAATCAAACATAAACTAAGGGAGGCTCTTGGGCATGCGAACGACTATCCAAATGATCATGATAATTGCTCCATCTCAAGTCATAATTTCAGTTATCACAACAAATCAAATATAAAAAAAATGAGCAAATCTCAGAAAAATAGAAATATTAGGAGCAAATCAATCTAATCAAACATGAACCAACACAGTCAAAATCAGAAATCGAAACATCAATAGAAGCACTAGAGAGGCACCTCCACAGGTCTAAAAAACAAACCAAAAAAATCATCAATCAAATTTGGATTATGTAGCTGAACATAAAACAGCCCAAAAAATATCTAAAACAAACATCAATCAAATTCAGAAGAAGAAACTAAAAAGATGATCATTATGCCCAAGTTGAAAATGACACTGGTGGTCACCAAAACCAGTGAAAGCAAAAAATGGAGATGGTGGGTAGCAACTATTTACATTTTTCTTTTTCAAATGCCATGTTTGAATGTTGAATAGTAAAATAGTATATATTGTTAATAATAACAATGATAATATAATGTGTGTGGGTGTGTAAAGAGAAAGAAACTTAAGCTAAGCATGAGCACTCTGCCATATAGCATGTATTAAAAATGTTTCCCTTGACCAATTTGTACCAAGGATGAAAGGACTATTGCATCATCAACAAAGAAGTTATAAATTTGGACCTGAGTGGAAGGATGCACCAATATATATATTAGTGGGCAAGTAAAATCCATCACTATTTTCAAACATGTGTCTTGTTATTTGTTAAAGATATATGACCATTATATTAGCTCACAAAAATTGGACACGGTTATAATCTTTCTCAGAATTATCAATTGACCAACATACCTGCAAGTGGACAATACAATTAATCTGACTTTGATCCAAGGGCTGGAAAATAATGTACTTATCAATCCTGTTCATGAACTCAGGTCGAAAGACTGATCTTGCTGCATCCATTACTCGTTGTCTAATAGAATCATATGTGGTCTCCATTGGCATCCTGGTGTTGATGTCTAGTACATATTCAGAGCCCACATTTGATGTCATGATGATTATGGTATTAGTAAAAAAGACAGTGTGACCGTGTGAATCGGTTACCCTTCCATCATCCAGAATTTGAAGAAATATGTTAAACACATCGTAATGTGCTTTCTCTATCTCATCAAAAAGAATAACTGCATATGGTCGTCGCCTAATGATCTCTGTCAATTGTCCCCCTTCCTCATAACCTACATAGCCAGGAGGAGCACCAATTAACCGGGAAACAGTATGCTTTTCCATGTACTCACTCATATTGATTCTAACAAGGGCTTCTTCAGTGTTGAATAGATAAGAAGCCAGGCACTTGGCTAGCTCTGTCTTTCCTATTCCAGTGGGGCCCATGAACATGAAACTGGCAATTGGACGGTTTGGATCGGAAAGGCCAGCACGGGATCTCTGGATAGCTTCTGCCACTGATTTCACAGCAGGATCCTGACCTACCACACGTTTATGCAGTTCTTCCTCGAGACATAGTAATTTATCTCGCTCCGATTGTTTGAGCTTAGAAATAGGAATGCCAGTCCACCTACTTATGATTTCTGCAATATCATCAGCTGTAACTTCTTCTCTGAGCATGGATCTACCAGAACTTACGTACTCATCAAACTCCGTTTCTGCATTTTCAAGTTGTTGTGTTAGAGTGTTCAAGCTCCCATATTTGAGTTCAGCAGCCCGGTTTAGATTATATTCACGCTCAGCAAGTTGAATTGCAAGATTTACCCTATCGATCTGCACAAAGGAGAAGCTAGTTTGAAGATTTCAATATTTACATATACAAATTTCATTTAACAAATTTAAGAAACCATGATAAGTCTCAATGAAAATTATCAAATATTATTAAAAACATATTTGATAAAAAATATTGTTTCCAAAATCTGAATCTATTGAGACTGCATTATAACATACTTTTTTTTCCCTTTCTTTCTTGTCAAGATATTTACCATTCATTTTAGCACATTGTTTTTAATTTATTACATGTACTAGTGAGTTAGTGACCAATGCGTTGTACATTGTACCATGACTTGTATAAAAAGACAGGCACGAACACATGTGTGCTTACATATATACATATATATATATATAGTGAAACTTATATGTTATATATTCATGTTGATTTAAATTGTAGTATGTAATGTGATATCAAAAATATTATAGTTTTCTTATTACTTTTTTTTTTGTTTATTATACTTAAGATAAAAATACCTGTCATGTCGATTGCCCCAATCAATTTTGTCCATTATGTAAGAATATTTAAAGTATAAATTTTTATAGTATTATTTACAAACATTTTTTTGTGTTGACCCTATGTTTGATCCCAATTTTTCATTTATGAATATCTTGTGCACAATGTGTGTGATATTGAAAAGTAAGCATGAGAAGTGTTGGCTACAAAAACGTGTGATGGAGCAGAAAAGGTACGTGTGGTTGTGGCAGCAGAGACAAGCACAATGGCGACACCTAGCACACACGGTGGTGGTGGTAGCAGAGACAAGCACAATGGTGACACAAGGCATGCACTGTGGTGGCAGCAAAGGCACACAAGGTATGGCAGCTGACACATGCAGGAAATGTCAGTAGGTGGGCGCAACATTAGAAACTTGGTTGTGGCATGCAGTGGTGCATAATGGTGGTGCACAATGACATTTTTTGGGATGAACCCTAATTAATGTGTGATAGTGCACAATAGTGCACGGTGATGCATGGTGGTGTTTTGGGCATGCACCCTAATTAGAAGTGTGATAGTGCACAGCTGTGCACTGAGATGCATGGTGGTGTTTTGGGCATGCACCCTAATTAGTAGTGTGATAGTGCACAGTAGTGCACGGAGATGCATGATGGTGTTTTGGGCATGCCCTAACAAGGGTTTAGACATATTTTTTAGTAGTGCACATGACGTGGGGCACTGCCTGATTTGGCCATGCCAGAACTGGAAGACACGGTCCAGAACCATAGCAGCCCGAGGCATTGTTCGTGCTAGAGCCGGCTGTGCTTCGTGCCTGGGCCGGTGGCACAGTCCACCAGCCCAGTGACCCGTGATAAGACATGAGTGGGTCTTAGTCCATTGGGTAACTGGCCCAGAGGGCAGGTTTTTTAAAAAAAAAACCGACCATGTAAGCTAAGTTCATATTATGTGGTCATTGGTCAGTGGTCATTGGTCAGTGATCATGTCTGTCCTCTCGGCTGATTTGGCCGAGAGGACAGGCAAGGCCTGTCACTGTTGCTGCCTTTAACAAAATATTTTTTTAATCCGTAGCTATCATATTATTTTCAATGGCTACAAGGCAAAAATCAGATTTCTAACCTAAAAAATATATGTATTATAAAAAAATATTTTTTTATTATTAAATTTCTATAAATAACAATTAAGAAACTTAGAATTTTCAATCAAAATTTCCTCTAACTAATTCTCAAACTCTCTCTCCTCTATGTTCTCTCCTCCAGTCTTTGCTGACTAAATTGAATATTCCTAAATATATCACTTTTTTGTGATTTATATTTATTATTTTAATATTTATTTTATGACTTATGCTTAAGTATATTGGCTACAAATATGTGATGTAACTTTCGAATTATAACTAGTATCTAAAAATTTTAGTGGAGTCTTGAGATTAGAAGTGATGTAGTACAATACAAAAAATAATATTTTACACAAAGCAAATATGATACATTTATCTTTTCATTTTTATTTTTTTTGAGTTTTTATTTTAAATTAATTTTATATATTTTAATAAATAAAAATATTAAAAAAAAGGCGAATAATTAATAAAACGATAATAATTTAAAAATGGCATAAATATAAATAATATTTTTAACCCTAGCAAAAAGTCCGAAGTAAAAATTAAATTTTCTTTAATTGTCTCGATTCAAACTCATTTGTAACTAGAGTTGTCAAACGGGTCGGCCCGACCTAGTTTTAGGTTGCCCGAACCGGGCTATCATGCCGGGTCAGGCACAGCACATACCCGCAACCAAAAACTGCCGGGTTCATCCTGGTTTGGGTCGGACAAAACCCTAATTTTTTAAAAAAAATTAGGGTTTCGATAGCATGCCGCCCCACGCCTTCGCTCTTTTGGGGCTCGGCGAGCCTTGCCTATCGGGCACATAGTTATGAAAGGCGCGTCTAAAGCTCAGGCACCACCACTTCCGGGAAAAACGCCTCGCTTCAGGCGAGGCGCAGGCGGGTGAGGCGCAGCAGGCGTCGACTTCCAGTTTCAGCGGCAGCAGGCGTCAAGCCAGGTACACCCTTCTATCTCTTCTTCTCTTCTCCTTTTTTTTTGCCAGATTCGCCGTCGGAAATGGAAAAATTTCGTCGGAGAAGGGCAAAGCAACGACATGAGAAGCGACGAGAGGTGGAACCAGGCGAAACACAGGAGGAGCACATCGAGGAAGACGATGTATTTGGCTGATTCAACCCAAAACGACGTCGTTTTGGGTTGGGTTATATTTTTTAAAAAAATCAAAACAACCCAAAACGACGTCGTTTTGAGGTTCTGATTTAAAATAAAAAAAACATCACCTCCAAAACGATGTCGTTTTGGTCTTCCAGGAATCAAAACGACGCCGTTTTGGAGTTTTATGATTTTAAGCCCTATAAAACCCCATCTTTCTCGGGTTACACCCGAAAATCCTCAAAACAATCCTCTCAAAACATTCTTAAGGCTGGATTGAAGATGAGAGAAAAAGTAGCGCAAAAGGTATTTTTGTTTTAGAACTTTGAATTTTTGTTATTTTATATTGAAACTTTGAATGTTTGGATGATGAGAGCACTATTAATATTTGATTTTTATCTTTGATGTTCTTTAGTTTATTATTAGATGAAAATTAAAGACTATATTTAGTAAAATATATAATTTTTATGTGTATTAGGCTGGGTGCACCTCAAATAAAAAAGCATGCGCCTCAAGTACGCATTACGCCTTAAGGACCCAAAAGGCTTTTGCGCCTCAGTGCGCCTTGCGCCTTAAATAACTATTATCGGGCATCAATTTGTATTGACCATGTTTAGTGCATAGCACTAGCACGACACTGTAGCGTGCCGTGCCCATTTGACACCTCAATTTGTAACCTAAAAAACAAAAAATCAGACGTACTTGAGTAGTATGGACGTACTTTAAAATAATAATAAAAAAATTTAATAATGACAAAAAAGTATTAATACAATATATATATATTATCAATATATATATATATATATATATATTAGAGCACGTAACACTAGTCACTTAGGAGTCATGTCGATGAATACCCCAAAAAAAATATGCATTAGATCTCAAATAAACTCAACTAAATATCAAAGTCTTTCAAGTTAGATTAAGTTCACATTCAGCTTTGATGACTCCTTTCATATACTACAATGATTTTGAGAGGAAATACATAGTTAAACTAATTACTATCATTGATCTTCCAATTATATTTTTGAATGATCCTAGGGTAGTCAATATTATGTAAAATTATTTCGAGTCTGCTTATCGTATAATTCTTGTGTCTACAAGTAGGAATGACATAATAAAATATTATAAATTTAAAAAATAATTAATAATTAACGAATTTAGAAAATATTATATAAAAATATCTGTAATATTTGATATTTGGAATAATTGTAATAATGCATCATTCACATTATTAAAAAGTTACTATAGATTCAAGATAAAAACTTAATAAAAAAATTTTAGAATTTCTTATGATTCTTCATCTTCTTGATGACTCTACTATATATATATATATATATATATATATGATACAAATTTTTATGGAATATGATATTTAGAATAAAATATCTAATATTGTTTTCGATAATACTTCTACAAATAAATTAACAATTAGCATATTTATTAAAATCATTACAGACGAACCATTAGGTGATATTTTTTTACATTATGTATATGTATCACATTATTAACCAGATAGCAGAGGAGAGATTAAAAGTTATTTTTTCTCATTATTAAAAAAATCACTAAAATATTATAGGATGTCTAACATAAAATAAGAATTTACAGTTTATATTTGTTTGCAGCCTAAAAAAGAAAAAATTCTAAATGAATATTTGACACCAATAAAATTATACTTACTTTATATTAGAGTTATATATTGAATGTCAATATGTGATATCAGGATACATCAATAATAAGAAATAAAATTTTATTATTAATTATTCGGACTGAAATACAAGAATATTTTTTATGAAATTCTTAAAAATTTTTTATTACATGATAAATATGTATTAGTCTATATACACTTTCACCACTTACATTATACTTTGGTGTATATATAATATTAATAGCATTTTTAATAAGTACAAAGATTACTCTTTATTTAGTAATATGATTATTGAGATAAAAATAAAATATTTAAAATAATTTATTATCTTATAAATTATGTTTTACTTCATTATATTTTAATTTTATAAATGAATATTATTCAATTTATTTATCAAATTTTACTTTTATTCATTAAATAGAATAGATTTTTTATTATTTTATTTGGGTCAAATATGATTATAAGATGCAAATGCAAAATGTGAATGTTTAATTTTTTTTTTAAATCTTGTATTTCTTTTCAATTTTTTAAGTGTAATATTTTAAAAGTATAATTCAATAACAAATTAAAATTTTAAAAAAATATATTTTTTATTTGAACTAAAAATTTCAGCCCACAAGAGCAAAACAATACAATTCAATACGTGCAAACATTATTCACCGCTGCCCGGCACGACTCGGCAAGATATTTTGCAAGCCAAATGGGCCAGGTGTAAGACATGACACGAGATATGTATTGTGTCAATCCTGACACAACACGAGATCCATATTGTGCCCAACACTATATAGTAGCAATACTAGCTACTCTGCAATGGGTCATGCCAACACAACATTATCTATTTGATACCTTTTAGATTAACTATAATTTTATGATATAATATGAAGAGAGATTATCATATGAGAATTAGAGAGAAGACAAACTTAATGCAATATATACATTACAAAAGGATAAATTATAACAAAGACAATTATCATATATTATATCGATAGAGAAGGCCAAAATCTATAGATAATATAGAGCAAGACAAACTGACTACAAATATCATCCAGTTATATGATATTACTGATTATAGGGATAAACAAATTTGTCTCCTCTATTTGGTATCTGAAAATAATCAATAATATTAAGGTAGAGAGAGACAGTCAGACAGACACTCATATGTACCAAAGAAAAGTATAAAAAAATCTTTTATAGGCAACAACAAATTCTTCTCCTCTTTTTGGTATTACTAATTATTTTATTTGTATGCTTACTTAAGTCTCTTGAATTACCAATATATAAACAAATACTCATATTATTGATAATCATACCATATTCACTATATTCATTTTCTGCTCTAAAAATATTATTGTAATACATGATAAATATCAAAAATGAATAAATATGATAGTATTAAACTTCAACCTTTGTTACTTCACCATATCTTATTAATTTACTCTCTTTAAGTTTCAATTTCAAATACCTCAATTGTGATTTAATTTTTACTGTTGCTGATAATTTATAGCAGGATCACGACTCTAATAAAGATTTCATTTGGGATTGATTGAGCATGATGAATTATATATTTCTTCTTTTATAGTAAAATCTATTTCTAGTTTGAATTATATATTTACTCTTTTATAGTAAAATCTCTTTCTAGTTTGAATTATATATTTGGTACTTCGAACTCTTTATTTATATATTCTTAGTTTGGATTTTCATCACTAACTACGTTGAGAATATTTTATTATATTCTTAAAAATATTTCAACTATATAATATGAGATATATCAATTAGGAAAACTTATAAGAGTTATGTATCCTACATGTCAATCTGATTTGAGTAGGAATCCATTCAATCTGATTGAGATATACATAAATATATCTTTTTCTGATTTTATATTTTTTTTCTATTTTTTAGAGTTTTCAAAAAAATAATAATAAAGAATTAATTTAATAAAAGAAAAGTTTTTGAAAAAGGTAAATGATAATTACCGAGAAATGTATGTACGCAAAATAATTCTTGTAAAGGATGGATAAAATAAGAAAATATATTTTACCATTATTTTTTGAAAATCAAAAAACTTTTGTGTTTTATAAACTCATCGTTTACATTATTAGCTATTGCAAGATAGTTACATAAGGAGCTCCTAAAAGCTCCTTATCTAAATAATATGCTTCACATGATGAGCTCTTGTGAGCTTGTTAATTACGTAATGAGCTAATTATGTGAAGCTCATTATGAAAATAATGAGATCATTATTTAGAGTTTCATACATGCAACTCATAACATGGAGCTCCCGCGGCTCATTATTTACATAACCACCTCCACATAACAAGCTAGTCATGGACTCCACGTAAATAACAAGGAGCTCCCACGGGCTCATTATCAAATTCTGCTAGCTTGTTATGTAAATAACAAGCTAGCATAATTTCATTACATGGAGTTTGTAACTAAGATCCTAATAGAGTCTATCCACCGTGACACTTATTAGATAAGAGTATATAAAACTCATCACTATGACAGCAATAGATCTTTCCCTTCTTTTACGTATCATTAGTTATTTCACTCTTATATCTACTCCCACTTTAGATTTATGGATTATCAATTAGGAAGAAATATTCATATCACTAATAATCACTCTATTTTATGTTTTTTTTTTACTAAAAACATTATTGTCGCCAATGAAAATTTCTCAAAAACTATTAGATATAATATTATTCAGCTTGAATCCTTATAATTTTTCCGTATCATGCTTATTCATGATTAGATTGTTAGTTTACTCTATAAATTATTTTTCTAGATAAAAAAACTTTAACTTTTTTTATTTTCATTGATATTTATTTACAAAATCAAGAAACTCTATAAAAAATCTCATTTGAAAT
This sequence comes from Sapria himalayana, assembly GCA_029783825.1. Lineage (NCBI taxonomy): Eukaryota > Viridiplantae > Streptophyta > Magnoliopsida > Malpighiales > Rafflesiaceae > Sapria > Sapria himalayana. The sequence goes on along the minus strand of JAREIK010002378.1, from coordinate 2,199,804 downwards.
TGAGTAGGTTGGATTATACCTACTCAATCTAATTAAGTAATTGAGATTATATGTTCTCTCTTCTATGACTAATAATCACTATTTTATATGTTGTTTTCTTTCCTAAGAGCATTACTGTCACCAATGAAAATTTCTCAAAGGCTATTAAATATAGTATTATTTAATTTGAATCCTTGTAATTTCTTTATTTCATTCTTATTCATGATAGTACTATTAGTTTACTCTATAGATTATCATCCCAGACAACCCAACTTTGAATTTTTTTTTTACTTTCATTGATATTTATTTATAGAATCAAGAAACTCTAAACAAAATTTCATTTGAAATTGAGTAGGTTGAATTATACCTACTCAATCTGAATAAGTAATTACGATTATATGTTCTCTCTTCAATGACAAGATTTTTCTCTGAGAGCATGTTACAAATTAAAATAAAAAAATTAAAATAAACACTCAATATGAAATATCATACATTCAATTATGTTATATAATGAGAAAAAAGTATTAAAGCAACCCACAAATTAGTGCTCCCATAAAAAAAAAAAGATAACCCAAAAAAACTCTACACTTGATATTCTTGTACAAATTGACATTTTGATTGCATTGTATCATATACTCCAATTGATCCATAAACTAATTTCACTTCTGGTGTGACCCCCCCAAGTTACTCAATCAATTATCTTATATAATTGGTTGCTCCCATCAAAAATTAAAAAAGGAAAAATCAAAAAACTTAATATGCTTGATACTCTTGTAGAAATTGAACTTTTTGGTGGCATTGTAACAAATACTCCTATTGATTCATAAACTGACTTCACTTCTAATATAATCCCTCCAAGTGATTCAACTACTTATAGTAGTTTCCTAGTAAAATTAATTATCTTACTATTACCATACTAAATATAAAATAAACATTCAAGATAGTTACTTATGTTCCAAGTTCTCATAGGTAAGTTAAACTTGACATAACTTTTTAGTTTTCACACATTGAGGTATGTGAAAGTCTTTAGGTCTTGAAAATTCTTTTAGAGATCATAGATATTTGCAAATAACCAAGTATTCATATACGAATTAGGCATCAAGTACTTATAGTAGTTTCATAGTAAAATTAATTATCTTACTATTACCATACTAAATATAAAATAAACATTCAAGATAGTTACTTATGTTCCAAGTTCTCATAGGTAAGTTAAACTTGACATAACTTTTTAGTTTTCACACATTGAGGTATGTGAAAGTCTTTAGGTCTTGAAAATTCTTTTAGAGATCATAGATATTTGCAAATAACCAAGTATTCATATACGAATTAGGCATCAACATACATTGAGAGAAGGTCTACTATGAGTATTTGCACTTAAAATAATGACAATTATTACTTATGAGATACTTTAGATATACCATCTACTCGAGAAGATAAAATATGCATATTTTCTCTCAATATCCTTTATAATGACAATCAAGCAATAAAATATAGTCTCAAATCCTTTCTTCACAAGCGAATAAAGGACATATATAGTCTAAAACCCAACGAGATATATCTCCTCCAAGGAGATACGAAGTCTAAATCCTTAAAGTGATTTGCACATTTCTTTGAAATAATGTTGTTTCCTAAAAAAGAAAAAAGATAAATAATGTATAGGCAGATAAATCATGTATAGGTAGATTACTTCTTTCTAAGAGAAAAGATTCAGGATAATATCATAACTATAACATATATTTAGACATAAAAGTAGATATGTCAATCAAATCATGCCGGACTAGCATGACCAAAATTTTGGTGGCCCAAGCAGCCAGTCATATCCAATGGCCATTATGGCACATCATTGCCAAAGCCACTGGTTTTAATTAAAATTTTACATTCAATTTTCACTGCACATCATACTTGGGGCCGTGATAATTAGATATGACTAGTTGCTATTAGACCACCAAATAAAGTTTATATTTTAAAAAAATTAATTTTTAAAAATTTATATTTTAAAAATTGACAAAATTACATTGCAAATGAAAATGAATAGACTTCATAGTTCAATAAAAAATATATTAATTTCATAATCAGTTTAATCATGACATAAAATATAACAAAAAAAATAAAAATTATAAAAGCATAAAATGATATAGACAATGAACAACTATCAATAATAACATCAGAACACACAAGCCTACAATTTAATATTTGTAATCAGTTTGTGCATGTATGGTTTACATCATCACATCTAATTTTGATACTCATAATCACAGTGATGACCTTAATATCAACAATGTAGTATGCGTTATCATCAAATAGTAATTTTTTTACTTGATCCTAAAAGTCTATCATTCAATCCTCTGAGTCCTTTAAGATATCAGGTTACAATATCAATCTTATGTAAGAAACAATATTCACAAACATAAAAAAATTAAATTTTAATATTATGCTAAATTAGAGGTGTCAAACGGGCCGGGCCGGGCCGTCCCGGCCCATTTTTTTAGGGCACGATCGTGCTACCGTGTCGTGCCCGGCCCGGTACGGTTTAAAAACAGTCGAGCCCGGCACGGCCCGTAGGCACGGCAGGCCATGCCGTGCTGGGCCCGCTCGAGCCTGGCGTGGCCATACGGGTGAGGGCAGAGGCAGACCCGAGAGGCAGAAATTTTTTTTTTTTTTTAATTTTAGATATTGTAATTTTGTAAGTGTATAGTATTAAATATAAATATTTTTAAAAATGTTAAAAATAAAAATTAATTAAAAAAACAAAGTTTAGAAATTTTTTTTTAATTCAAATTAGTTTAACTTTTATTATAATTATTAATTATATATTAAAGTTATTAATTTTTAAAATAAAATTTAAATCATAAAAAAAATAAATCAATACATTATGTTAGTAAAAATAAAAATTAAAAAAAAATTAAACAACACAAATGAAAAATTACCAATCATCCATTTGAAACCGAAGGTTCGAACAAAACAAATATCAGTTTCAACACAACGTACCAACAAAGCGTACAAATACAATCAATAAAAAAAACATCGAAAACAAAAAACAGCAGATCATCATCAATCGTCAATCGGCATATCATGAGAATCATCAGCCACAACATCAAGATCAGTATCATATGAATCATCATCATCGGCAATCAACTCCTCCGCCATCGTAGTGGATGTGGATGCGACTGCAGTGCCAGTCCCAGCTACAGCACAATCATAGATGCTAAATCTCGATTCCTCCCAATCCTTCAAACAAGCCAAGGCCTCGACCATATCTGGATGTAATCTCGATCTCCTATCCAAAATCACGTTCACTGCAACAGAAAAAGCAGACTCTGATGCTACGCTCGACACCGGAGGAGTCGGTAGATCCCATGTCATCCTAGATAGCACGGGAAATGTGGACTCATATGATTTCCACCACTATAATAAATCAAGATTATTAGTATCAGAATGTGATAGGATTGAGCAGTAATCGGTATCTAAGTACCGAGACAGCTCGCTCCTATGTGATGGTTCACTCATACGTTTCCTTCTCGCTAGCTGAATGGAAAAATCGTCATCTCCGAACAAGCTATCAATGTCCGTAATCACAGTCTTACTACTACCACCACCATACCTAGTATCGTAGTATGTGAATAGGTCAATCAACTTCTCGTGAATGTACCCTTCAGGTAGCTCTTCCAGGTTCATGCACGATGAAATGAAAGTCATGGCGTTTTCTACCCCTTCCACCTTAAACCTAGGGTTCATGCATGTAGCGAGGCAATAAAGAGATGAAACGGTGGACCAGTACTTCAAGTACTTGATCTCCATTGTTGCAACCATATGGCTAAGCATCGGGTCAGCTCGATACTTCCTAAACATGCTACTAATGTTGCATATGTATCGGAGTGCAATATAAGTCGTGGGCGTATAAATCGACGGACACATGTTCGTCGTGTCATAAAAAATCTTCAGTAATTTCATAAATGAAATTCCTGAAGCCCAGTCAGTATCGTCAATAATAAATTCGTCACTCTTATTATTGACGTAGTCGGATATCACGTGTTCGTATCCAACACATAATTCCAACATCAGGTACGTGTAATTCCAACGATGTCTCACATCCGATTGAAATTTCTTCTTCTTAAGATTCGCAGACAAACAGAGACTACCAAACTCTTGTTGTCTGCGAGGAGTTCAAATATATTTTAGTGCATTGCATATATTATCCAACGCGGGGGAACACACCTTCATACCCGCTTGAACAATCAGATTAATCACGTGACACATACATCTGACATGAAAGATCTCTCCTAATGGTGCGCCTTTAATATTCCTAACAAACATATTGATCGCTACTCCATTATTAGAAGCGTTATCGAATGTGACACTAAAAATTTTATTTTGAATTTTATATTCCCTAAAGATTTTCATCATACACTCAAAAATGGTCGGGTCATCATGAGGAAGAAGAATCTCAGTGAATCCTTAAATTTTTTTATTGATTGTCCAGTTAGAATCTACATAGTGACTCATGAGACATGCATAAGAAGAATTATCGTGACTTGTCTATATATCGGACGTCACGGACACCACTCCACTATATGCCATAAATTCCTTAATTATTTTTTGTTTTTCTAACTTATATATCTTTAGTATGTCATTCCTAGATGTGGACATAGGAATCTTACAATAGGAAGGCTGAAAATAAGTCTGCATGATGCGCACTACCCTTGAATCTTCCGAAAATCTGATCGGAAGACCCATCAATGTGATGAGCTTGATCATGCCGTCACTACCCAACTCGCTGGAGTATATGAAGGGAGTAAACTTTGAGACTGAAGTCGATCCAATCTCAAAAAATGCAGTGCCAAGTTGGGTTTGCCTAGGATCTAATGATCCATGTTTTTTGGTGCATAATTCGACACGCCTCTTAAGGTGCCCAGTCCCAAATGAACTCTTACATGTTAATAGTCTCATACAATATTTACACTGTGTCATTTCTTGTTCCACCCCTAACATTTTTTTGTGTTATGATTTTAAAATAAGTCCAAACTACAGAAGTCCTCCTAGTTTTTTGTTTTTTAGAACTTTGGGTTGAGACGACTGGAGAAACCAAAGTTTCAGCAACCTCAGACCTCTGTGTAATATTTTCATTTTCCAAATTTAAATACGTGTCAGGTGTATTTGTCATTTTTTATAATTTTTATTTTTTCCTAATTTTTTTCTAAAGAGAGAAACTTCGAGAGAGAAAGTAAAAAAACATAAAATAAATTATCCGGCAAAAGCAGTGAGGTCGGTCACGTGCATGGTGTACCGCAGCAAGCTCTAATGTTTAAAACTCAAGTCGAGTTTCACGAAAATCCAAGCCGAAAGCAAAATTCCGAGGCCCGAGAGAGAGAAGCACGGTTTATGTGAGAGAAAGAGAAAGATTTGAGAGAATATATATTTTATGAAAAACATAAATGTTAAAGGGAGGGGATAGAATTTATAGATTAAAGATATTAATTTTTTAAAAAAATATATTTTTTTTATATTTTTTTGAATTTTTATATTTTTTTGAATTTTTATTAATTATTTAGGGGGCAGAATCATGAGAACCGTTGGATTCTGCCCCTAGCCGTTAGAGGCGAATCCAACAGCTGAAAATTAATATTAATTGCATATTTTTTCCCGTTGGGATTGGGACCGCGGGTCGGGTCCAATCAGACCCGACCCGTGGTCTTTTTTTCGGGAGGGGCCGGGTCACGCGTGGCCGCGTGAAACCGGCACGGGCCAGGCACGGCACGGCACGGGCTAGGCACGGCACGGCACGGGCCAGGCACGGCACGGGCATGGGCACGGGCATGGGCACGGTTTTTTAACGTGTCGGGCCGGCCCAGGCACGACCGAACCGTGCCGTGCCTCGTGCCGGGCCGGGCCGGCCCGATTGACACATCTATGCTAAATCCCAAAATAGTCAATATATTATATGTCATCTAATATAGCATGATATAAATGAATTCATATAATTTTCAATAATTTAATATATCAAAAAATTTATTATCATCAAACAATAAGATAAAATAATAATTGATATCTAAAATCGAGATAATTCACTTTTATTTGACATATTATCCCATTATTTTCTCCTAATAAAATAAATGACATAGTCATCATGTCCTAATATGATATCTATGTCAATATTTGAATTCTTGCTAAAACTATTATACCTAATATCATAATATTTAAATATTATATCTAATTATTCATATATCTTATGATTTAGTTTTTCTGCTAAGTTCATATATGTGGATATATATTTTAATATATTTTTTATCTCTTTCATATTAATCATATGATCCACACAAACTGCCAAGTAATAAAATATGTAATAAATAACTAGTATTTTAAATACTTAAATTTTATTTTAATAGTCATGACACTAAAAACAATATTTTTTAATATTTACTTAGCCGAGCCGTGTCGGGCACACTCTCGGCACTGGTCATGCCATGCCGAACCGAGGAATTTTGGCTAATGTATCGTGTCAAGCACTGCAAGAGTGTCTGGCACGTGGGTACGGCACAAGTGACCGCGCACTGAGCATGGTCAAGACGAGGGGAGGGGAACGTCGAATGATGCCCGACGAGCAAAAATCAGAGATCCCCGACAGGATAACTGTGGCGCAAGGGTGCGCCGCCGAACCCCTAATTTTTTAAAAAAATTAGTGATTCGGCCCGACCGGAACCTGGCCAAACCAGCCCAAACCCGGGCAGATTTCAGGCCGCAAGCCCATGTGAGCCTGACCTCTAAAGAACCGTGTCGTGCTAGACCTCTACAGAACCGTGTCATGCCAGGCACAGCATGATACTGTAGTATGCCGTGCTTGGCACGTCACTCTAGCTCGGTTGAGCCCAAAAAAATTGGGCCAAACCATTAATTTATTTATTTATCTAATATTTATTAAAATAAAATAAAATATTTTCTAATGCGATGTGTAATTTAACTTTATATGTGTAGCAGACTTTTTCACAATTATCTCGTATTCTCATGCTTGAAAGTAATAGCTCATCACCAAACTAACTCTATCATCCTGCCAAGTTAAAATTAAAAATATAAATATAAAATATAGACATAAACATGACACCATGTTAATATGAGAGTAAGATGATTAGATAAGATGATAAATAAATTATGAAAATCAGAATATAATAATATGCCATTTATAAATTTTGTTTAATTAAAAAATATATTTTTTATTTTTTAAAAATAAAAATCCAACAATCATTGAATTTCTTTAATCAAACCATTAGATATAATTCGACAATGATAAAAAATATAAAAAAAGTATTTTTTTTTAATTAGGGAAACAAGATAATGACAAACATCATCTTGTAATGTCACTAAATGTGAAACAAAGCCCTTTTTAAACAATTTTTTTTAAATGTGGTCGTGCCACATTTCATGCTGACATGCCAAGCATGCAAATTATGCAACCCTAGTTTCTTCTTTATTAACTATCCACGGACTTGAAGAGAGAATCGATAATGAAAAGATTTCGTCCAACGTGAGCTTCCTTTGATTCGGCTCTCTTCCCTATCTTTGCTTCGATTTTCTATACGTCACATCGTGACCTTGATGTTGCCTGTTGATAATAGTTAACTACGGCTTAATTGACTAAACTACTTCCATTACACTAGCAAACTACACTCTCATTGGACTTAACCCCCTCTTATCCCTCTGGTTTCGCCATCTTAGCGCTTCCTGAACCTCTACATTCGATTGGCGCCAACTATACAACTTAAACCAACATTTTCTGAAGAGCGTGTTTGTCAACTGTAAGCTAAAAGAGATTCCGTATCACCATTTTATGATGAAGAATAGCAGTCAACTTGAATCCAAGCTACCCAATTGTTTGTTTACTGAATAGCAACCACATGTCCAGTAACAATACGACTTACACTAAATCAAAAGACATTTGATGAAATTTTTCAAATCGAGATGCCGATTCGTTTTCCGCCCCCAATGAGATGGGAAATTTGTCACCCCCCTCATTTGATTTTGATGAATCGAGGCGAGGCCCAGCCTGACTCATGTCGTTCCAACAACCGACTAGGAGCACCTCAGTATACGATCGCACGCAATAATTGGGAGTCCTATTACACTAAAGGTCAACTTCAATTCACCAAATTAAGGTTCATCTCGTGTAGTGATTGTAGACTCGTACAAAGATATTGAGTAGATGATTTATGTATCAGACTCGAAATCAAAAGATGGTTAGAAGAGTTGGAAATGGGGCACGAAAGGATGGGTATAGAGGAAAGGGAAAAGGATATGGGAGGGGAAACTAGAGGTAGGAAAAGGAATAAAAAAAGAAATACAGAACTACATAATTATATAGAAGTTATGAATGGGCAAAGGATGACCTATCGAAGGAAGAATCCAAGTCTAAAAGTTGCCTGATTATCAGTTCCAATAAGGAAGCATAAAAGCTGCCTCCACTCTCACCGCAGGATGACTCGGTGATAAAAGAGTAAAATATTGCTAGAAAAGTTCAACAAAATAGAGAGAAGATAATGGAAGTAATTAGACGTTTGAGAAAAAATCTAGGAAAAATTATATTAAAAAAAAGAAATAGAAGCACATCCAACAAGCTCATGTAAGCCTCCAAGAAATATGAAGAAATATTTTAATATAAAATACACATTGAAATACACCACTAGAGCACAAGTGAGATTTACTTAGTAATATTTAACAACCTATTTTAGACTATAAGATGAGTGAAGAACACCCCAAAGATAAATACAATTAGAAGATTAACTAAGATTCATAAGACAAAATTGTCTGCTTAGCTAAACCAATGGTAGACATACATCAACTGGGGAAATATAAAAGGATACTCGATCTAGACAAGGCCTTTTCAAATTCCAACGAGAAATTATGGGTCATATGGAAGGAAGAAATAGATGTTAAAATATTCTCAGAAGCCGAGTAGATAGTCAATTTCTAACTAAGAATTCAGACATATCCTATTATTTCAATAGTATATGCAACTAATGCAAAGGAAAAAAGGAATGCCCTATGGCAAGAAATGAAAGATCTATCTGCATTAAAGATCTCGTCGATTATCGGAGGCAACTTTAATGTCATTAAAAACTTAAATGAAAAAAAAAAAGGAAGACCGCCAGACCCGATAGCAATAGCACATTTTAATGAGGCTATAGCTAGCACAAGTCTAATGGAGACAGATTTTTTAGGATCAAAGTTTACGTGATATAATAACTTAAAGAAGAGGGGTGTAATTTGGTTCAGGTTGGATCGAGTTTTATTTAATATGAAATGAATGGATAAGTTGGGCGGAATAAATATAAAATATCAAAGTAAAACCTATTCAAATCACAGTCCACTACTACTTTCACTTCAAAGGAGTTCAGGGAGACATAGGAGTTTTAAATTTCAAAATATATAGGGTATGCATATGGATTTTAATGATATAGTAAAAACATCATGGGAAAAGACAAATGTGGGCAACCCTTTGCAAATAATAACTATAAAATTACGTGAGTTAAGTTTGGCGCTTAGTAAATGGAATAATAAGTCTTTGAAAATATCACTAAGAAAATATAGGAAGCAGAACATAAAGTATCTACTATAGAAATTGAGTAGAAGGAGAGACCAGACAATACTGCTAGGATTACAATCAGTAAAGCAAAAGTAGAACTCGGGCTTCATATACACATGGAAGAAGTCTTCTGGAAACAGAAGACTAAAATTAAGTGGTTAAAAGATAATAAAAAAACAAAATTTTTAATGTTATGAGTAATGTAAGAACATCAAAGTAAAGAATAAAAACGTTAAAATCAGCTAATAGAGCTTGGCTAGAAAAGGAGGAAATTGAAAATAAATTAGAAGAATTCTTTAAAAATCATTTAGGTGGTTTAAATGACCTCAGAGAGTCTACATTACTACAAAAGATAGAAAAGATAGTCAAAGAAGAGAAGAAAAAAGCCATAGAGGAGGTACCTAGAGAAGAGGAGGTGAGAGAGACTGTATTTAGCACCAATAAAGATAGCACAGCAGGACCGAAAGGATAGAATAATGAGTTTTTTCAATGCACCTGACCAATAATTAAGAAAGAGCTGATCGCAGCTATTGTCTGGATCTTCGCTAGAGTAGAGATTACAAAGGCACTAATCAAATCTTTTATTGTACTAATTCCCAAAAAAGAATACCCACAAAGAGGAAAAGATTTCGGATCAAAAAATCTAGGTAACAACTTATAAAATATTAGCTAAATTGCTCTAAAATAGGCTTAGTAAAATTCGCCCTTCCATCATATCGACAGAACAAGCAGGATTTGTAAAAAACAGATTAATGATGAAAAAAAATTATATGATCATAAAAATGATATGAAAGATCGGTGTGAGAGTTAAAGGACACAATATAATTCTAAAACTGGATCTATCAAAGACATTTGATAGAGTAGAATGAAATATTTATGTTATCTAATGAGAAAAATTGACTTCTCGGAATTTTGGATTGATCTAATATACAGATAAGTTTCTAAGTGCATGGAGCATAATTCTTATTAATAGGCAAGTTGTATAAGAATGTAACCCGGTAAGAGGGCTTAGGCAAGGTGACCTGCTCTCTCCTTCCTTGTTTAACATATGCTTAAACTTATTCATTATAAATTTAAAGAATGAAATGAAAGAGGGTAGCATCCTGATGCATAAGCAACCAAGGCACATGCCCAACATGAGCTGTTTAGCATATGCAGACGATATTATTATTTTTACAAATGCAAGTAATCGATCAATAAAAAATTTGATGAGGTTCATACAAACATTCGAAGAGGAAACAGGATAAAGATTAAATAAGAACAAGTGTCAATTTTTGCTAGTCAGAAAAGTGTCTGAAAAGATAACTCAAAAGGTTAAAGAAGTTACGGAATTTACACAAAAGAAATGTGCACTGATGTATATGGGGTGTTCAATCTATGAAGGAAGGCTTAAGAAAGAGGTGCTAGAGTTTAAAAAAAAGAGACGAGAGATAGTAAGCTGGAAAGAAGATTTATTAAGCATGGCGGGAAGAATCACGTTAATAACGCAATAACTACAAGGTTCGTTAGCACATATTTTAATGTCGATTCACATTTATTTGTAGAGTATTATTCATATTTATTATTTCAATATTATTTGCTATTATTATTAAATTAATTTTATATTTTTTATGAAATAATTGAAAAATAAAAAAAATATAATCTAAAAAACAAAAAGAACTAATTAAGTAAAATACATATAATTATTAAAAATTTAAAAATGTATTTCCAATTAACTTAATTGCTAATCTCATCTCTATTATGTCCACTAATACATTAGTATTACACCTCAAATGAACCCTTACCAATATAAGTATGAAGGGGATGATATAAAGCTCTGATATATCTTTCTAACTAAAATATCTAATAATCTAGAGTAGAAACATTTCAAAAATTATAATTTATTAATCTTAGTTTAATCAATGATGAGTGACTAAGTTAAGTATAAATAACAATAAATCATCACTCAAATATTATTTGGGATTTACTATTGTAGAAGTAAGAACAAATAAATTATTTTGCTTAATCTCATTGAAAATCTTCTTACATTATTTGGATCACACAAACAAAAATTAAGAAAAATAAATATAAAATCATAGTTGAATTATCTACAAAAATAACTTAAAAAAAATTAATTGAGCAATTACAAATAACATAACACAAAAAAAAATAAAAAATTAGGTTGAATGTTGTTATAATAAAGCCTTTTTAATGGCTAACTATTAACTATTACAACATTCAATTGATATAAACAAAAAATAATAAAAATAAAATAAATTACTTATAATGTGATAGCTAATGAATTAATAACTAAAGGATATAAAATAGAAAGATGAGTCACAAAACTTGTAATACTTGAAGACTATGAAATATTTATTATTATCTTGTGAGGAATTTAGTAAAATACTCTAGCAAGAATCACAGTGAAAACTTTGTGTAATGAGTCTTTTATGACTCTACTATGAATAAACATGATGCATAAAAAAACAAACAACTAGGTTGAATATTATTATAATCAAAGAATTAGATACCTAGTCATTAGCTATTACAACATTCAATAAAAATAAGAAAAAAATAAAAAAAAATAATTACTTATAATATAACTATTAGCTCATAAATTAATTAAAGAATTCAAAATAGAAAAATAAGTCACAAAGCTTTTAGTGCTTGAATACTAAAAAGTATTTTTCATCGCCTTGTAAAAACTTTTGTATCTGTCACTCTAGTAAAAATTACAAATTGAGAACTTTGTGAAGATCCCTTGATGGATGCACTAGTCAGCTTGTCCCTCTCAACAAATTATAGTTCTCTCAGTCTTATCTCTGCAAATAACTTTCAACAAATCTCTATGGTATTGGTATTACACAACCTCTTGCGATGTGTGGATTGAATTAAGACTCTTTCTAACCTCTGTTATGATTGGTACTTCATTGACTGTCAGTACATTATAAATATGGTATCTTTCCAATAGGTCTCAATCTACCTCACATATACTAAATTGACCAATAGTATGAATTAGGTTTGGTGAGAAACTCTTGATTATCCAAAATCTAAAGTGTAGAATGCTAAAAAATTATCTAAAGTAAGTATACAAATATCATGTCATGAAGTTGCTACTAACTGGGTTGTTTGGAATAAGAATGTTTAATATCTTAACTCCCATGTAAACTTGAATGTCATGCAAGATAAAAACATTAAAGTCAACTCTAACTTATAAGATTGTCATGTGACAATTATTGAACTTCAAGCTACATCAATATAAACTCAAGTATTTTAATAATCAAATAACATATAATATTAGATGCGTTTAGATCATCACTAATTCATTGGATCTCATAAGAATTTCAAAATAAATATGTTTGATCACGATCACTATTAAAATAATTGACGGTAAGAAAAGTAGTCATATACATCTATCTTGAGATTGGTAAGAGATGATTGAAGAGATGATGAAAAAAAAATTAAACAAGCAATACACTTATATAATGAGATAATAAATTGAGACATCCCACAATTTGGGGCGCCTCATCAATAATAACATTACAACAATAAAAAAAAGGATAAAAAAGCATAGAAGATGTTACTATAAACTATAATAACTATGGTTAAGATGATGTATACAAATTTAGAACATCAAATTTGAAGAAAATAAAAATAAGTTGTGGTTTTTTTAAGACTTTCCGAAAAATATTTCTAGGCTAATCTGATGTCTAAATATATGTGATAGCAAAGATACTATCACTGATAATTAATATATATGTACTTTGTCCACTCATAAAATACTAGATTTGAGTGTGTGGTGTGTGTGTGTGTGTGTGTGTGTGTGTGTGTGTGTGTGTGTGTATGTGTGTGTGTGTGTGTGTGTACATACACCTTGCTATTTGATAATCACAAAAAAAGATTAGTAGGAGAAATAATAGATACTCAATCTCTTCAAATAGGTTCCAAATCTAAAGAACCCCCCAAACAACAATCATCATCCTATACTATGTTTCTATACTAGATATCAAAATAAATTCATGCATTTTACTTTTTCAAGAGGAAAGATTGCATATAAGAAAAATAAAAAAAAAATCTATCATATATCACTTCTCAAAGCATGCATGTTCTCAACTCAAATTTAAATATCAAATTAACTGTAAATGCTTGTAATCACTAACAAATATCACATGTCACAAAATTTTTTTCACATATCATAATATTCAAAAAGTTATATCTACATGAACCTGCCAATAAGAATCTATGAAATAATTAACTATATTAATTGTATATAGTATATACTATATCTAATTGGATAATAATCAGATAGTAATCTTTCATATAATTCTCCGAAAAGTAATAAAATCAACTGAGAATACTGCACTAAAAATAAAATCAAAAGCTAGATTAATAAGTGTCTACTAGAGCACAACCATAAAATATAACCTCAATAAAAATATCAAACATATTTCTCTTTCATGACAAGATAATATCTCTGCTTAAGTAAATCACCTCTACAGTTAAAAAATCTTTGAGTTCACATAGTGTTCCATCTAAAATTTCTATTGGAGATACTTATGAAGTTAGATGATCACTGACTTGACATTTTTTTATAACCAAATTATTATATATGTATACAATAAGCAAAATTATTCTATAACCAAAAAATATTTGAGTCTCACATAGTGTATCAATCTATGAAAATTTGGCAAACTAGACTATTGGTAACTACTTAATGCCACATAGTATCTTATGCAATCTACAAACTATTTCTAACTATCATGCTCGAAACTCAAATAGTTGTATCATATGTATCTCCTTTTAAAGGTCATCATGAAGAAAAATATGTCACATCTAGCAGAAGTATCCTCTATTTTTAAGTTGTTCTCAGTACAAAAAGAATTTGTAAGATCGTATTGACCATTAAAAAAAAATATCTAGGTAGTTTATGACAAATATTTGGGTGAATACCTTACTATAAGTTTTCTCTTAAGGTAATTTATTTTCTTATTTAAACTTGTATTTAAAGTGAACACTTACCTACAAAAAATAACATATATTTTTCCAAGTCATGGTATTAGTTCCCAAATTCTATTAAAATGAAAGACATATTTATTCCAACATAGTCTAATATTATCATGAGTGAGATAATAGCACCAAAAATAATATGAATATCCTAGTATCAACAAAAATATTAGTAAAAATAATAAAAAATTAGAGAACATGTATACAAGAATACTTGTGAAATCAAGTGTTGAATCAAACTCTTTTGTCCCTTCTGAAAAGTAATCAAAAAGTCATAATTAAAAGAGACAATTGTAGGAACATTTTTCTCCCCAGTAGACTTATCTAAGGTCAAATCAAGTTGTTTATACCCCCACCTCCTATGAGCATAAAGTCAAAAGTCTGGTTAGTTAAGTCTCTCAATCTTTGAAAGATCATAAGTCCGAACTAGAGTAAACATAAAAACTATTATTTATTCAGACTCAAAGAAAAATTCATCTCTTGGAAAATTTCATTCTTTCTACAATAAACTTGATATGTACTATATCACTCTATAAGAATAATATAATAATGTAGATCAACAAAATCAAATATAACAGACAGATAACTCTTTTTTCTAACTAAAGATCCAAGTGAGTCATCGAATAGTAAAAAAAAAATACTCTTTTTATGCTTAATAAAAATTACTCATGTTCCAAAAATATAAAGCTATCATTCAATAAAATCATATTAGTTTTTGATGAAAAATATTCTAACCTCTTTTGAGTATTGAAGACATATTTTAATGTCTTGAATATCACCTTATCTTGTCCTAATGAGAAATCATATACAAAGCAAGCAATCTCACAAACTCTGAGAAATAAATTAAATGATATCTCTCTAGGATGCATGAATTGAAAATGCACTTGCTAAAATAATATATTTTTAAAATCATATTTCATTGAAAATATTTTAAAACATGACACTCGAATAGGAGTGTCCGAGTCATCTCAATTAAATTTATATTATTTATTTTAGCCATTTTATTATATGAGATATGTGAACACAAAAAATTTAGTATATAATCTAATATTTCAAATATTGAATATATCTAATATATGTTATAAAGCACTGTTATTTTTTTAAAAAATTTTTTTATTAAATTAATTTTTATCATTTTATAAAATACTTAAAATATATATCATGCCTTGGTGGGAGAACAAGTATTTTCATCTGATCGCGACAATAGATCTTAATTAGATGCAGTTGAGGATGAGATTATTAAGATATTAACCACCTTTAAACTCCATGAAAAGTAGGAGCCTTAAGCATTTGATACAACCTTTTTGAAATATTTGAAAAATAAAAACCAAGTATGAGCTAACACAAAACAAAAATTCTAATGTACATTATGAGTAATAATCAATTGACGTAATTAAACATCAAAAATCCTCTTTAATTGCATCTTTACTAGGTCAACATACAACTGAGTATTTTATTTTGAATAAGTGGTGACCAAGTTTAGAATGCATAATTAAAAAGCATAACATACTCAAATATCTAGAATAAATTCTTAACCTAGAAAAGAAAACATATATTTTATTTTGCTATATATCATAAAAAGTCATTTATAAAGTTTTGCAATTTTATAAATAAAGATCAGTAGACAAAAAATAAAATTATAATTAAATTATTTGAAAAAATAACTCACTAAGAATAAACTAATAGAAAAATCAAAATTAAGCTTAACATAGTCAGAAAATAAAGATTCAAGTTTAATACATTTATACTTAATAATCTTATAATATTTCTCATTGATAATAATAATATTTATAGAAAAAAAAATAATAGTCAATAAAAAATAATTACCAATAAAATATATTAATTTCTATGCTAAAATTCCAAGAGTCTAAACAATGAGCAATAGTGACAAAACTAATAATACTCAAAGAAAAAAAAATTGTCTACTAATGATTTATTGAGAAATTTTGTATATACCTCTCAATTAATTATAATTATCATGATGGAGGAGGAACTATGTGAAGATATTCAAATGACTTCAGAAGAAAACATATCTCTTTCAATAGCATGTAGTAATAATATTGGTCACCTTTCTAGAAATAATACTTGACAATTATCTTTAGTGTAGTCTACCTTTATGTAGTGTATATATTGAACTAAAGTTCACTTGTGCTTGGCTATTGATGTCATGTTGCAGCCCCCAAATTGGCGCCAAGAGAATATAAATCTGTTCCTCAAATCAAAATTAGAATTTCAAGGTTAGGATAACATATTCTCAATTTAACTATTTATTATTGACTAAATTGAGTATGCACAATTAAAAAGCACAACACACTCAAATATCTAGAAGAAAATATTAACGTAAAAAAAACAACATATATTTCATGTTGCTCAATTTCAAATAAAATTGTTCTCATTGTGTTATATTTATGAAATATCAATATATGCAAAAAAAAATTATAATTAAATTGTATAGAAATACAACTCAGGAAAAAGAGATTAATAAGTAAATCAAAAATAAACATAACATAATCAACAAATAATGAAGCAAATTAAAAATAATTATATCTAATATTATAAGAGTATTTATTATTAGCTCTAATAATATTCACAGAACAAAAATAATAATTAATAAAAAATAATTAATAATAAAATAAATATTAACTTATTTATCTATAATCCAATAGTTTAAATATAATACTAGTAACAAAACTATTAAAACCCAAAGAAAGAGAAGTACATGCTATTAAATTAGATAAGAATTTTATATACTCTAGTAATAAATATAATACCATGTAATACAATTGGCTTCCTCTATAAATATAATACCAAAAAATTATCTCTAGCATGAATCATCATCATGTAATATATACATTGAACTAAAATTTTCTTCCATCTACCTATTGATAACATATTTCAACTCCCAAATTGGGATCAAGAGAATATAAATTTATTCCTCAAATTAAAATTAAACGTTACTTATTTAAACCCCAATTTTAATCTATCCCCGTATTGAAAATTAGGGTTTTCAAAACCCTAACTTAAGAAAATAATACACTGTCCCAATATCAAATTAGGGTTTTACAAATCAAATCCCTAATCAGATGGATTCTTCATGAATTTTAACATATCAAATTTCCAAGCAAAATTGCATGCCACAGATTGTGTATGTTCAATCACTATCGAAAAAAGCCTTTTCCACGTGTATCTTGGGTGTGCAATGTTGACAATGATGGCAGAAATAGTGCACCTCTTCTTCCTCCACTAGTCACTATTAGGTGCATTGTGATGCTGCAGTGTAGGCTATTGCTAACAAGCCCTAAATTTCAGGCTCTGAAGTTATATATAACTTCAAACCATATCAGCATAAATTCAATAATCATAATAATCAAAGAATAACATACAATACCCTTATATAATGGATCAATGAATTGCAACCCAAATATTAGATGTTCTTAGCAATAATAACATAACAATAAAAAAAATTAAAAAATAAATAATATAGCGATAACCTACCATAGAAATCAAACAATGAGAAACAATTTGTAGCTAGACTTCTTTCGTCTCATTATATGAAGGATCATTTTTTGATAAAAACATCATTTGAATTCCTTTAAGCCACTGCATATAATCAACAATAGAAAAATTGACCAGTGTTTCATCATTCTCTAACTAAAGAATAACATTTGAATTTCTTTAAGCCACTGCATATAATTTGTGTGCCAAAGTTTTACAAAAAAAAAAAATCAAATAAATCACCAACAATTTTGTTCACACTTTCTGCACTCATGGTGCATCGAATTGCACTCACTTCACAGATTTTATGCATTGACAATGCATTGTCATTCACTCGCTGCCAATCGTAGAGCACCTTCATTGTACCCACGGTGCACCTATACAACACACAATACATTGCATGCACTCACTACCACACACATTGCACCTTCACACACAATAGATGTGCGAAATGCATCAGCTATTGGGCATTATCATGCATGTATAAATGCATGCACTGTGCTATTACAGTGCACTCTTTAATCTATAGCTCAACTAGGATTTTCTCTCTATTTAATCTTTGGCTTTGATACAACATAGAAAACTCAAGGTATAAACCTCAAGAATTATATATAAAATATAAATGTACAATGAATATTTAACATAAACATTAGATTAGAGAAGCTCCCATATTAGGTGCTCTCATACATGTATTTAATAAATAAAGACAAATGAAATTAAACATTATACAAACCATAATAATATCCAACTAGTTATTAAAAGCATCTCGCCTAAACTTAGGCACATCCCTCTTCCACAAATCAATTATTTTCAAAGTTCTCTCTACAAATCATTTTACCACTGAAGCCCTCTTCCATCCACTTCTAAAAATTATAGATAATATATGTCTTAGAATATTACACATTATATTGTTGAAATTTCATTATTTTATTTTAAAACTTTAAATACTAGTGATGATAAAATCTACTAATGATATTTAATTTTATATTTAATATCTTTTACTTTATTATATTTTATTAATAGATAAAAAATATAAATAATATTTATTAAAAATATATAATTTATATATACATATATATATTAGGTACAATATATCTCACAAAAAAATATCAATATTTAATTATATTTTGTACCTTAAGGCCCCCAGAATATTTTTATATCTCAATACGTTTTACACCTCAAATAACTATGATAATATGTTTAAGATTATAATGCTCAAGATCTACTCTATTTGTCTCTATCTATGTAAAATTAACCTCTATTGATAAACCCCTACGAATAATATTATTAGTAGAGTAAACTATATAAAGTGAATAATATCTAGCTTGTACTCTCTCAACTCCTCTAATCTCAGTTTAATAAGATATGAAACTGCATCATATATATACATGTTATGCAAAATGAGAAAACTAAGGTCAGTTCTAACTTGATAGACTGTCGCTAAATCTCAGCCCGAGTGATTCATTTGTTAGTAGTTCATCGTCTCATAATCAAAGAACCACATCCCAGCTCTCATCGACCACTACGAGTAGTTTCGATATTCCAACCTTCCTAAAGTGATGACTGACTTTTTAACTTATTTCATAAATATAATAAATCTCAAACCAATACAGTAAACAGAACATCCACAGTATACCCTAGTGTACCAAAGAGAATAATTTTGCATAGTGAACCCTAGCTGCACCACACCCTTGCAGTACACACTATTGTACCAAAGAGAAACAAAATTTTCAATCACTTAAGCTCCACAATGCACCAAAAATCCACAACAGAGACCTAAACACACACAATTGTTACTCAGTGCACTTTTCAGTGCTCCATAAGCATCGTGCACAATGGGCAAGTGACGGCAGGCACCACACAATATATCTTCTTTGTACAGATGTTGTGCAAGTGTGTGTCTTGTTGCATGCAATGTCACATGCACAGTGCTGTTACAATGCATGTAGATGATCATGCTTAATAAATTTATAACAAAACACGCCTCTTTTTTTGTCTCACAAAGACCTCAAGTGTGAATTCAGTGGCCAAGATAAGATTTTAGTGTGTTTATCCTTTAAGTTCGAGTTTTCAGAGAAGATTTGGAAAGAAACCATTTTATGGTAAAAAAATTGACATACCCTGGTTTACCTAGAACTAGAAGGATGCTGCTAAGTAGATATGCAAAAGCTAAAATTTTCAAGAATTTTTTCATGTTTTATAAAATTTGAATTAAATAAAATAAGAACTGAATGAGCATAAAGCAAAGTCAGCCGAATCCCTGACTCTGAAGATCAAAATTTACATTCTACCAACCCTTCATCTGTTATGTGATTACATGTTGCAGCTGTAATGTAACTTTACTTTTATATATAGAATAAGGTTGCCTTATTGGCCTTTATTTAAGATATTTTGATTGTGCATTTCACAGTGACTCTGAAGGTCAGAGTTGACATTCCACCAACCCTTCGTCTGTTATGTAATTATATGTTGTAGCTGTAGCTTTACTTCTATGTATAGAATAGGCTTGCTTTATTGGCCAACAAGAGTGTGACTACACGTAGAATATCATCAAAACTGCCAACTAAATTCATGTAAAAATTTAGAGTAAATCAAGAAATTTAAATTTGAGTATGCTAGTAGAAAAAAATACTCAAACAAATCTATAAAAAACTTCAAATTGAATTGACTCATCAGAAAACAACAGAAAGTAAAGAGTTGAAGCACATATAATGATAAAATAATCTGATACACAGGAGATTAATTTTTTTTATTAAGCCAAATATAAAACTGAGAAAAGAAAAACTAAATATATTGACCAACACATTCATTTGTATTAGTGCAACTTTCTAGCCATTAGGTGATTTTTAACAAAACCAAAGCTATAAAACACTGGACAAGGATAGTGTTCAAACATGATACCTCTTCTTTAATTGACTGAATATGCATCATGACAGACTTCTCATGCTCCCATTTTTCTGTCAACTCAGCTTGTGTCTCCTTCAATTGAGACAATTCAGCTTCAAGACGGATTAACCTATCTTTTGAAGCTTTAGATGTATCATTTCTAAGGGAGAGCCTCTCCATCTCTAGCTTCAGTACTGAACGATGTATTTCATCAAGTACAATGGGTTTTGAAGTGATTTCCATTTTTAATTTTGCAGCTGCTTCATCTACTACATCAATGGCTGAAATTTTATAACAGTCCCTTTAAAAAGATTATTGAAGGTCCGAAAAAAAAATTTTGACAGTTATTGTCTTCCAGCAAATACATATCACATCTGCAAACAATTTCTACAAGAGAAGATGCAACTGTTCCTCGGGTATTAACTGAGACAATTATTACAAGTAACATAAATATTCAAGAAAGTAGCACTATTTCTTTATTTGAGATGACAATTCAATGGCTGGGCCCGCACTTCAGAAAAAAAGATATCTAAGCGTTAGTCCCTCTCACTTTTACATGGTCTGGTGTGGCCCTGCCCATGATTTTGTATGGCCTAGAAACCTTTAGTTTTTTTCACAAATATTATTATTAATTTACAAAAAATCTATTTTTGAATTGTTACAAAATAACACGGCAAAAAATTATATATCAAATAGTTTTATATCATGAACAAAAGTAAATGTGCAGTCCAAAGATCGATTGCTCCAGTCGAATGTCTAGAAAACTAATATAAATTAAAAAACTATAATATTGCCTTCAAGCTAATACGTACAAGTCTACAACACAAAACTTTAAGGAAATAAAAGTAAGCACAAACCACTTCAAAGTTTTGATAAATATATGGACTAACTATTCTGCTATCTGAATTTATCTTGTAGCAATAATCTTAAGTTGAATCTTTTTGTTTAGTTAAAAACAATTTACCTCTAATTAATTCGTCAGCTCATGAACTATAAAATTTATGACTAAATATCCCACTAACTAACTGTGAAAATAAAAGAGTAGAAAAAGCGAGTGCATACCAAATCTCAAAATTAAATATTACAATCATTTTGAACTTTGTCTTTGAATTAGACCTCAAAATAATTATATATCTTTTATTTTTGAATGAGACAAGTTTGTCTTTGAGAAAAGTTCAAAACGTTATCATAGGCATTCTCTATGTATGATAGTGTCCAATTCAAATTTAAATATTCAACTAATTACAAATATCCATTAATCTTAAAATATATCTCAATTCATAAAGACATTTTCACTTATCTCAGTATACAAAAAGTTATATTAAAGTGAACCTTCAAAAAAATAGTAAAAAATGACTAATTATATTAATTACTAATGTTATATCAGATATAGATATAGTTAAATAATTAATCTTACATACGATTTGTTAATAAGTAAAATTAGTAAAATTAATACTTGAATCAAAAAGAATATCATCTAGAACATGACCCAAAATGATAACATCTAAAAAAATATCAAATATATAACTTATCTATAACAATATGCTAGTCTCATAAAGTAAGTCACCATCATGCCAAATAAATATATTAGTATCTCAAATTTTATTATTTGAGATTATGTCTTAAGATACTCCGTGAGTTAAATGATCTTTAACTTGTCATCTTTAATAAATAAAATATCATCAACAAAGGTAATCAACACAATCATTATGCTATTAGAACTCCTCAAAAAAAGATATAGAAAACTTAATAATATACATGTTTAACTCAGATAAGATGATTACCTATGAACATTTTACAAATTAAATCTCAATTACCATTTCAACCCATATAACACATTCTACATAAGATGTCAAATGGACCAGACAGTCCGGACATAGCCTACAGCCCAGCCAGTGCCAAGTTCAGTAGTGCTTGGCTTGGCACGGCACAATCCAAAACTGTGCATTGGGACGGGCCGAGCCATGCCATAGCACGGTTTGTGCCATGCTAGGCCGACATGGGCCGTGCCTAGTGCTAGACTAGGCACGTCCCATGTGCCTGATCCGGAGGCATGATAAATAAGCCCTAGTGACCACCTGATGGGGTCCACGTAGGACAATCACCTAGGTAGTCAAATTATTTAAAAAAAAATCAATCGCCCAAGACACATGACAACCGTCACAGAACAAGTTCGGCATGACCATGCCCATAATGTCTTGCTGGGGTGGTGGATCGTGCCACATTATCGTGCTTGACAAGGGAATTTAAACGTGTCATGGCTGGCACAACACATTATCCGACATTTTTTCAAACAGGTCATTATAAATCAAATCCAACAATACCTTTGCTTTGGTAATTGTAAATTTTAATTTCACTCAATTTTATTTTTCGTATAATCAATTCTCGAAAAAAATACAACCCTTCTGAACAATCTAGTACACCTTGCTCTATTCTCTTTGAGAAAACAATATAATTTAATGTCACAACATTGTGTTCCTATGTTGCAACTCCAAATTTTCATTATTGTGACTCAAAATTTCCAAGTTGCGAATATAAATTCAGACACGAAATCTTGTTCCCATGTCACAACTCTGAACTCATTCGAGACACTACAATAGTTTTGTTCTCCATAAATAGTTACTTATTCATGTCTTACTTGTTCTTCGTGTCTTTATTCTTCTCATAAATCAAGGACAATGACTCTTTACCAAGAATCATCATGCAAGCTTTGACATCACAATAAAAAAAAATACCTTCTTCAAGCAGTGCACTCACAAAGATCAGATATCTTCCCAAGACTAGAATGAGAAAACCCCTCGAAAGGAATTTGCAAGACACATCATGCATCTTAATCTTTATTTTCCAACGACTAATTATCTTCATCATTAAATCATTTCTCATAGATATCTTTTCTCCGTTGTATAACTCATACTCATTGAATTAATTTCAAAAATAAATCATATTATATGAATCATTTGTGGTAATGTATCAAATATCCTCATTAATATAAGTAATACAAGCATCTGCAAAATGTAGTTCTCCCCCATATAGCTGCTTGTATGCCAAGCCAACTCTTACATATATTGGTTTATTCTACCAATCCCTCTTTAAGTGTCTAATTATATTGCACTTTCAACATTTCATTTCTAGCGTATCAACAACATTCATTCTTCCTATCACTTATAAACTTTCATAATATTCATTTTTTTCTTCAATCCTCCCAATCACAAACAAGATATCCTTTTGGAAATTTCATGATATTTTGTCTTCTCATATTTTTTAATAGTATGGTTGATACCATTGTCTCATAAAATAACCATGTTATACCATAGCCTAAAATAATAATCAAGCAATCTCAAAAATCAACTATTAAATAAAGAAGGATAATAATTTTATCATAATCACTAACCTGAAAGCAAAACAATTATAATAAATTGATCAATACATAAAAATCACCTAAGTGTAAGAAAATAAATTAATCTGCTCATTGCATAACTTATATAGCTCCTTCATCAAAAATAACATGTTGACTAACAACTTAACTTTGATAAAATACTTCAAGTTTCTTCCACAAATTATTCATCGTTCTTTCATTAAAAATATTCACCAAACACAATCGGATCATGTCTCATGCATTCCAATCTAATTAGTCTTATTTAATAATATTGGCAGATGTTTTATCTAGTTTCCAATTGCTTATAGTTGAATTCAGATCTTCAATTACAAACTAATAATTTTTATCAACCAACATATTCAAATTCTAGAGTTTGAAATTCTTTCCCAAAAACATTTTGATCTCGACCCTAGATTTCATCGCATTCATCATTCTCAAATTCAAATCAAAATTTATAACTTTTTGATCCAAATCAAATCTTAGTTTCTAAACATCAAACTAATACCAAATGTTAAGAATTCCAATAATAGAGGATCTCAATATCAGATTTAACCTCCAACACCAAATGTAGGGGCATACTTGATAATAAATATACATCAATATCAAATATAGAATTTCACAAGTGTCCGAGAGATAATAATAAATTATCGTCTCAAAAAACAAGAAAAAAAACTCTCAAAAGTAAAACACACGCACAAAAGAACAAATTGGAGAAAAGATTGAATACTTAATTGCAAGAGAAAATTACTATAAATTTTGAGAATATATTATGTCTAGCCATTTTCTCACGCACCTTTAGTTTACAATCAATTAGAATTTTTTAAATAACAAAATAAAAATTTCTTTAAAGTTGAGAACGAAGTCGTAGTATCCAGCTTTCATGTTGCAACTTAAATTCAATTTGGTTTACAATTTGGTTTACAAAATAAAAAAATTTCATGTAGCAAGAGAAAATTACTATAAATTTGGTTTACAATCATGACGTGACACTATAAAATATGATTGTGACTTTAAACATCAAGTCATCTAGTCATAACTTAATAATTGAAGTCACTTCTACACAATTCAAAACACAACACCAAACATATAATTTTAACTTCATTCAAATCATGATACTAAAGAAAATTTGTCACATCATCCTTATTGTGACAGCAAAGAAAATGATGTGACTTAAATCCTTAAGAATTTTAGTCACAATAATATATAACATATTATGACTCTACTTATGTCACAACTTCATAAATCATGTCGAGACACCAAACACGAGTTACAACTTTAAAAGTAGAAGTTAACCCATTCAGAGTTTTCATAAATATATGTATTGGTTGGTCCAAGATTATAATATAAATTACAATAGAATCTCATCATAGATATTCTTTCAAATAAATAAATAATTTACCTTTATATATTTTATATGATTGTAATATTTTGATTAGTAGTCATATATCTCGTTGCTTGACTATTATAATTGAGTGTAGTGGGAATAATAAGTTGACATTTTATGTCCTTAATAATGTATCTCATTCAAAATATTTTACTAGTGTATATCATTACCATCTTGAATTTTATATCTGGATTGGATTTTGAGACCATCTTCTATTTCTTACTCTTCCAGAAGATAAGAATAATTTTTAGAAAAATACAATATGTTTTGGTAGATCTTCTACAATAAAAGTTGATGCCAAATTGAAATCTGAAAAACTAACTGGCTAGATAAATAATTTAGAGATGTTAATTATCATTGAACGAAATACTAAAGAATATGAATTTTTTTTTTCAAATTTAAGTATATTAAAAAAAAATAACTATGAGAATTTACCATAAATAATTTAGAAAATAATAAAATATACTAACTATATAAATTATATATATAGTTTGATGATAATCATTTATACAATTATCTTTTATACAAGAATTAAAATATCGATTTCTACGAATATATCGGTACTTGGATTTTATGATATATCAGATATATCAAAGATATATCGGTGTGTATTTGCATATGAGCACCAATCAAAAATAGATATATCAATTTTAATGGATATATCGGTACTTAGAATTTATAAATATATCGGTAGATATATCAGAAATTTTTTTCATTGAGCTCGAAGACTCATAGCAAACAAGAGATCAACAACTAACTCGATAAGATCATCTCTAAAAACAAATCCTAAAATACTAATCTCAATGAGAATATCTACTACATATATCTTCTCTGAGAACATATCTCTCATGTTGTAAGTCACATATATCTCAAGATATAATATAAGCCTCACAAGATCTTTAATTTAAATAAATATTAAAAATACTCTTTGAGTTGAGTAATTATCGACTCCTCGTATATCATAATAAGCATAGTTGTTTTTGTAACTACGCGTATTATCAAACTATAATATTTAAAAGTACTCTTCTTTGATGATAATAATTCATGTACATAATCAATATTATAAACCTATAATATAAACTCCAAAAAAAGAGTAGTTTATAACATATTCATGTAAACCAAATTATATAACTACTAGTAAAAACCTAATAAGTTACACTTTTTGTAACTACTTTTTATTGAGAAATTAGCAATAATATAAGTATTGATAGCAAGGCCTTCTTCATTACTATAGAGAATATATTTTGATAATTCACTCAAAATATCACCTTTAAACGATTTATCGTTACATGTAAAATTGTCTTCACATTGAACAAACAAATGCAATCAACAAGACTTTCTCGAAATACAAGACACTAGTTCACAAGGCCCATTAAAAAGAATGATATTTATTTTTTTTACTATGGCCTAATCATAATTGTGAAAGGAGCAAGGCACACCAAGGCGTAAAGGTCTCTTTGAGCCTTAAGGCACAAGGTACCCTCAAGACACAGGCTTTTTTATATGGGGCACGGGCTTTTTTATATAAGGCACACCCTATTTTACATATATATTTTTAAAAATATAATCAAATATAATAATCATTTATCATTAAATATCATTACAAATATCAATCCAACTAATAAAAACACATAAATAATATCTTTTAACATAAAAATTTATAAAATATATCAACAAATCTAATAAATCTCGTCTCCAAAATTTTTAAATATTTATAAAAATTATCAATAGAATATGTCAACAACAACAATACAAACACATATTCCTTGTCAAAATGTATAAATCATCCAAACAAAATATATTAAAATACCTAATTTATCCACAACAATGAATAGCCAATCTTCATTCATCTTTCACATCTACATAATAATCATCATCATCATTATAGTCTTTCTCATCTTCCTCATCTCCCTAATAATCAATTTTTTCATTTTCATATATTAATGAAAGAGAAGGAATGGGTCTATAGCTTTAAGCTATGTCATTCCCCCTTGATGATGATGGTGGCAGCCTGCTTGAGCTTACTCTAGCTCTAATATAAAATCTAGGCTTTGCATCTTTACTTGCTCTAGCAACATCACCCCAATTCAAGTTATCATTATCAAACACTAAATCATCTTGTAGATCTATACGGTCATAAGAATATTCATCATTCATTCTTCCTATCAACCACTCATTGTATTCATTAATTTCTTTCAAAATTATTGAATCAATGATATCACGTTCATCATATATTTTCTTTAAGGTTCAATTATGTTTGATGTACACCAAATAATTCAAATATTAGTATTCTAAATAATTTCTCCTCTTCGTATGGATCTGTAAAATTTATAAGCACATAATATTACTTATACTTTCAAAGATACTACAATTTTCTTTTACAACCTAATGCACTACATGTTAGGCTAAGGACCTTCACAGCAAACTTTTTCAAAGTTTGGAATTCTAAATAAAGTATACTATTCAGCTGTAATATAAATAATAAATATAAAATAATTTAATGATATAATTCAAAATAATTCACCTATTTCCTACTATTTAAAATATAATATAATAAATTTTTAAAAAAATAACTAACTCGGTGTCTTGGACCTTTTTTCCTAATAGCTGAGTCCATTCCAAATACTCATTCGACTTTTATATATATATTCAATTCATCCACAGCTTTCTCTCGCATATCAACATCATTTATCATTCTTTCAATATATTTATATAATTATCTCATAATGATTCGATCACACTCCAACTATGATTTATCATAAAAGACTTCTAGGTTCAAGAAGTAACCAACTACCTACAAAGGTTGATAAAACTGAATTTCTCACTTTCTATCAATGATTTCAAATATCTCTTTTTATTTCTCTTCATTACCAGAAAAACTTTTCACAATAATATCTTTAGCTCTGATCATGATTTCATATATGTAACTATAGGTGTAAAACATGTCAGGCAGGGCCGAGCCAGGCCAGCCCATTTTTTTCAGGCCCATACAAGCTTGCGTGTTTTGCCAGGATGGAACGATTCACTGGAGAGCAGGCCAGGCAAGGCCTGCAGCCCTAAATCAGCCCAGGTTCAGGCTCATTTGGGCTGGTTCAGGTCAGATCAGGCATATT
Organism: Sapria himalayana; assembly: GCA_029783825.1. Lineage (NCBI taxonomy): Eukaryota > Viridiplantae > Streptophyta > Magnoliopsida > Malpighiales > Rafflesiaceae > Sapria > Sapria himalayana. Next base: position 2,171,017 of record JAREIK010002378.1, on the reverse strand, counting down.
TTAGATTAAGATAAAATAAAGAAAATTAGGATTGTCACCGTTTCCCATCTGGCATGGCCGCATCATCCCCAGTCGAGCATTGCTGCATCAGCTATCATGCGTCGCTCGAGGCATTGTCATCTGTGTCGTGTTCACGTGCCAGGCACTCGGGTCGTGTCTAGCATGGCACACGGGCTGAAGACCCTCGGCACGACATGGTATAAATAGTGCTGAGGGTCCACCCGGCACGAGCACAAACATGGTCCTGGATTGTGTTGTGCCAAGCCAAGCACGCCTAAACCATGTTGAACTTCGGCACTAGCGACGTGGCCCAAGCCGCCCTGCCTGTTTTGACACCTCTATATATAACCCATATGAGCTTTTTTTCCATCAACCAAGAGTAGCACACGAGTAAAAGGACCTAAAATCTTTAAATAAAATATTATAGTATTCTAAAAAGAAGATATTATGATCATCTTATCTACATTCTTCTCTTTTTGTTCCTTTATCCATTTACTTTAAAACCAATTTGCACGTGTAAACATATTTCTCAAATTATGTTTTTACTTGTGTAAGAGAGCTAATGTGATGAAAGCAGTGGCAAATAGAGGTATCAAATGGGTCATGCCGGGCCGGACACGGTATAGTTTTAAACCGCACAACCAGGCTACCGTACCAGACTAGGCACGGCACGGTTAATGTACAGTGTCATACCTGGCCCGGCACAATTCTGTAGAGATCAGGCCCAACATGGGCCAGCGGCATGAAATCCAATGGGTTCGGCCCGGTTTGGGTCGGGGCCAAAACCCTAATTTTAAAAAAAATAGGGGTTTCAGCAGCGCGCCTCCACGCGTCTTCGCTCTTTTGGGGCTCGGCGAGCCTCACCCGTCAGGCATAAACTCGTTGAGACCACGCTCGGTGCGTGGTCACGCGTATCTTGCCTGGCACGACACGAGCGGAAAACTTCGGCCCGGCACAGCACAACTCATGCTGTCGTGCAGTAGGTGCTCTCGGCACGTGCCCGGGCATGGCACTGCATCATGTCGTGCCTGGCCATGCACGGCTGAACAATGTCGTGCCTCATGTCGAGTCAAGTCGGCCCGGCCCATTTAACACCTCTAGTGGCAAATCATGTCTTAGCAGTCCTAAGAATTTCCCTTTGTCCAGTAAAATACCTCATAATGTTGAGTAACCCTAAACGGTTATAAATGTAGTGACTTAATAATATGGCTCTCTTCATAGTCTTCTTGATGTTTGATAGCTTTCCAATGACTTCTAATATCAAATCAATATAATGTACGGCACATGGTGTCCAATACAAATTAGGCTTTTTTTTGTAACATCCTCCCTACATCATATTATATAATAAATTAAAATATATAATTCAAATATTATAATTAATAAAATTTTACTTATTCAAGCTCTATGAGTAATATTTATTACCTATCATCTTATGACCTGAGTATTTATCTATGATAACTTGAACTATATTATCTTCACCAACTTGGTCCACTCACTTGTCTAGTAGCTCAAACTTCTTCTCTCTCATCTTAATTATTAAAGAAGCATTAATGAATTCCATAAACATGATTCTCTTAGAATAATTCACTAAAATATTAATCAAAGTTCTCTTTCCTATCAGTCCATCCATCCGACAAAATAAAACATATATTCATTTTTCATTCTATTTCATGATCCTTCTTGAAATCTTTTGTAAGCTCCAACTCTTTCTTAAGATGAGTAATCCTTACCTAATAAATACTTGGCTTCATTCCCACACCATATTGACTAATAGCCTCAATCATGAGTTAAAAACTTGGATATGTTACCACATCAAATAGAATTGCAGCATCATACATTCACCTTGAAATAAGAGAGCAAGTTCTTTCTCTTACTTTCTTCTTGTGGGCGTCATTCATTAGAGTTTGAATCATTTTCTCACTCTTATTCTGAACTAGGGCTTCCGCATTAGGGATGAAAAAATAATTCATCAACCCTTTCTCTCGTGATCGTTTCACACTATCTCTACCCATATTGCTTCCTCCGCATAAAATTTTAGAAAAAACTCATCTACTTACAACTTCATCAATGTCTTCAAAATCTTCATAAAAATTTGTATTTCTCATTTTCAATTGCTCCTTTTGATTCGTTTTCTTTCATATAATCTTTCATCTCTTGTCTAACATGAACCGAGTATTTTGTATATTTTTTGACATTTCTATATCCACCAACAAGATGTTTGTGTCTATAAATATTTTCCTTGATACCTTATCACAAAATATACAAATAAGTATATTCAAATCTTGTTCATTAGGTAGCCAGACATATTTCCATCTCGGGTCTTTTCTTTGACTTCCACGAGTTGTTGTAGATTCAACTTCAATCTCATTTTTATTACTATTTGAATTCATTCTTCCTTCTTCCTACACAAATTAACTACAATACAATATTCAATACTAAGTTAAATATACAAACTTAGTTTTATATATATGAGAAAAAAAAAAAGCGAGGCACCATGTGTCTTGAGGGTTTTTCTACTTCAAAGGTGTATATGAGTTTTGTGTATATGAATTGTGTAAAAATAATAAGTTTTGTCTAACATCTTATAGCATTTTTATATTTACCAATACAAATTTTTATAGGTCTTTTATTTGGCTTGACACTAACCTTTAAAATTCTAAAATTTTAAAGGTTAAACAATGTCATTTTGGCTCTTACTAGACTATAAAGACATCATTTTAGAAGCCTGGATATTTTTTTTTCTTAGATCACAGACCCCAGCATGTTGAAAGAACGTCGACGGGTGATGACTTGGCACACTCTTAATTTTCCAATTCTTTGTTAAGAATTATCTTAACCTAAAATAGGCCCAAACTACCCTGAATACGGGCTGGTTTTGGGCATTAGTCCATGCCGAGCCTCCCCTCCAGTAAACCATGCCAAACACTACACTATTACTACAGCATGCTGTACCTAGCACGGCACTCAAGCATGTACAGGCATGAAAAAAATGAGTCATGATGTTAAATTAACCTAATATAATAAATAAACATGATAATTATTTTTCTCAAATTAAAAAAATTAAGAAATTCACTAAAATATCTTTTAAAACTAAAACAAATAATAAAATTTTTGCAATCTTTATTGTCTATGAGCCTAACAAAATCCAAACAAATATAAGATATCATTAGAATTATACATACCTTATATTAGAGTTATATGTTATCTACCAACATATGATATCAAATTATATCAATAGTAAGAATAATAAATTTATTATTCATAGTTTAGATAGTGATATAGAACTTTCTTTTATTAAATTCTTTATGTTTGAATCATGTATTAACTACCAGTATGTGATATCAAATTATGTCAATAGTAGGAATATTAAATTTATTATTCATAATTTAGACTAATATAGAAATTTCTTTTATTAAATTCCTAAAAATTTTTTGATATGAAGAACAATATTCAACTGTGTACACTCTTAGTACATGCATTCCACTTAGGTGCATATACAATAAAAATAACATGTTTAGCAAATATAGGTCACCAAACATTTAGTGTAATCATTATTGAGATAGAAATATGGTAAATATTAAGTATTTAAAATATTATTCTTCCATTTATGTATTGTTTAGCTATATATATGTATGATGGGATTAATGTTGAATAGATAAAAAATATTTTAACATATATATTCACGTACATAAACCAAGAATATCAAAGTGAAAGTTTCATTCATGAAAAATTAACTAATTTATTTACATATTATCACAATTGATATGATAGTTGTAATCAGACTCTGGATAAAGACATATAAACTATATTCAGATGATAACTTCTTCATTCAATTACTTAAGAGCAAAAGACAAGGTAATTCATCAATTATCATGATACATAGATACTAATTATTATTTTATTATATCATATGATAATAATAGAATTTTGAATATTTTACTTTGATATAAATCATATAAATTCACATATCTCGTATAATCTAAAATAACACATGATCTATTGACCTTTCTGATATCTAGCATAATATTGAAATCTATTTTTTTTTGTAGTAAATATTATTTTAGATAAGAGATCGAGACTAAGATCAGATATCATAGAACTGATTACATATATGAATAACTAAAAAAATTCAAGAATAAACATATAGGATAAGGCACAAGAGATGATGATGGATGATAAATTATAGAACATAAAGATCACGAATATTGAGACCATCATAATGATAATTTCATATGCATACATAATGATGTCAATCTATAATTGTATCCACATTATGATAGCACAGACACCAATTGGTAATTACTAATTCATGTGATTTTTGATTTTTCATTTTTCATTATGATTATAATATAACAATATTATATCATTATTCTTTTTTTTATTTCTACCATTTATTTATGTTATTATTTTATCTGTATTATTGTTGTATTGCACTTAAAAGTTATGTTTTACTTCATTAAATATTATAAATATATCATTCAATGTATGCATTAGATTATGCTTTTTTGATAAAATAGAATAGATATTTTATTTGAACCAAATGCAATCCCGAATGTAAAACCAATATGAGCTGATATGGACATGTCAAGCTGTAAAATAACACAAACCAGCAAGAAGCATCAAGAATTTTAAATTTTATTTAAAATTATAATTTATATCCAAAATGACATGATTTGGCATGAAGCAGCACAAAACTAGCATTGAACTTTAAATTTTATTTGAATTTAAAATTTCTACCCAAACGACACAATCAGATATGAATCAGCACGAACTGTCAGGAATCGACATAGGCTGGGATGACCTGATAAGGCATGTCACTACTGTAGGCCAAATGAGTTGTGTTGACTTGATGGGGAGGTGTAAAACAGGCCGAGTCATGTTGGGCATGGCATGGTACAATAAGTGTGTCTTGCCTGGCACAACCTGACTGTGATGAAGCTAGGCTGGGTCATGTCTGAACAGGATGATTCTGCCCGTTTGGGTCGGTTTTGGGCAAGGTTCGGGCCTAGTTCAGGCCGTATAAAAAATTTTTAATTCAGAATATTAAAAAATTAAAAAAATTTTAAATTTTAATTATTTAATACTTAACAAATTTATAGTTGATTGTTAAATTAAAATAAAAAAATTAATTTTTTTTTTATTTTATTCAATTAAATAAAATATAAAATAAAGCATAATAAGAAACTAAAATTTAAAAACTGATAATGTCTGAACACTGAATAAATAAAATAAAAATATTAATATAAATAAATACAAATCACATAAAACATTAAATAAGATTCAAGAATCAAACCTCAAAGTAAAATAAAAAAAAATAAACAAAAATAATATCAAAAAGAAATAAAAATAAAAAGTATCGTCAGAATACAGTATTACAGCATATGATCCATGATGATATAAGATAAATATCAGTGTATCAATCCATCAATCATCATCAGTCATCAATCACCATCAATATCACACGGGTCATCATCAGTCATCAATCACCATCAATATCACACGGGTCATCATCAGCAATCAACTCTTCTACTTTTGTTATAGTCTCGGCATGATCCTAGATGTTCAAGCTCAAATCCTTTCAATTCTTCATGCATATTAATATCTCTTTAATATCTGATCATAATTTGATTTTGTATAATTGAAATCACATTCACTACAATCTCAGCACTAAAATTCCGATGATATGCTCGGCACCGGATGAATCAGCAAATCTTATGTCATCTTAGATAGCACGGGATAGGTAAACTCATATGATTTACACCACTATAAAATATTAAGAATCTTATTATTTGAATGTGATAAAGATTAAACAATAATTGGTAACTAAGTACCGAAACAACTCACTCATATTCGACAGTCCACCCCGACATTTCCTCTATCTGAATGAACAAATTATCATCTATAAATATAGTATGCATGTCCATACTTAAAGTCTCACTACTACTATGATCATACATAGTATCGTAGTATATAAAAAGCTCAATCAATTTCTCGTAAATAAACCCTTTATGTTGGTCTTCCTGATTCATGCACGAGAATATATATGTCAGAACATTTTTTATCATTTCCTCCTAGAAGTGTCAACGGAACGTGTCAGGCCGGCCCAGCCCATTTTTAGTCGGCCCTTCCGTGCTTTCGTGCTGGGCCAGGCACAGTACGATTACTGTACCGTGTCGTGTCTGGCCCGGCACGATTATTGTACCATGTCATGTCTGGCCCAGCACGATTACTGTACCGTGTAGTGTCTGGCCCGACACGATTCTGTAAAGGTCAACCCGGCACGGGCCCAAGGCACGAACCCTAATTTTAAAAAAATTAGGGTTTGGAGGCGTGCCGCCTCGCCTCTCTCCTGCCATGATTCTTCTTCACTATCAGGGGTAGGTGAGTTTCGCCCATCAGGCTCAGCTTCTGACACTGGGAAGGATTCTCGGCTCGTGCTAAGATACCATACCAACGGGCCACAGTACCGTGCCGGACCAAGCACGGCACGAGGCCCGATTGGCCTCTGCACGGCCCAACATGGTTGGTGCCATGGACAAACAATGCACGGGCACGGGCACGAGAAATTCCAGTGCCGGGCCGGCCCAGGCACATCCGTATCGTGCCATGCCTCATGCCGGACTAGGCCGGCCCGGCCCTGTTGACACCTCTACTTCCACCTTAACCCTAAAGTCTATGCAGGCAGCCAGACAATAAAAAGATAAAATAGTGAATCAGTATATTAAGTACTTGATTTTTATCTCTACAATTATATCACTAATTATCGAGTCATCTCTAAATTTCCTAAACATACTACTAATATTATATATGCACCTGAATATAATGCAAATTATGGAAGTAAAAACTGACGAACACATATTCGTTATGTCAAAAAATCTTTAAAAATTTCATAAATAAAATTCATTACCTCATTTAGTATCATTAATAATAAGTTTATCACTCTTACTATTTATGTAGTCGGATATCACGTGTTTGTATCCATACATGACTCCAATATAAGGTATAATTAATTTCGATGGTGTCTTACATCTGATTGAAATTTCTTCTTCGTAAAACTCACAGACAAACAAAGATTAATGAACTCTTATTATTTGCGAGGCGTGCAAAGAAATTTTAGAAAGTTATATTTTTTTTCTAAATCAAAGAAAATAACTTTCATCCCTACTTGTACTATCATGTTAATGATATGATACATGGATCTAACATAAAAAATCTCTATAAATGATCAATCTCTAATATTCCTAACAAACATGTTAATCACTACTTTATTATTAGATATATTATCAAATGTGATATTAAATATTTTAGTTTGAATTTTATATTCTCAAAAGATTTTCAACAAGCACTCAAAAATAGTCAGGTCATCATGAGGATGAAGAATCTCTGAGAATCCTAATATTTTTTTATTTAGTATCCATTTAGAATCTACATAGTAGATGAAGAGACATGCATAAGATACATCGTAGTGACTAGTCAAGATATTGGATGTCACAAATATCACTCTAATATAATCTCTAAATTCATCAATTATTATTTCTTTTTCTAAGTTATAATATTTTAGTAAGTTATTGTTAAGAATAAAACAACAATTCTTATATGCCGGATTTATGAGAATGAACAAAATTAAACAAATCAAGACACTCAAGATTTACGTGGTTCGGCACAAACTTGCCTACACCACGGGTTGCTACAGATCATTCACTATGAGGAGAAAATATAGTGTTTACAATACTCAAAGAAAAATTGCTCTCAATTTTCTTTCTTACTTCACCTTACTTCCTTCACCCTCTTCTCTCTTTCTCACTTCTTCACAATGAGTGAAATGAATATTTGACAACATCTCTATTTATAGCAAAAATGAGAGGGATGAAGTCAAAGTTAGGCTACCTAACTTTGACAATTGAAGCCTCCTTTTTTGACAAAAAAGGCCTCAATATTTGACAGTTATTCCTAGATTTTCAACAAACACTCAAAAATAATTGGGTCATCATGAAAATAGAAAATCTCTGAGAATCCTAATATTTTTTTATTTAGTGTCCATTTAGAATCTACATAGTAGGTGGTGAGGCAAGCATAAGATACATCATCATACTAGTCCAGATATTGGATGTCACGATAACCACTACACTATAATCCTTAAATTCATCAATTATTATTTCTTTTTCTAAGTAATAATATTTTAGTAAGTTATTCCTAGTTGTAGACCTAGAAATATTATGATATGCAGTCAAAAAATAAATCTGTACAATATTAAATACTCTTGGATCCTTTGAAAACTTAATTAAAAGACCCATCATAGTGATCAGTTTGGTCATGTCTTCCCTCCCTAACTCGTAGTAATATATAAAGAGAGTCGACATTGAGACTGAATAGGATCTATCCTCAAAGAACCCACCATTAAGTTAGATTTGCCTATGATCTAATGCACCATATTTTTTGGTACATAGTTTGACTTGCCTCTTAAGGTGATCAGTCTCACACTATCTTTTATAGCTTAAAATATTTTTATAATATTTTACTATGTCAATTCATCTTCGGTACCACTAATATTTTTTGTTATATTATATTAAAGTGAGTCCAAATTATTGATATTCTTCTAGTTTTTAATTTTTTAGATTATTGAGTCAGGACAAACAAAAAAATTAATGTTTCAACGGCCTCAGACCTTTTCGTAGAATTTTGTTATCTATATTATAATTAATTTTATGTTCGTAAGTAAAATTACTATTTATCATTTTTATTTTTTATTTTTTTTAATTATAGTTTATTATATAATATTTTTTAAATAATAAATTAAAATTTAGAAAAATATTTAAAATTAAAAAACTTAACAACTAAACAATAAAAAAAATACTCGTAAATCATAATACGTAAAATAACTTTATTTCTGATGTCGCACCACATGCACACCTTAATCCACACCCGAGTCTCGAAAGCCACAAACCAATAACATGAGACAAAGAAAGAGAAAATATGAGAGAGAAAACTTAATGTTTATTATATAATATTTTTTAAATAATAAATTAAAATTAAGAAGAATATTTAAAATTAAAAAACTTAACAACTAAATAATAATAAAAAATACTCGTAAATCATAATACGTAAAATAACTTTATTTCTGATATCGCACCACATGCACACCTTAATCCACACCCGAGTCTCGAAAGCCACAAACCAATAATATGAGACAAAGAAAGAGAAGATATGAGAAAGAGAAAACTTAATGTTTGAAAAAATAAACATTTGAATGAGGGATGGGATTATAGATATAAAAAGAATTTTTTTAAAAAAACTATTTTTTTAGGATTTTTTTTAGATTTTTTTTTATAAAAGAATGGGGCAAATTCCTTAGTACCATTAGATTCAGTCTCCTAGCCATTGGGTGCGAAATCTAACGGCAGAGATTTAAAATTTTTATTTTATTTTTTATGGACCGTTGGCTCTGTTCGACCGTCGAACCAAGCCAAATGATCATTGGTTCCAGAATTTGGCTTCTGGAACCATCGAGCTCAGGTTAGGGGGACTAGGAAAAAAAGACCGACAAATCAGGTCGATTGGGTTACAGGACCGATGGAATTTCAGATCCAACGGGCTCAGGCTCAGGCTCAAGCTCAGGGACAGCCATCATGGCGTCATGCTTGAGAGTCGAAGTGGGGTGGGTGGGTCGAGGCATTATTCGGGTCGTTCCAAATTCACGTGCCCACGGGCCCTAGTACCAAGCCATGCCTAGCTCAACACATGGCGTGGTAGACCTAAGCATGGCATAGCACAGCATGAGCCATGCCGTGAGTCAGCCCAATTCGGGCACGAGTCTGGACTATGCAGTACCATGCACAACCGAGTCAGGTCTTGCCTCGGGCTGGGCCCAAGCTGCCCAGCCCATTTGACACCTCTAGCATGATGTAAGGCTTCTCGTGTTGTGTCGAACACAGCATGAAATGATGGCACAACTGAATCACATTTAAATGGATCATGCTGGCATGACACATCCCATTTGGCATGTCTTATTTATTCATTAGAAAAAATAAATTTAAAATAAAATTATTATTATGACATAATTTCAGACAATATAATAGACAATAAAGAAACCCGCATGTATCTTTAGAAAAACCTTGAATAGACATCAACTTACCTTTTATTCATCTAAACTTGATGTCACATACTTGTATACATTATTTTGATGAGAAATATTGTAGTTTGCTTATTTATTTTATTTTACATTATTTTATGAAGTTATGCATGTGTATTAATTATATTTTTTCTATTTTTTCACATAATGCTAACAAATTACATATAAAAAAATATTTTTTTCAATGATGCTATGTTTGTGGATTGATTTTATTTTATTTTATATTTCCATTATTTCTAATAGATTGCATATAAAGAAGTATTTTTTCTATAATTAATATATGTAAATTTCAGGAATGGATATCACCATATATCATCTACATTGTGCATCACTAGTGTTGTTTTTTCTTATTTTATATATTCCTTTCATCCTCAAAGCATGTTGGAGAACTAGGTAACTGTGTCCACATGCCACATTCCACACCAAAAATATATATACCTATTTGTCAAAAAATTATGATTTTCCAATTGAAGGTGCCTACTTTTATAGGAGGTAATCCCAACTACCAAATAATTCTAGCTATATGCATCAACCAACCAAACTATTATGCACATCTTCCAGCAAAAGCATCTTGGAGAACATCCAGAAATAATTTAAGAAAAAAAGACTAAGTCGCACAAATTGAAACTGTGTCAAGTTGTCCGGTTTTACCTTTATCAGGCAAAAAACGTCCACTTATATAATGATCTGAGAGAACAGAAGCTTCCACAAGTGCACTGTCGGAAATACGTACCCCATGATGAAGCTCATATCTTTCACGCAGTCCCCGTAGTATGGATATTGTATCCTCAACTGTAGGTTGATCAACATAAACTTGCTGGAAACGACGTTCTAGAGCAGGATCTTTTTCTATAAATTTTTTGTATTCATCAAGTGTAGTAGCAGCTATGCAATGCAACTCTCCACGACCAAGCATAGGTTTCAAAAGATTGCTCGCATCCATTGCACCAGTTGTAGAACCTAAAACAGAACATCAATCATATTTGTCAATCTTGCAATAAAAATGTTCCACAAGATAAGTCATTTTACAAAAAGGTATAATCATCACAGCAATATAATTGCCATTTGGACAAAGGCAGCATATTAAACATTTGATTAACGTTGAGAGTTATTGTTATATTTTATTGTATTATTACATATTGCATTTATTTTTGAGATAAATAAATGATCATGATAAAAATTAACATTCAGTGTATTGTTGCATTTATTTTTCAGCAAATTTTTTAACATAGTATTGGAGCCAACCTATTGAAATTTTAATCAAAAGTTTGTGGGTGAGGTTTACAAACCCTAGGTATAGAATGGCATACACTATAACAACACAATACATGCATGCACAACATGGAAGAAATATGCAGAGTAAATGTGCACCATCAAGTATAGTCATCACCCACCAATTGTGTGTGGCATGGTGGTGTGCCTGAGAAAAGAAGAGACGCAGGAGGTGGAGCGCCTCAGCAGTGCAAGGGCATGGATGGTGGTGCACCTAAGCAGAACAGAAGTGTACACAGTGGCATGCTTCAGCATGCCAAAAGCTAAATGGTTGTGCACCTGAGCAGCACAGAGTAGACAATGGTTTACCCTAAGGCATTGTTTGGGCATTTTGGTCTAAAACTCTAATAAAAGAATTTAAAAAAAAAAACATGAATTAGAATTTGCAAAACTCATAATTTTAGTGCAGAATTATTTTTATTTGGAAAGATGCATAATTTTGGTACAAATTTTTTTTTATTTGGAAAAACAATAATTTTAAGGTATATTATAAAAAGAAATTAAAATAACACAAATAAATAGATAAGAATCGTAATTCGATATACTCATTATAGAATAATAAGTCAAACTAAAGATAGTTGATGAATATTATATCTATGGAAAAGACCAAAAATCTTACACAATATTGAAAAAATTAAATTGACTATTGAAGTCATCCATGAATCTTGTTAGAATTCATCCACAATGACAAGTTTATTAAAAAAGTATACAAAACTTTTTCTTAAGACAATATCAAATATTTTCATTCTTTTAATTATCACTTATTATTTCACTTCTAAACTCACTTTAGACTCATTGATTATCGACATATGAGCTAATACACATATCACTGATAATTATAGTATATTTAAAATATTTTATTTCTCCCTCTAAAAATATTATTATAATTAATTACAAATATTTAAAAATATAGTTGTATCCAGCTTGATTCTTTGTTATTTCTATATATTTTACTTATTCTTGATTGGCCCCTTAATTTATTTTCTTGAGTTATTTTTTTAAGATAACTCAACTATAACTTTATTTTTATTTCATCAAATATTTATCTACAATATCGTGAGACTCTGAATAATATTCTATTCATAACTGAGCGGGTGAATTGTATGTTTTTTCTACAACGATAAGATTTCATTCAATATATTTGAGTATTTTGAAACTATTACTTATGTGTTCTCAATTGGGCACTAGTCACTGACCAAGTTTTGAATAATTTATCTCAGTTTTAAAGATGCTTCAATCCTAGAGTGTAAATTTCAATTAGAATAATTTACAAAATTTTCATATTCTACCTTAGTCTGATTTAAGCATAAACTCATTCGATATAATATATTCAAGATGCGAGCAAAAAGGAATTTAAATATCTCATTACTTTTGATAATAATTTTTGAAATATACCAAAGTTTTAAAAAGCGAAAGCGTAAGGCAATACATTTTTGTATTCATGAGACGAGACATAAGCCTCGAGGCTTTGAGACGCAAGCTTTTTGAGGATCATAATATATAATTAACTAATATATTTAAAATATAAAATAAAATAGCATAAATAAAAATATGAAAATAATTGTTTAAAATTATTAAAAAAAATGTACTAGTTCATTACTTTCACAAAAAATCATAACAAAGTCATAAAATAAAAAATAGATTCAACTATACTAATAATTTAAAACTTTAACAAAAAGACAACCAAATCATGAAATAATAACACTAAAGTAAATTGTTTCAATTTAAATCTTCCTCTCCAAGGGCATCATCATCCTCATCCAATATATCAAAAATATGAAAATGTCCACTATCATGTATTCTCATTTCATGTAAATCTTCATCATTATAAATTAGTGTCAAATTGAACTTCTTCTCTTTGTCTTTGTCTCCACTTGTACCTAGCATAAATTATTAATTAGGTATAAATATTATAAGTTTATTATTAAATTTAATCAAATTTACGACTTCAATTTTTGAGTACTTGGTGCTTTATTATGTTTCCTTTTGTAAGAATGTGAAAAAATCATGTGATCCGATGATGCTTAAGTCTGTTGGGAGTCGGATGACACAACTCCAATAGCATCAACAGTAAATAACTCATCATCCTGAAGCCAACAAGGATCAAGGGGGAAGAGGAGATCTTCTTTCTCCGCAATCCACTCATCATCCGAATCAATCTCCTCTACCAAAATCGAATCAACATTTTATTTCCTTTGTAGACTTTGTTCTCTAAATCTATTATTATACCTTACATATACTAAAGCATTTAACCTTTGATGTTCAAGTCTATTTTTATTTTATGTATGTATCTACAAATAATAAAATAAAGAAATTTGTGTTAAAATGAAATAAATTTCTATACCATTGAAATAGAAATATATGTATAAAAATTTACAAAAATAGAAATAATACCGATTCAAATGTATTCCAATTTCTTTCACATCCTGAAATACTACAAGTAAGGCTAAGGACTCAAATAGCGAACTTTTATAACTTTGGTGTTGAACCCCAAAAGCACATCCACCAACTTGTAGCACTTCTTAATGTTCGAGAATCAATTACAATACGACTCCCAAATTCACCAATTGCTTGGTCAAATGAGTCCACCTAAATGTCGGTTTTTAAACGTTCTTGATAATCCAACATCCTATCCATGCATTCAAATAATCTCTTCCTCACCTCATTAACATTAGAGAATTTATCCTCATACCGTAATTGAGAATTAAGATAGTAATCTGCTGCATGTAAAGGACGATGAAATTGAGGAGTCCATCTTGCAATAATTTTTCTCCAAATCGAGCCATATTTTCTCTCAACGCCCCCACAATTAAATACAATATTCTCCTTAGCAGAATCCATCAACTTATAAATATAACTCATGGCTGGTCTTTCCTCTAAATCAACCTCTCTCAAGACACTAACTAATGGAATAGTGGTTTTTATGCAAAAAACAACATGATGCCAAAAATTTGGATTAAACAACACTATACTTCGAGCTTTCACACCTTCTACCTTTTTAGACCATTTGCTTGAACATCATTTTTCTGAGGAGAATATTTCAATAAGAGCTTACTTTTGCTTATAAAGACTTTGAAAAGTAAGAAATGAAGTAGCAAACCGTGTTATTGCTAGACGAAGAAGTTCATGATTTTTTGTAAATGTTCTCATCAAGCTAAGAACCCAAGTATGCCCATATATGAATTTCACTACTTGCCTAGCTCGAGCAAGTGTAGTTTCATGAACAGTTACCTTTCCAATATCCTCCAACATCAAATCAATACAATGTGAAGCACAAGGAGTCCACCACAATCTTCTCCTTTTTTCCATCTGCCTCATTCCAGCATTCACATAATTAGAGGCATTATCAGTGATGGCTTGCACAACATTCTCCTTCTAATTTATTCAACCACGTCATCAAGATATGTGAATATCAATTCCCCATTTTTTATTGTATAAGAAACATCAATTAATTTCATAAACCAAGTGTCAGTAGGACTATTCACCAAAAAATTGATAAGATACTTACTCTTTCCATCTGTCCAACCATCTGACATAATTGAACATCCATATTATTTCCAAGCTCTTTTGTGATCTTTCATAATGATACTTAGGTCATTCACCTCTTCTCTAAGAATCCATGTCCTCAATTAGTGCATAGATATAGGCTTAAACCCGGGCCCAAAATTTATAACAGCATCCATCATAGGAATCGAATAAGATCATTCATAGTGTTGAATGAGAGACCTTTTAAATACATAAACCTATCAATTTTTCTACATACTTCATTCCTTTCTTCTTGCTTCCGCCTTGAATTCAAAGAACTTTGATGAGGTGGTGAAATGGTAAATTTATCCATAGGTCCCCTAGGAATAGGTTCTCTACTCCCACTCCAACTCTCTAAGGTACCAATTATTTTGGACAAGATACTCTCATGCATTGAAGTTAGACTCATACTAATTTCTTGGAGCAATTCATTTCTTTTCATTTTTTGATCCTTAAAATTGGCCAATACATCTTTGCGTTTCAATCTAAGATCTTCATTAACATTGGGACATGGTTTCATACCATGATGAGTTCCGGCTAAGTGATGCTTAAGTCTATTCACCCCTTCCGTGCATCTTTGATTGCAAAATTTACATCTCAAATATTATTCCCTGGAAACTTCAATAACATATTTCCACACAAAATCTTTTCTTGAATTTTTCGAATTAGAGGATCTCATTCTAAAAAAAAAACACCAAAAATAATAATCACATTTATATATAACAATATAATTGACTAAAAAATAATAACATGACATAAATGAAAGAAATTTAAAAATGAAATTCAGAATTTTATTGGTTTAAATTAAAAAAACCAATATTTTTTAGATAAAATTAAGAATGAAATTGGTTTATATGGCTGTTGGATTTTTAAAAAAAAATGATGAAGAAAATAAAGTAAACATGAGGTCAGATTTAATTAAAAAAAAGAGCTAGTGGAGCAGGGGACTGGAAATGAGCTAGTGGAGCAGGGGGCAGTGGGTAGGGGGCTAGGGGCTGGGGACTGGAGGACATTTTTCCCGAATATAGAAGGGCTCGTGTTTATGTTTTTGTTGCATTTTTGAGATAGAAGGGCTCGGGAGAAAGGGATGGAGAGATGAAGAGAGTGAGAGATTGAAGATAGATAATATGAAGAGATACCTGGAGTCTGGAGATGAAACCGAGATGATCGAGCAATTGCCGCTTGAATCTCCCCAATATAGTTTGCATTTTCTTTTTTTCCCGTCGAGCAATTAGGTTTTTTTCTCGTCGAGCAATTCGATTTTCTTCCCGTCGAGCAGTTAAGCTTTTTGACAAACGCCTCAAGGCGTTTTGTCGGCGCGCATCATGGCGCTCAAACTCGCCTTTGAAAACACAGAAATATACATTGATATATCTCTTATAAGATAGATCATAGATTTTTTTTTTTTATTTTTTAATATATCATAAAATCATAAAATATCAATTTAATAAAAATATTACAAAATTAAAAAATAATAATATATTTGAATATATATGTTAAACCGAATCAATACTTATTATATGAATCATAAGACTAACACTAAACTTCATTTGCTAGCACATCCTAACAAAATAAGATTGATAAAAAAATATACATTTAAATGAGACAACTTAGATAATCCTACTTCTTTAAGTGTTTTTCTAAATATTTTTTGTAAGATATAAATTTAAACATGATCTATTTTATCAATTAAATGTCATCTTTTGTTAATTACTCCTTTTTTAGTAGATACACATTGAGATCATATATTTTAGAGAAAAACTAATTAGTTTGTATCTCAAATTTTTTGGATACACTTTAATCAAATTTAACACATAAAAAAAACAATTGAAAACCTAATGAAATAATATTCATATAAGTCCCTTATATAGAAGGCAAAATAAATGGGATTGCCCATAAGTTGGGTGTTCCCATTAAAGCATACCTAAATAAAAAAGAAATAACATAAATATGAAAAATTAAAAATCTCAACACTCATCAAACTAATACAAACAAGTCAACAAAACTTAGTTGTTTAATTATATGTTAGTTATGGTCCAAAATAAAATTTTT
Source organism: Sapria himalayana (assembly GCA_029783825.1). Lineage (NCBI taxonomy): Eukaryota > Viridiplantae > Streptophyta > Magnoliopsida > Malpighiales > Rafflesiaceae > Sapria > Sapria himalayana. Next base: position 2,154,039 of record JAREIK010002378.1, on the reverse strand, counting down.
TCATCAAGGAAGAAACAATCTACCTTGATATGTTTCATCCATTGGTAAAATATAAAATTTGAGGTCATGTACATCAATGCCTAACTGTCACAACAAAATATATTAGGAGAAGAGAATGCCCACTCAATCTTTCATATCCTACCATCAATACTTTTGATCATGATCATCCAATCTCTCTCCATAAAAACAAATAAATTGTACTAAGCATTTGATTTCATAAATTTTATAATGCACTCATCGTGTTCCTTCCTTTATATCTTTTTATTATTTTTCTTAATGATACTATGATATCAAAATCTACTTTTAAAATATTATTTCATCTAAAATAGCATTGAGTTATAATAAAAGAATTCCATATCCTTCATTCTAATGAGAGTTTAGAACTAATATCATAGGTTTCAAAAAAATTTATTATTTATTACAGATAAGTATTTACTATCAAAATAGATTTAAATAAAAAAGTAAATCATCTTACAATGATAATTATAATGAAGAGATTTATTAATATATTTAATTACAGATATCAAGTGTGTCATACAACCCGAGCCCAACCCAAAACACAACACGAATATGTCGTGTCAGGCAAAGAACAACATGGTATGGTCCAAAGTCATGCACAGACATGCATTGTGCCAACTCGTGACATGGCTAATGCCTTATCGGGTATGCACAAAATGGCGTATGAGTCTGGCAAAAATAGCTGGGAAGATTGCATTTTAAAAATGCAACCATCGATATTGACAAATACATTTTCAACCAAACAATGACAACACAATAATATATTATGCCAAGCCAGGGCTAGGTAAGGCCAGGGATACAACATGGTAGTTGTACGAGGCAAGCACTAAATCATACCTAGCAAGATCATACCAGTATAAACAAGTATTAGTCTGACTCGACAAGGTCAAATGCATCCATCGGGCCATCTGTATAGCACAGTGGTCTGATTGAGATACCAAAATTTGGGTTGTGCTAACCAAGCAATAGCTCACTTGACACCTCTATATTTAATGTGGTCTACTATGATACGTATTCTATATTGATCATGATTACCTTAGTATGAATATTTATATCTAGAAGTATCTCGCGGTTGAAAGATACATCAATTACATATGAAGAATACATTTTTTTCTGATAACCTTTAGAAAGAAATAGATATGATGCTGCCACATATACTTGAAGTATCATTATCAGATATAGTTTACAGATTATGAAAGATATTGTATTATTTAAAACTATTAAAAAGAATTTGATTTATGAAATTTTCATTGCCAATCACTTTATTTGAGTTACATATATGTCATTTTTTTTATTAAACCTTAATAGTATGATAATTTTTCTAATTGTATGCATGAACCATAATCAAATTATGAGAGATAATAAATTAGAAATCATCGAACTCAAGAAATATCTTAAGGAGCATTTTCAAATGAAAAAACATATGAAAATTAAATATTTTCTTGATATAAAAATGATTTATTCTACTAAGTAAATCATCTTGTCACATAGAAAATATATAATTCTCTTATAAAAATTAAACATTTAGATTATACTCCAACAGATACTATTATTAATCCAAATATTAATTCACTTTAGATGCAATCATTCCAATCAACTCTACAATTTATTACATGGTAATAATAAAAATTAATTATCTAACTATAATTAATTAATATATAATTTACATAATCAACATAATTAATTATTTTCAAGATTTTTCTTAATAATTTCACATTGATGCAGCTCTACACAAACTAAAGTATATATAGATATTTCTAGAAATTAGGGTCTTTTTCAAGCAACGTGAACACTCGCAGTTGACTAGCTGTTTTGATTCAAGATTAGCACCAACAAACACTATGAGGAAGTCTATCATAGGGTTTTATACTTTTATTTGGGTAACTTAATCTCTTAAAAAAATAAGAGATAGCTGATTTGTTTAAACATTTAATATAGAAAAAGAATTCAAAATAATGAGAATAATTACTTGTGAGATACTTTATATATTATATCTACTTTATAAGATATGATATATAATCTATTCTCTTATTACCCTTTATTATAACATTCCAATAATAAGATATATAACCTTTAATCTAAAATTTTATGATCTGACAAAGCACATAGAGGTGGATAGCTTCTTCATCGAAGAGAATATATAAGAGAGGATTATTACTCTAACATATATTCAAATAGTAGAATAACTAGGAACATTTTCACTAAGACCTTAAAAAATTTCAACATATATTTTTTTCCTTCAAACATAATATTGCAAACTTATATGTACCATATTTACGATGTGTATTATAGTTTTTATTGCTTTTATTGTATTTATATTTTTAATTAAAGTATCCAACATGTGAACTACGCCAAATATTTGTGTCCAATATACAAAAGTATTCAATGTATGATTTTAATTAATTGAAAGTATTATTGTATCTATTTTTCAATATATTTTATAATAATTTTCTTGTCATTTAATTATGTGAAGAGGAGACCATTATGACTATAATAACAAAATGCTTAGATTGACTCAAAGGAGAACATAGAAAAATAAATTAACCATTAAAACTTCTATTTAAACTAAAAAAAAAAAAAGAATAATCTCTATGAGAACTTCTTACCCTTAAAATCTCACTTAAAAAAATGCAACGTTCTCTAAATTTATTAATAAATTTGATGATACTATAAAAATAACATCGTACTGAATACCAACATTCTCAAATATAACCAACAAGTGATCCTCTCTTCTAAATGATAATTCATGCAAATCTACTAATAAGGTAAATAATTGTATTATTTACCTTTCTTCAAGGATTCTAACTTTTGGAATAAATGTGTCAAATAGGTCAGGCTGCCCAGTCCCAGCCTGAGTTACGACCTGACTCTTCTATGCCTATGTATATCGGGCCTCATGTCAGGTCAGGCACAGCCCGGTGCCCAGGCCCGAGGGCACTGGAATATGGCACAACCCAAACGTGCCCCTCCCACCAAGATGCCCAATGCCCCAACCCCAAGCCGAGGCCCAAGCCCTACAACCCAACTTTGGGTCGGTCCCAAACCCGATCCAACCCGGACCTATCGATCCTATTTCCCTAGCCCGAGCCCAATAAGTTCCAGAAGCCAAAGCTTGTGGAACCTGTGACCATCTTGGTTGGTTCAACGATCAAACCAACCTAAACAGTCCAAAAATATATATTAAATTTTAGTCATTAGATTTCACCCCGAACGGCAAAGAGACAAAATCCAATGGCCTTAAAAATCTGTCTCATTTATTTTAAAAAAATAAATTAAAAAATAAATTGTTTTTTTTTACTTTTCGAATCTATAACCACCCCCCATTCATAAATTTTAATATTGCTCTCTCTCTCATCTCTTTCTCTCTCATATTTTCTCTATGTCTCCTCTTGACTCTTGTTTTTTTTTTCTCTTTTAGCTTTCGAGACTCAGGTGTGGACTATAAGTATGACATGTCGATTACGGTACAGTACAAACATCAAAAGACAAATATTATTTTATGCATTATGATTTACGGGTATTTTATTTTTATTATTTAGTTAAGTTTTATTTTTAAATTTTTGTTAATATTAATTTAAACTTTAAGAGTTAATTTTTAGTTTAATTAATTTTAATTAATATATTATTTTAAAAACATTAAATTTAAATACGATATAATTAAAAAACAAATAACAAATAAAAATAACAAATAACAAATAATAATTTTAATTATAATAACAAAATTAATTTAAACATAAACATAAAAAATTATAATATAAATAATAAAAACCATACTTAAAGATCCAAGACCACCGAAACTTTGATTTCTCAGGTCCCCTCGACCCAAACATCTAAAAAAATAAAAAAAACTAGAAGAACATCAATAGTTTAGACTATCTTTAATATAATATAATAAAAAAATATTAGTGATAATAAAAAAAATTAACACAATGCAAATATTGTGTGGAACTGAGCACCTTAAGAGACATACCGAACAATACAACAAAAAATATGATGCATTAGATCCTAGGAAAACCCAACTAAGCAGTGAGTTCTTTGAGGCTGGATCCAATTCAACCTCAATGTTAACCCTTTTATATACCACAATGAGTTAAAGAGAAAAGATATGACCAAACTGATCACCGCGATAAGTCTTCCAATTAGATTTTCAAAGAATTCAAGGATAGTATCATGCAGACTTATTTTCATCTTGCATACCATATAATTTCTAGGTCCACTTCTAGGAACGACATACTAAAATACTATGACTTAGAAAGAAAAATAATAATTAATAAATTTAAACATTATAGTGGAGTGATGTCCGTAACATCAGATATCTGGACTAGTCACGACGATGTATCTAATGCATACCTCACCGTCACTAAGTAAATTCTAAAAGAATACTAAATAATAAAATATTAAAATTCTCAGAGATTCTTAATCCTCATAATGAACCGGTCATTTATGAGTGTAGGATAAAAATTTTAAAAAAAATAATATTAAAAATAAAATATATAATATCATATTCAATAATACATCTAACAATAAAGTAGCAATTAAAATGTCTATTAGAACTATTAGAAATAGATCATTAAGAGAGATTTTTCACATTAGATGCATGTGTCACGTCATTAACATCATTGCACAAATGGGGATGAATGTTGTTTTCACTACTTTGAAAAATATTCATAACTCACTAATATTTCTTTATACGTCTCACAAACAACAAGAGTTTGGTACTCTTTATTTGTCTACGATTCTAAAGAAAAAAAAATTCTATCGGATATTAGACACTATTGGAATTACATATACTTTATATTAGAATTATGTGTTGGATATAAACACATAAATTCAACTACATCAATAAAAAGAGTGACAGATTTATTATTGAAGACACTGACTAAGCAACAAAAATTTCATTTATAAAATACCTAAAAATCTTTTGACACAATGAACATATTTTCGTCAGTATATACTTTCATGACTTACATTTCACTCGAGTACATATATAATATTAGTATTATGTTTTGACAGTATATCCTCATGCATGAACTAAAAAGATCAACCTGAAAGGTTCATTTACGAAAAATTAATTGAGCTCATTACATACTATAATATTTGACATAGTGGTGGTAGTGGTGAAGGTCCAAGAAAGGACATGGATATCATATTCTGAAATGATTTTTTTCTTCAGGTTGAGAGAGGAAAATGACAGGGTAGATAATCAAATATGAGCAAGCTATCTCGGTACTTAGATACCGATTACTGCTCAATTTTATCACATTCTGATATTAAGAATTTTAATATTTTATGGTCGTGAAAATCATATGAATCTACTTATCTCGTGCTATCTAACATGGTAAGGGATCTACTGACTCCTCCAGTGTCGAGCATAGCATCGGAATCTATTATTTCTATTATAGTGAATGTGATTTCATATAAATTTCGAGATTACGATCAGATATTATTGAAGCATTAGTAAACATTAATGATCGGGATAATTCAAACTTAGACATCCAAAATCATGCTGGAACTACAACAAAAGCGAAAGAATTGATTGTTGATGATGATTTATGAGATATTTATGTTAATGATATTTTATGACTGATATGAGATCGTGATATTGATGATTGAGCTGAGAGTTTGAGCTTACTTTACTACCTAAGACACGACCTACTGCTATTGATACAATGACACTATTATTATCATTGATCATTCGCTGATAAAATTTATATTTTTTATTTTTATTTATCATTTTTAGATTATCGTTGTTTTTTTTTTCATTTTACTTCAAGACTTGATTCAAATACTTATGTTTTTATAATTTGAATTGGATTGTATTAATACTTTAGTTTTATTAATTCAGAAACTATTACTATTATTGATTCAGAGTCAGACATTTGTTAATTGTAAAATTTTAGTTGTTTATGTTTTCTTAATTTAATAAATTAAAAATTAAATAATTTATTAATTATTTAAATTTTAATATTAAATAATTAAAATTAAAATTTTTTACTTATTTTGAACTTTGGATTAGGTATTTTGCAAATGACCTAAACCCAACCCAAACAGCCGAATCTCGCCCCAAATCCGGCCAGAACAAACTAGATCCGGCCAATCCATGCACAACCCGGCCCAAAAAACTAAACAACAAGAACGACAGGTCATACCGAGTTGACTCTGTTGAAGCCGTAACATGCCAAACATGATTATAGTTCCGTGTCATGTTCAGCATGGCACGGTGGCACAATTGGGCCACCTAAAAATAAGTCAGGCCGGGTCGGACCAACCCGTTTGACACCTCTAACTTGGAATGTGAAACCCATCATTTTTGCTTAGCAATCTTCTTGGTCCAATGTCATAATGAATGTGTACATCCTCCTCAATGCCTAGCATACAAAATTCTCTCATTTCCTTTTCTTCCCATCTCCAAAACATGCCCATGAAAGTTGTTCCTTTAATATGATATTACATTCATATTTTATATATTTGAATTTCTAGTACTCATATCAAATCATTTTAAAGGACTTCTTTGGCAATAGACAACATCCAATACTATTTCATCTTTTTAATTCATCAATTTTGTGTTTGTTTTTTTTCTTGAGGCTTTTTTTAATTTCATATTATCATTGAATCTATTTTTATACAAATTTAAGCTAATCTAATATAATTATTTTATATTTAAGAAATATTTTATTAATCAAAATAGATGTGATTTTGTAATCATTTTAATAACTTATATAAGAAATTTTCACTATTTATATTTCTTCTTCTTGGATTGTACAAATGGAGGTGTGAAACCCCTACCTCTTCCCCTCGGCAATCCTCCTCGTCCAACTTCATAGTAAAAGTATGAAACTCCATCCTCCCTAAAACACAATCTCTAAATACTCTTATACCCTTTTACTACGTTCATATTTTGCATATTCAATTCTTAAATTAATTAAGGCATTTAGATTGAAATAATTGTTAGGTTTACCTTATTTATATTTAGGAAGTATCACATCATACTAACTTTTGATAATTCTTGATGCAAAATATGGAAATCACAATAACTATATACATATGTTTATGAGAATCTAAAATAATAACTTATTATACTAATTGCATATAATATATTTGTTCTAGTAATTATCAGAAAATTAATTTTACTATAATTATATTAAATTTAACAAAAAATAAAGATGCTTGTGCAAATTAAAATAACTGATAACTTAATTGATTGGTGCAATAAACAAGAGAGAATTTTGCAAGAAAGCTCATTATATACTTTCATTATCATAAAATTATCCTCAATGACTACTTATTTTTCTATCTAACATGTTTTAGAGTCAAGAGTAAAACATGTAAAGTATTACAATATATCTATATCATCATGCAAAAGTGTGAGAGATATTTACACAATAATTTAAGAAGAATATAAAAATATAGTATCTATCTTTTATTTAATATGTACAATCTTACACACACTACATTTTATATATTTTAAAAGTGGTCATAGTATAAAAGTGCTTCAGGTAATTTTGTATTTATTTTTTTTTTATTGAGATAAAAAAAATAGATAATTTTTCTTTCAATATTTTAGCAGAATGTATGAGTCTTGATGAATATAACTCCAACAAATGAGATTAAGAAAATGTGTATTACAAGAGTAAAGCATGGGAAATCTTGAAGTTGAGAATAGACTCCATTCAACTCATATCCATGAATCTCAGTTTCAACAAGGAATAATGACAAAAAAAAATCAAGAGTGATCAAATATATATTATCATTCATATTCTTAATATTGATTAGCTCATATATACCATCATTAATGCCCCATATGCTTAATACATTTTTTGTAAATTAAAAGTATTTATGATATAAAGTAGAGGTTTCAAATGGGTCAGGTGGCCGAAACATGACTACAGCCCATTACCTTCAGCAAGACCAGCATGACAAGGCACAGCACATGGGCGTCACATGAGGCAAGAAAAGAATCTAGAATTATCAAGTGAGTTGGATAGCTCAAGCCCAGCATGAAGTATGACAGAAAAAATGTCATATAGGGCCTACCACAACATGATTTAGAACTGTGCACAAAGCACAATCATGTCATCCCAAGGCATTGCTCATGTCATGTCGTGCCAAGGCCGCATGAGCCCCATGTTGTGCCAAACACAATCCATGTACCTAGCATGGGAGGCACAATATGTGGCACGAGCCAAGGGGAGATGCCACATTTTAAATTTGTAGCCATTTTATAACAATTGCTTACACGTTACACCTTATGGCCAATAAGACAACGACATGCATGTTGCCAGCCAGCATGGCTGATGATTATTGCACTAAAAAAAATAACCTAAAATGTTAAATGAAAGCTAACAACAATTTGATACAAATCTGATAGCCCTCGAATTTCTGCTCAAGATAAAACCAAATATAACAAAAAATATATTTTAAAAAAATATTTATAAAAACCAAATTAACATATTTTATTTTTCATAGTTTATCTGTAATTTCTCTTCTCATCTTATTTTCTAATTTTTTAAAATCATAATATTCATCAATGTCATATTTTTTTTAACAAAGTTGATTTTATTTTAAAATTAATTTATAATTTTTATAATATTTTCATATTGCCAAAGAGATTGTTGCTGGCAAAACGAGGTGATAAATTGATTATAATTATGAAATTCTTACTTGGTGCCCACATAAAAGTTCATATTGTATATTTTTTTTATTTCACATATTTTTTTTTTTATAAATATATTAATAAAATTAAGTAAAAATATTTCTCTCATTCTCTTTAAAAATCTCAAAAGACTTTAGCTATTTTAGAAAAAATAAAAAATAATTAATATTATAAAACTAAAATAGACTAAGACATATATAACAACTAGACCAAATTTTCCAAAAATAAATTATCTTATAAAGCTTTAGTCTTTGTGCTTAAAAATCTAAGAATATACAAAAATCAGCAATATAAACACACTTTAATATAATTAAAAATAAAAATACTATAAGTATCAATAAAAATTCAATATAATATATATATTATAAAAAATATATACATATAAGAATACGAGTAATACTGGACACTTTAAAAAACATATCGATTAATGTACTAAAAAACATAATGCATGAGATCTCAAACAAAATCAATTTAACGACAAAATCTTTAAATATAGATCAACTTCAATTTAATTAAACCTCACATCATTCCTATTACCACCATGAGTAAGCAAAAAAAGACATGATAAAATTCATTGCTGACATGGGTCTTCCAAATAGACTTTAGTATAATCCTAAACTACCTAATCTTAAGGATAAGTACATTCAGCCTATAAGTGTCAAATGGCTCATGTCATACCGACACCATCCTAATTTGGTGGCCTAGTCAGGCCATTGTGTCATACTAAACAAGTAACAAAATGGGAACTCATGTCATGCATGCTGAAATGATCATATTGTTGGTTAGCCCGGCATGGCCCAATGACATGCATTTCTAAACCAATAATGTTGAACCATGTCATATCAGACCAGCTCGTACGGGCATGATCGGCACCATCACGGCACAGCCACTGGCCAGGCCAATGCCTAGTGGCAGTGAGCAATGTTGGGGTCTAGCACATTGGACATTGGGCAGTGGCCAAGTGGGCACTGGCCACGAAAAATGGCTGGTAGCTAGCTGCGGGCTGTAGCTAGCTGCGAGCAGTGGGCCAATGGCACCTTGGCAACTGACACTCCCAAGTGCCACAAAGACAACAGCCACCCACAAGCCACGGGCCACAACCCACACCATTCCCAATATTTCATTGCTTACATGGGTAAGCCAGATAGAATTTAGCAGAATCCTAGACTACCTCATCTTAAGGACATATACATTCAGGTTAAAAGTGTCAAATAGATCATATCATACCGACACCTTCCTAATTTTGGTGACCTAGTCAGGCTAATACGTCACACCAACTCATGTCATGCATGCTGATATGACCATATTGTTGGTTAGCCCAGCATAGCCCAATGGCATGCATTTCTAAACCAATCATGTTGAACCGTGTCGTATCAGAGCAGCTCGTATCGGGCATGGTCGGCACCATCACAGCACAGCCACTGGCCAGGCAAATGCCTAGTGGCAGTGAGCAATGTTGGGGTCTAGCACATTGGACATTGGGCAGTGGCCAAGGGGGCACTGGCCACGAACAATGGCCGGTGGCTAGCTACGGCCTGTAGCTAGTTGCAAGCAGTGGGCTAATGGCACCTTGGAAACTGGCACTCCCAAGTGCCACAGAGACAACAGCCACGAACCATGACCCACACCATTCCCACTATTTCAAAGGCACCCCACTGACTAACATGGATTTTTATTTTTAAGTTTAAACTTTTATGTAATTTAATATTTTATAAAAATATTAATATAATATTTAAATTATAATGCACTGCAATATAAATTAAAATGAGAAAAATTCATAAAATCATAACTTGACAAAAATATATATGTATTCCATTTTTGAACATCATTACTTCACATAACAAATAATAATAAATTAAAAAAATTTAAATATAATAAAAAAGAATAAATCAATAAAATAAGCATACATTATATGTCAATTACCTAAATGATATAGTCTAATATCTACATCTCACAATTAATTTGTGTTAGTAGTATTATTTGGATCAGCACGTCTGATTCTAAAAATGACATTAGTTTCAGTATCATTAATGTCATTGCTTAAGTTATCATCATCAAGCAGCTCTATCTTTACACTGAATATTTATTATTAAATCTTTCTAATCTTTTAAATATAAAAATGTTTCAACAATATTTTGACACAATATGAATCTCTTATCTAAAATAATACTCACAATCACAAAAAAAAAAATAGATTTTTATGCTACGTTAAACATATGAGAGATCAGTAACTCACGTGTCATCTTAAATAGCCCAAAATATATAAATTCATATAATTTTTATCAACATAATATATCAAAATTTTTATTATCATCGTATAATAAAATTGAACAATAATCAATATTTAAGTATCAAGTTAACTAATTCATATTCGATAGGTCAACTCATCATCTATATCTTATTAGTTGAATCGAAAAGGCATCATTTCTGAATACGATATTTATATCTCCACTTCAAGTTTACTATAATTATCATACTTAATATCGTAATATGTAAATATTTTAGCTAATTTTTTGAGAATCCAACCATTAGGTACTTCAATTTGATTTATATAGATAGATATGTATCTTAATATATTTTTTACACTTTCACTTTAACTATGAAATCCATATAAACATCTAAACAATAAAAAACTAAAATAAATGATTATTATTTTAAATACGTAGTTTTAATCTCAATAATCATAATATTAAAATTAAAATATCCATTATATATGTTAAACATACTACTAATATAACATATGCATCTAAATATAATATAAATAATGATAATATACACAGACAAATACACATTAATCATATCATAAAAAATTTTTAAAAATATATAAAAAAATTTATCTCATCATTTAAATCATCAATACTAAATTTATCATTATTAATACTAACATAGTTAGCTTTCATTCCTAATTCACTATAAGAAATTCAATAATAAATTCATCATTTTTCGTAGATATTTAAAGAAAAAAAATAAATTAATACTCTCATTCTCAAAAATTTTTTAAAATTTAACTAAAAAATAATTATTATTAAAAAACTAATAATGATAATAATTTAGATAACAAATCAATCAAAAAGTTAGATACTAGGTTATCTCCTAATAATTTGTTATCTTCAACTCTATTACTTAAAAAAATAAAATATAAATGAATATATTTAGTATAAATCTATTTTAAGATAATTAAAAATAAAAATTTTAAAAATATCAAAAAAATAACATTATATATATATATATATAATTATAAAAATAGTAGTGGGATTGTAAACATTAGGAGACACTAAACAATGCACTAATAAATATTATGCATTAGATCTCAAACAAACTCAACTAACTGACAGAATAAAATTATTTCTAATCCACCTATTATTAAATTCCTAGGATGACATGTAAAAATAATATAATAAAAACATATAAAATAAAAAAATATTTAATAATTAATAAACTCAGAATAAAAAATCAAATGGTCTCTGTATAGTATGAAATTTGGACTAATCATGAATAAAATATTTATATATATCACCGCCTACTTTGTTGATTGTAACTGAAATTAAATAATAGAATTTTAAGACCTTATCAGATCATTTATCCTTATTATAACTCTATAATATGAGTTTCTATTAAAAATTTTTTAAGAATATGAAAGATAGAAAGTAAGATTTAACATAATAATTATTAATGCTTCTAATAATCATGAGATAATAAATATTTTCATTAAAACCATTAAAAAATATCTCGTAATTAAAATTCTTCACATTAATTATGTGTCAAGAAATAAACATTATAGTACAAGCCTACTTAAAATTTATTTCTCCTCATTAGAAGAAATATATTATTTATTAAAATATATTAGAAAACCTGATAAACTACAAAACTTTCACTTTATGTAAGTCAATAGACCTAAAAAAAAAATTCTAACTACATGTCAGACATCATTAGAATTCAACAATCAACATACATGATATTGAATTCATATGTTATCTATTAAAATAAGATATCCAATTATGTAACTATGATATCCAACTATACATAAGATTTTTATTTTTGAAATTAATTAAAATTTTTAAATTATACGACAAACATGTATTTGTCTGTATATAATCTCACAACATGCATTACACTTAGGTATGTATGTAACATAAGAAGTATCATAAACTAATATATAAAACATTCTTATTTTAGAGAGATAGTTATTAAGATGAAATAAAAATATGTTAAATATAAATTTTCATTACAACTCTATTGCATCATTAAATATATGAATCCTAAAGTTAAAATAAAAAATATAAAAATTATTATAAAATTCATATTTATTTGTATAAAGTAGATGATATGATTTATAAATAATTAAATAATTTATTTAGATAACATAAAATATATATAATAGTTTTAGCGAGTCCCAAATGTAGATCAATATCATGTTCAAAAATAATTATTATTTTATTCAATAAAATGGAGAAAAATGATGGATAAGTCTATCAAATAAGAGTAAGATGTCAAGATACTTAGACATCGTTAATACTTTATATTATATAACTATGGCATAAAAATGTTGAATATATAAATTTGATAAAAATCATATGGATCTATATTTTCTGTATTATCAAAAATGACATATAATTCACTAACTTATCTAATATCTAGTATGGCATTAGAATTCATTGTGTCTGCAATTGTAAATATAATTTCAAATTTAAAGAATATATTATAATCATATATTATTAAATATCCATCATACTCAAATTTAAGAAAATACATAAATTAATCTTCAAAAAAAAAATTTAAAAATTACAAGTAAATAATGACAAAAACAAAATTAATGATACTGAAACTTAGTAATATGCTAATCTAAATCAAACATAAATATTATGTTACATTTATTAGTTTATGATATTGGCGATGCATTTGTACGCTTGTCGTTTTATAGTATTTTTTATATTTTTGGGCATTTAGATTTAAATTATCAAATTTGAGTGTTTTTATATTTTAATATTTTTGCATAATTTATTTTTTTATTTAATTTTGTATTTATTTATTTCATATTGAGATATTTTTTAAAAAAAGAGATAAATTTTCCTTCATCATTTTAGTGGAATATGTGAGTCTTGATAAAAATAACACTAATTAAACAGATTAAGAAAATGTGTATTACAATCATTTGGCCACACTCATTACAAACCAGCTAGTTTACTTACTAGAAATACAAAATTATGAGATATTTAAAATATTATGAGAAATATCTCAAACAACTTGGATACTAAAACATAAAAGACATTGACATATTTAGTCTTTGAGAAGTCCAAAGTTGAGCAGAATTAAAAAAAAAATCAATTATTTTGCAGAGTATCGATCTCAAATAGATAGAATAAGATTTAACTGATAAAATTTATTTATTTTGTACCATAAAAATTAAGCCTATGTTAAAACTGAGTGAAGTACTTAAGAATATATACAAGGCACTTGGTTAATTTTTTATTACAATTGAATTAGTTGGATTTCATCTATACATGTATTTTTACACATGTATAAGGTCTATAGAGCTAATCCTTGTCATTCTTTCCACAAAAATATTATATGATACGAATAGATGATATATTTCTCACGCGTGTTTTGACACCCTTATCATAAAGCAAGCTTCTACTAGGAGTGGCATACATCATATTATGCCAGGTTAAGTTATTTTCTTAGCCTGATAATTTAAGTCATGCACAATTATGACATTTTGACTATCAACATTATGAACATATTTTGATCAAGGGTTCAAAGTTGAATGTATCTATTCAACATGCTAATTACCTGCACCAACAACCATATGAATCTCATCGATAAAAAGAATAATTTGACCATTTGAATCTGTAACCTCCTGTAGAACAGTCTTTAGTCTGTCCTCAAATTCCCCACGAAATTTTGCTCCAGCAATAAGGGCACCCAAGTCAAGTGAAATTAACTGCAAACCAGGAGCAGAATTCCAACCAACTAGATTGATTAGCAAGAAGAGAATCTAGATAAAGTAATACCAACTAGGGCTCATTGGCCGGTCACCCTACATGACTATAATATTCATTACATTCAGCATCAAACAAAATTTTAAGTCAAATGGGCTGGACAAGAATTTGGCATCCTATCAATGAGTTGCTCCTTGATATGACAAAGGAAAATGACTGATCTTGCACACAATCTCTTCCCTAATATAAAGTAACATTCAGCATTCATTTTTGCAGTTGCTCATAAAAAGGCAAATTAGCAAGTGACTACAAATAAAAGAACAATCCGAATAAATGCATAGGTTGTACTCATAAGCACTGAAAAAGATTTGAAATTTTAATATTTTTCTATATATATATTACTTGAACTGCATTGAAATTCAGAAAATTAAAAATATACTTCCCCTCAAGTCATGAATATTTCTATAAATTCCTTGGTGCTTCCTTATACAATCATTGTGCAGACAGATTCATTAAAAATCATGTTTCTAATAAACTAACAATTATTTGTATATATTTAATCCAATCGTGAGCCAACAATAAGATTAACAAACGAATTATATAAAGGACATAATTGTTTGGGCAGCCCACAAGTTTGTTATTCATATCAAAAGAACAAAAAATAAAAAATAACAAGAAAAACAATAACACCCCTTGCCAAGCTAGTGGGTACAAATTCAAAACATCAAGCTTGAAAAAAAAATAAAAGTATGCTAAGCCCTCTTCAAAACATTCATAAATATATTTTTTCGCTACCGTATTTTCTAATTATTTGTTGTAATAATGGTGTCATCCTAAATCTTCTATATTAAAAAAATCTAACTCTATGTATTTTGTCCACTTATGAAAATTAAATTAGAGGCAATATCTCATTGAATGACTATTACAATAAAAAATAATTGGACAAGAGAATGCATAATTGACATTTTTGAGCAAATAAAGCATATAAAATATCTTGCAAATAATTATCATGTTCGCTTTAATCAATACCTTTTGATTAAATCTTAAAATAATTATTTACCACTTATTTTTCTAACAAACTATGTTGCATGCAACAAAGATATAAAATTTTATCATATAAATCATCTATAGTGCCCGACTAGAATTTGAACACTTAACTAACTAAAAATATTTATGATCCCTAAAAGAGATATTAAATCACAAAAAATTATTTCATATATTGCAAAATAAGAATAGTTATATTAAGGTGAATATATCAAAGATAATCTAATAAATAACTAGCAAAAATGATTGTGCATAATATATCTAATTTAAGTCAGATAAATAATTTTCATTATAATTTTATTATAAATAGTAGAGTTAGCCAAAAGAATCACATAAAAAATCAATACATAAAATAATATGAATATATAATAAAACACAACCCAAAGAATTAATTTTTACAAAAATATGAAGTATATATCTCCTCTAAGACAAAATGATACCCCCCATAAAATAAGTTATAATTATACCAAGAAAGTATACGAGTCTTTCTAGATTATTTGTCTGAAAATGTATCTATAGATACTCTGAATTATGGGATTTCTAATTCATCATCTCTCATACTCAGAATATCATTTATATAAATAATCAAAAAAATCATCATGTAATCTCCTCCAAAAAAATAAAAAAAATTAATAACATACATGTATAACCTAAATAAAGCCGTTGCATGTGAAAATCTCACAAAGCACCACCTCAATGATTATTTTAGGTTATTCAATGTATTTCGTAATTTAGAAATTATATCTGATTATATTACTTGAAACCAAGATGATTGTTCAACACATACCTCCTCAAAGTCATTGAAAAAAAAATATATTCTTCATAACTAATTGATATATCTTTTAATTGTAACGTGCTCCAAGAAAAATAATAATTCATACTAAAGTCATTTTGACCATTAGAGAATATGTATCTTTGCAGTTCATATCAAATTTTAAAACAAATATTTTCACTAAAAATTGTCTTAAATCAATTTATCATCTAACATTGACTTGTTTTTATAGAGAACTAACAACTAATCTACTTAAAAGTCACAATACTAATTCTCAAATCTCGTTAGAGTAGAGAATATGCATTTCTTTTATCATGATATGACATCATCTTCAATGAGATACAACTAAAGAATGAGACTTGAATAACCTAGTATCATCAAAAAAATAATAAAAAAAATCTAAAAAAAATAAAGAATATAATAAAACATATGAAATTGAATGCTTAGTGCAACTCTTATATTTCTTCCAAAGAGCAATCAAAAGATCAAGATTAAAGAGACTTACTATCGATCATTTAGCTCCTCGATAAGCTCATTTATAATCTGTGTTTGCTAGGTATGTCTTTGTCTCCTAATATAAGCTCTAAGTCCAAGATGTTCAACTCTCCTAATTACCGATTCAATATGAGTTTTATTAGTGAATACTCAAATACTACATCATCTGAGCTTGAAAAAAATATCTCATCCCAAGAAACCTCACTCGATCCAAATTCAACATGAATTGAATTTATTATTAGATATGATAACCAAGGTGAAAGTAATATCATATTTGAGTATTAGTGTACTTAGATATATCTAACGAATAGCTTTCGCCATTAACTAATAATTCAAGTTAGACTATAGTTAAATATAAATAATAATAAATTCATGTGCAACATTTGGACTCACACACATACTTGATCATTAAAAATGAGTCGGTCAAAAAAATATCACACACTTACTAAAACATTACTAGTCTTTGGTAAAAAAATATTTATATTATCTTTAAATAATAGAGTATCCAAGGATGTCACATCTTTAGGATTTAGATTACCAATTTATTGCATCCTGAAGAGAGATATAGGACAAAACAAATAAATCCAAAAGATCTCTAAGAGACAAACTTGATAATATATCTTAAGATGTAAAATTTAAAAAGATTAAAAAAAATAAAAAAAATACATCTAATTGATGAGATAGATTACAATTTAAATTATATCTTACCAAAAATATTTTAAAACACTATTTTCAAAAAGGAGTTGCAAGTTGTCTCAATCAGATATTTATTTTTTGTTTTAAAAACCTCATTTTGTTGGGATATGTAAGGGTATGAAATCTAGTGTATAATCTTATTGTTTATACAGTAAGTATTGAATCGATCTGACACCAATTTTAATATATTATTATTTCTTAATTTTTTTACTATTTTTATCTACATATATCTCAAACAATTAACAATAAAAATAATTAGAGAACTAAATCTTTATCTTATCACAACTCTACTAGATCATTATATGTCGAAGAATATTAAATCGAATAAACTACTATGCAAACTAAATTAGTATGTTGAATATGAATATGTGATAAGTTTTTCCAACTGACATAATGCATGCTTTAGGATCAAAATATACTTAAAACTAAGATAAAATATTCTCAACTTAATTAGTGATAAATGACCAAGTTAAAAATATACATGTAAAGAGTAACACACTTATATATTTTGAAGAATATCTTGTCATTTAAAAGAAAACATATGATCTACCTTCCAAAATCCTAATTATAGTCTTTCTCTAAATCTTGGGATCATACAAACAAATATAAATAAAAATAAATATGGAGTCAAAATTAAGTTACTTAAAAAAATAACTTACATAGAATAAATTAACATGATAATCAAAAAAGCAAGAGAACTCATACAGACATCTCATATAGAAATAATGTCTCAAGTTGAATATTATTATATTTAATAACATTTAAATATATTTTATTAACTATAATATTATTATTAGAGTAATCAAAAAATATAGTGATAATTAATAAACAATTATCAGTAATATGAGCACTAGATCTTGTATTAATAATTAAAGAGCATGTAGTGAGTGTATTACTAAAACAACCAATGATAATACAAAAAATAAAGAATTTGTTGTTATTAAAAAGAAGATTTTCTACTTTTCTCTCATATGTGCAAATGTTATGATATATAAATATTGTCATAATTCATGAATAACACTGCTAGTCAGCTTGTCTCTTTAAATAATATAAAAAGCTTTTAACATCTTCAAAGGATAAAATATTGATTTATTGTCTCTAGTTTGATCAATCATCCAACAATAGGTGCGTTGAACTAAGATTATCCTCCATCCATTTATGTTGCGATAATATATCTTCATATTGTATAACATAATTACAAATAAAAAATAAAACACCCTAATTCTTATTTTATTTATAATTTTGTCAAAACCCTAATTAGAGTTTTTCCCAAAATACCATCAAGCACCATTATGTGTCGTTAGAGATACTACCCAAACACCATTGTATCATTAGAGATTCTACCCAAACACCACCTTGTGTCATCACATACAATTAAGGTTTCCACCTAAAACACCATCACACACCACAAAATACCACCACACATCACCATGCACATCTACTACCCATTAACCAAGCACACTTGTTGCCACCAACTATGTGTAGCTCTATTGCAACCAACAATGTGAATCTTGTACCACCACTACATGCACCTTTGGTGTTACCACCACGAGAAAAACATTATTGTATACAAACCTATAGTGAAATTTTTCCTAGGTTAGTTCTTATATCTATTACAAAATAATGTGGAAAAATAAATATAATAATACTCATAATAAAATTCATATATCAAACATAATTATATAATAAGCAAATATAATTGATGCAGCCTACAAATTAGAACTCTCATCAAAATAATAAAAAAGAACATGAAAAACTACTACAATTATTACATATTTAATCCTATCATGAACCAAGAAGATTGACAAATGCTTTAACAAAGCTAATAAAATAAAAAAAATAATCCAAAAAATGACATAATCAAAAAGTTACCAAAATACCATTGGAAAAACCTGATAAATTACACAATTCTTGATGATTGCATTTCCACCATTGTTCATTTGCACAATCACATAAACCCAAGATATCAGAAAAGCATGACATCCCAACCTAAATTAGTTGACCAAAATAATGCGATATAGTATTTTAGCTAGGGTTGTAATGTGCTTCAACACAAGCAACAAAACATGACACTGCAAGACTGACCCACATATTTTTGGTCGGCACAAATATATCTTTTTTAAATTTGAATAAGTATAATAAAAAAAAATGTTTGTCAACCAGGCCCAGACGCCCAATATATATTCTAGTAGAGTAAAGTACAACCAAAAGATTAAACAGGATTGAACAAGTATGCAAATAAATGCAAATTGTAGGCACGAATTGATAAATAAATTTAGAATATATATGATTCTAAATTAGAATACATATTAAATAAAATGGTGGCTTGTCTACAGAGTACATGGCCTAACCTGACTCGAATCTGTGTGATAATAGTACAGATTACATGTAATATATGTTCCTACAATAACTCCAATGAATCAGCAAGCACTCAGCCAGACTAAATATAAGAAATAGGTATTTTCATCCCTGCAAATAATAATTGCTAAAATGGCACCAAAATCATCTCCAATTGATACTCAGCCAACTTGTTAAAATGCAACCAAAAATTGCACTCAACCAGCCATTAAAAAAAATGATCAAAAATTAAATTTGTCCATGTAGGCAATCTAACAGGAATTTATAATCAGCATGAATATACCATGCCCGTGGACAGTTCCTATCTATGATTGAAGTATTTTACATACCATGGCCATGGACAATTACTATCTACATAACCAGATAAAATAAAAAATTTCAACAAGTCAAACAAGGATTACTTTGAATACTAGATATTTATTGATCCAAATGACCACTAAGCAGTGCAAATATAATGACATGGCATCCAAACATAAAGCATAATTTTTTCTATTAAATACATACAAAGCACAAATTTACATCAAATACAAAATGAATCCTTTATTCAAACTAGTATAACTTGGAGAGAAAAAAAAACATCTATAAGTTGATATGTAAGATTAATGTGAGTGATAACATGAACTTCAATTCAGGCAAGGAGAAGTCTAGGGGTGGTAACCAAACCAAGCCACCTCCACTAGTTATATAAATAGACCAAATATTTTTGCTATTAAGTCAGTTAAGACAGAAAAAAATAATCTCAAGGCCCTCAATGCATCTATCAAATTTGGAATAAAATAATTTTGCATTGCAAGAACTCAATAGCCATTGAATAATTCCAATGATCCAACTAAATTGTTTGATATCCCTTCAATTGTCATGGTCACTTGATCATAGAAGTGCCTCTAATTGTAATAGTCAATTCATCAATGAAATGCTCCCTAGCTATAATGATCAATTGACAATTATAGTGCCCCATTACTCTAATGTTGCACCCCACTAAATTTTTTTTCTACAAAACTTTATATAAATCAATTATTAATTTTTTTGTAAATGATGAGAAATGTAGAAAAAATAATAATGATATTAAAGAATAATTGAATTGATATATAGATATTATCCAGTTTAGTATTGATAATTGGTAAAAAAAGGCAAAAATAATAACTTTATGCATTGTGATTATTTCTAACCATAATTCAAAACAAACAAAAAAATGCATAAAAATTTACAAATTACAAATACTATTTTAAATTATTAAAAGCAATCCTTATGAAGGGATACGACATATGATAAAAAATACAAAAAATAGAAATTAAAAATTTAAAACATAGATAATTAAAAATAAAAATGATATATCAATAATAATATTTCATCACAGTTTCTTAGTTGCTACAAAATAATTATACAACTAATTTTTATAATTAAATTACTAATAAATTTTAAAAAGTCTCCCTATTTTGAGAACCATATAGGTAGATTATTTTATCTTCAATATCAAGAAATATGTAAAAATACTATTAAAAATGACACTTAATATATAATAAATATGATTTATTCTAATAAAAAAATGAGAATCAAATTTTATTTATTGCTTTCAATTATAATAAATAAAATAGTAAAACACAAAATCATTTGTGTATAATTATATATTATCTATTAATTGATAATGAAAATAGTGAAGAAAATATATTTGAATATGTTACAAATTTAGTTATATTTTTTTATTTTTTTATTTTTATTATTGGCATTATTGATGGGAATCCCAGATACGTATGTTGCATCAATCAATTGACTCATTATATAAGAATATTGCTTATACGTTATTTTAATATTAAGTACTATTAATGTTATTTTGTTTTGAGTTTGTTTTTCTTTTACCAACAAGGTATCAAAATCAAAACCTTAGGAGTGCAAAACCTAGGATTTATGAGAGACTACATGCAATGGGTTAACATAATGCATGTGTGAAGGGCAATGTTTGATTGCAAGTGCACGGCCATATGTGCCATAGAGAGAAAAGTTGCACACTCACGATGTACGATATGCATCGGCACTCATTGTGTCGACTCCAAGAGATAGTGGTAATGTTGATAACCATAGAAGTGTCTTTTGTGTGCCAAGAGGCATGAGTTCTTGGTGAAACCCTATATTAAATTTGGGTTGCACGATTTTTGTGGTAATTTTGGGTAAAAAAGTAATTTGAAACTAGAAACCATAGGGTAGTAGGCCAAGAAGAAAAGTCTATTATATATTTGATGAATACACCTAGATACTTCCTAGAATAAATTTTCTATAAAAATAATTGATTTTGTTCAAAGTAATGATATCAACCTTCAAATTATACAAAGGAATGAACCAAGAATATGCTCTACTTAGTATTATTTCCTAAGTATTATCTTATTTTTATTTTGGTACTACATAGTCTAGTTTATTGTTATCACTTAATAAATACATGATCTAGTCATTTTTTAACGCTATTAGATTCTAGGAATTTATATTGCTATTTTTTAACGCTATTATATACTTAATAAATACGCTACAAAGCAAAGAGATTTACACAGACTTATGTTATTGACTATTAAGATACTTTCTTTCATTTGGTCAAGATAACCGCTATTAGATTGCTATTTTTTATTATAATACAGAGGTAAATTATATATCAACTATATGTAAATTAATTATTACTATAATTAATCACTTTTTAGATTCTCCTATTGAATTTATATGAACATAATACTTATAATTCTCATATATGTAAAAAAATCTCTAAAACATGAGATTATGTTTAGAGAACATGAGCATAGCTAAATAGAGTTACGGTGAAATGACAATTAACTTCTTGCAATTAGAAAAAAAAAATATATCGTAAATTTTTATAATTTTTATAGATAACCTCATCTTTTATAAAATAAAGAAACAAAATTATTTTGAGATGTGGTATTGAGATAAATTACAAGACTGATATCACTTGTGAGCAATAATGGATTAGTCATTTCTTAGAAAATTTTAGCCAACCAATTAAAAGACTAATTATACTTTAATGTGACAGCTAAACATCTCAGTATAATACTGCTAACTCAATGTTTATGAGCAAAATTATATATTGAGGTTGATTGATATTTTATTCAAAAAAAATTCATTAGGGCTCTGATGTTGATGCCAGCATGCCTATCATCAAATAGATTGGATATATATTCATAAAGACACTCAAAAAATCACATATTATTTCTCTCCTCCAAGATAAGAATTTATGATATGTACAACTCAGCCTAAAGGTGAGCGTTGAAGATCAGTTTATTTATTTATTTATAGTCTGTTTTACTTGTGTTTTTATTATGTATAAGCACCTAACATATGAGTTGTCCCAAATTATATATATTTTTCTCTAATCATTCATGATTCATTAGAATTCTATCAATTTTGTTGAAGATCTTCTCATTGATCCATGTAACGAAATATACCAAGGAAGAAATATCTTCAAGATTCAAATTGGAGCACTAGTTAACAAAATATACACATTCATAGTTTGGGACACTTCTTTTATCATGCTTATCAAGACCATATAGCATTGAATTGTAGTCCCTTATAATTATTCCCGAACCTAATATTGGAGTTCTTGTATAATTATTCCCGTTTGACACTTCTATTGACAACACGATTTGCAGTTTTGTTCAATCTCATTGAATTACATAGATGGATTGGGAAGTTGGACAACTTAATTCATTTAGAAATTATTGCAATTTCACATTCTCCATATTGGAACCCTAAGGGTAGAGACTTTGCATACAAGGGTCTTTTAAAAACCAGATAAAGCCCAAGTTCAATATGTTGTCCATATCAATAGCATTATTAAATCTGAAAAATATTCAGCCACTCAGATATTGGGTAGCATAGACTGAAACTTCTCATTGGTCATTAATAAATTTTTTCAATATTATTTTCCCAGGGTGCCGAGAAACAATTTTGTAGTCCTACAGAGGCAGAATTCCCAATGTGTAAGACTTTGTTCTTTCCAAGTCTACATTCTCATAAAATGCTTGGAAAGGTTGTGTTGTTGGTTAATATGGCAATTTTGTAATTTTAACAAGGGCTCTATTACCTACAAACAAGTTGCTCCAAAGAGCCTTAGACTTGCCAAAGGTGTTCACTTGGGAACATGAATATCCTTTACATCATCCACCAAAACTGGTTCCTTTCTCTTATTGATTTTGTTCTGTAAATCAAGATGTGTGTGATAATCAAAAAGCAAATGAAAATATATAAGGGTTCCTTACCACCCTCATTTATCAGAACATTATAATCATTGATTTCTCTTTCAGCCTCCTTAAGTCTGTGCTTCTGAGATTTCGAATCTAAAGGTAAGTTGGAAACAAGTCTAAACTTCCCTTACCATCAACTGATTTCCCAGAGTCCTTGCTTGATTCTTCATTGCCGCTCAGATAGTCATGATTTTCTTCCGGGATTTCTGAGATCTGCATTACTTCAGCCTCTGAGCACCCATCGCAGTTGCTTTACCTCTTCTTTTGTAAGTTGGAACACGAGTTAAGTGAGGAATTGACAAGAGAAGGCAGAAATTTCATATTTTCCACACCCAGGTTCATATCGCAAACAAAACTATCCTGTTTTTTTTAGATTCAGGATATGCTTCGCATGTAGAATCCATGCATGGATCTAGAAACATCATACCATCAATAATTTTTTGGACACTGCCATCTTCAATAGTGAATTCCTGTTGGATCAGAATTGTGTTCTTAAGAAACAACCAGCCTTCTTCTATGATTTGGGGAGGAGTAGTCTCTATCAAGACTCTGGAAACTCGAGGATTGCGCCAAAGCAAGCAATCCTCGAGTCTGCCCAGGGTTCCACGACTGCCAGACCCTTCTGCCCCTTCGAGATCCTTCGAATGATTCATTTGACATCCAATCACAGAATTAAAAATTATGCAGGCAGTCTCGCCACAAAGCAAGCAATCACAAACAAAAAAAAAATACTTAACAAAAAAAAAATCATAACAGAGGCAAGATCTTGGAGATCTGAAGAAGAATGTTGAACTTGGGAATAGACTAGTGTGAGCATCCGGCATGGTTTTATGAGAAGAGGGAGAAAAGAAATGTTATGATATTTTAGATATTGAGTGTTGTTATTTTTAGTTTTTTGTCTCTAAATTCTACAATATACATATACGCATACACACGCAAAAAATAGAAATCATGTAAAATGCTGAAGAAAGATATCACATCACATTTATTCATGACAATATGAAAAAAAAATGATACATTTTTATTTGGAACACCTTTCTCCTATGGTCATACCGTAAAGCATAAACATGATGAACCACAAAGAACAAGATGAATGCATATTCAGTATCAGTAAGAATCAGGTTGAAAATGCATAAGCCATAAACTAAAAAATACAAATGCAAAATCTCAAAAAAAAAAAGACAAACCTTACGATTCATCAATGCTTGAGGTACATCCCGTTGGACAATTCTTTGAGCAAGGCTGAACAAGCAAGAGAAAAAAAAAAAAAACACACACACACACACATCATCATCATCTGTGTATCTTTTATGCCAGCAGCACCGACTAATCAACAAGAAATGGTAATACATGGCATTTAAAAGCCAGAGCTGATTTCGGCTGTTCAACTTCTGAAATGGTGCTGGGTTTCAGAACCCACAAACCACAGACAGATTAAGGAACAACTGGTGCCAGCTGGCAGACCCATCATTGTGACGAAATAAACTGGAGTGACAATGCTTTTTATAAAGCATATGTTTCTAATATACCCTTCAGAGATTGCTGTTTTGCCAACACCTGGGTCACCAATTAAAACAGGATTATTCTTTGTTCTCCTCGAGAGGATCTGGATGCATCGACGTATTTCATCATCTCTTCCAATAACTGGATCAAGTTTTCCAGTTTTAGCCATGACTGTTAGATCTTTCCCATATTTTACTAACACTTCATACTTTCCTTCAGCAGCTAAAACAAACACAAAAAAAAGATCCACTTGCGATAATATACAAGTAATTGAACAGAACAGCAATACTATTTAAATGTGAAAACACAAAAAAGTACATTTATATCCTCCTGAAAAAAAAAAACAAGCACCTCGGTCCTTAACTGATTGGTGCCCTCTTATAGATCCTATGGCAGACTTCAATGAGAACAGAGTGATTTTAAAATCTGCAAACAGTGGTTTCCCAAATCGTTTATCCTCAGTAAATCCAAGAATTAAATGTTCCACAGAAACATACGAATCCCCATATTCATTTTTGTATTCCCGAGCTCTCTGCATTAGATCCTGCAGGTGTCGTCCTACCATCAAACCAGAAGATTCACCAAGAACCTGGTAAAAATTGGAAAGATATACAAGATTTGGAAAAACCACAAATATTTGATATTTCTTAATTGCTGAGAAATAATGCAAGGATAAATATTATTTTCATTGTGGAAAGATCTAATATTTTTTAACCTACATCCTGCTTGCATCATGAACACTCATTATGTGAGATTTGAGTAAAATTCCTCATAAGAATTCTAGATTTTAGTATGCCTACCTTCCCAATAGATTTAGTCTTTACATTTAACGCACATCAGCACCCAACTACTAATTTCCTAAGAAGTCTAGGTATAAGTTCTCAAATTTGACTGGTTATTGAGATTTATCATTTACATTTATTTTATTTTATTTATTATATTATTTTTTCTCACATGGATAGAAGCACCAAGTCACGGACTTAATACTTCTGCTAAACTTCTGCATGGTACTTAGACAACTCACACCTCGTATATTGTTAATTAAGCCTCTTGATTGTCTTGCAAGTTATATTTGACTTCTACCAACAGTTATAAGCAAATTATCAAATTAAAATACTATTTTAAATTTTAATAAATTTAAAATAGTATGAAGCTTCTTTCATTTCCCTCTCCCTTGCCCTTGCCCTTGCCCCTCTCCCCTCACCCTCTCCTTTGTCCATGAAAAGCTCAATGGAACTTCCTGGAGCTCCTCGTTGGATCTCAATAAGCTCCATCAAGCTCAAATGAGTTCATGTGGAGCTCCGTTGAGCTCCACATTTTTTTAACACCTTGAGGCATTTTACAAATGCCTCACATTGAGGCATGCATCAAGGCATTTTTAAAAATTGAATATTACCTGTAATTTATATTACCCTCAAAGTAATAATGATTTGATTCATACTACTAACACAGATTGATCGGTAATCACGAATATTACCCTCTACTTAGAGGAATAACATGCAATGTGTTTTATTTTAGATTTTTGTTGATGTGATCTTTTTTTACTTTTAACTTTTTGTATTTATTATTACTTATCATAGAATATCATGATGTTCAAAAATTGAATCCATGTATATTTTTTATTGAGTTATAGTTTCATGGATTTTATTACCTGTAATTTATATTGCAATGCATTTTTTTTTATATTTATTTTTTAAAAAAAAATTTCCTGATAATTTTAAAGTTTAAACTTTAAACTATAAAATAATTTACATATATCTTTACCATCAACCAGTACCCACTACCCTTGCCCATGCGACTATGCCAAGTGGGCAGTGGTAGCGGCCACTAAATAGTGGCTAATGCCAATGGGTGGGCACAATGGAAAGCCACATGCACTTGCCAATGGGCTATGAGCTATGGATTGTGGCCATGGATGGCACAACCATGTCAATGCAGGCCTGACCCACATAACCAAGTCAAACCCATCAAGACCCAGCATGCCCAATTCAAAAAGGCATGTCATGGACACCCATCATGACTCGGCCATGCTCAACTAAACTAATGTGTGGTCATGACACCATTAGCATGGCAACGATACTCACTTCATGACATGTCTAGCACGGCACTATAGCCCGACTAGACCACCAAAATTCGAACAAAGACAGCATGGCACAACTCATTTGGCACTTTTATAGTTGACATGTCGCCTTAGTAGTATGTAATACTCTCGATCTCCTCTCTAAAAATAATTCCTATCAATTCTCTCAAATATGGATTATTCGCATGGAGTGTGTGCACTAAACTAAGACTCTTATATCTCTCTACCTCTACTATAATATATATTTCATTCACTGCCAATACATACTAAATGAGGTCTATTTTTAGTAGAACTCAATCTTCCTCGTATATACTAAACCAACTGATAATGTATTTTCAGTAGAACCCAAGAATTAGTTATAAAATCTTAAGAAATTGTCTAGTAATAAATATAGAAATATAATGTCAAAAAATCATTCCGACTATCCCACTCTCTAACACATTAACCTATGTTGACATAACCTACTAGAATCATATAACAAGTTAGAGGAAAATGGATATAATGAATAATAATTTGCTCAAACATTATAGGGCCGTTTAATCTCAAACCACAAGGCATAAACTATGAAATCACAACATACATTTGTATCATCTAGAATTAATACAATAATGCCACTAATTTTCATAAGATCTTAAATGAAGTGCAAGTTGAGAAAACATCTATCAACTCCAAATTGTTGCATGACAATCAAAAAGTCATGAGTTAATTTATATTCATTTGTCAAATAATTCATAATTCTCTAACTAAAGAATCACATCTGAATTCCTTTAGCCTAATCTAAAAAATTGATGAGTCCAAGCCTCCAAAAAATAATCATCAAAATTTTCATCTCTTCCATACAAGAATAAATATATGGCACACCAAATATATATAGATTGCACGTATTTGACTTACACACAATGTACCAACATTACACACCAATATTGCACCCATTGTGCACAAATAATTACTACCATTTGCATTGTCACTGCAAGGTGCACTTGTCTTATGCACTCATGCAACCATAGTGCAATTAGAAAGCACATTGTTGTGAACTCATTGTCATTCACTACATTGCTCACATTGATGCAATAGGCATCAATGGTGAACCCTAACTAGATGTGCGTTCATCACACATCCTTGATTCTTTCTCATACTAACACAATGCACTTATATGCACTGTTATAAAACATAAGTTTGTTGCTGTTTTAAAGTACAAGCCTCTCCCCCTCAAAAAACCCTAGATTGTTTTACCTAGGGTTTGACTCTAATATTAAATAAAAAACTCAAACCATCAAATCATAAATCTTTAATTAGAAAACCTAATACTAATCATGAATGTTCAATAAAAATAAATAATTAGAAATAAAATTGGGATAGTTCATTTATTAGATGCTCACATCCATAAATCATAAAGAAAAACAAACAAACAAAAATATAAACAATAATATTTCTATGTTTCTTCAAAAATCTTTTATGTTCTATCTAATAATTTTTATATTCTCTATTTTCATTGAAATTCTTTCATTGCTCCCAAAATTTAAATTATAAATCTCACAACATTTTTGTCTTTTACTAGATCTTTTATAAATATTCTATATTAACATTTCAATGTGAGTGAAAATAAAGATGTCAAATAGAACGTGGCGGGCCGTCCCAGCCCATTTTTTTCAGGCCCGACCATGTTTTCATGCGGGCCAGGCACGGCACGATTTTGTGGGGTTCAGCCCGGCACAGGCCCGTGGCACGATCCACCAGGTTCGGCCCAGTCGGGCCGAACCCTAAATTAAAAAAAATTAGAATTTTGACGCTCTCATAACCCTAATTTTAAAAAAAATTAATTTCGACACGATACCGTGTCAACGGGCCACGATACCATGTCGGGCTAGGCACGGCACGAGGCCTGGTTGGCCTTGGCACGGCACGAGGCCCGGTTGGCCTTGGCACAGCACAGCACGATTGTGCCGTTGTCGAGCACGGTACGAGCCCGGGCATAGAAAATTCTCGTGCCGGGCCGGCCCAGGCACAGCCAAATCATGCCGTGCCTCATGCCGTGCCACATGCCGGGCCGGGCCAGCTCGCCTGGTTGACACCTCCAAGTGAGATTGATTATCACTCAATAATAAAAATATAATATATTTAATAAATTATTTTGCACTTTTATGCCTATTTTGAATTTAGACACAAAAATCTCACATAATATACATACTTTAATATATATATTTTATAATTGTCATTGTTGAACTATTAGATAGAAACTACATAAATTTGATAAATTAATAAACATCATCACTTCCACTGCCCCTAACTACTCATCTATTGCAAGTTGCAACAGAATCAATATCATTCTCTTGTTTATTATTTAAATTCATTTTTTAAAAAAACTAGTTTTTTTTTCACAATCACAAAATATTTTCAAGAATATAAACAAGAAAAAAATTGAAAATATATAAGATAATATATTTTTATAACCTTGGGAGTTGGGACTTAAGAGTGAAGAGGGGGAAGGGGATGAAGAGGTAGTTGTCATGGCATTGGATTCCAACAAACTATTGCAAGGAATAAAAGGACCTTTAAAAATCTAATAATCAAGTGACCATTGAAAAATTCAATGTTCAATAGACAATAAAAAAATAAAATATCAACATGAATAGGCTGTGTATATGTATCTGTATATATATATACATACATATATACATATATGTATGTATGTATGTATCCATATATATATACACATATATATACTACACAAATATATATATATATATATGTATGTATATATCCATATATACATACACACACATATATACACACATATATACACACATATATACATATACACATATCTGTATACATACATACACGTCTAAATACATACATTTGTGTGTGTGTGTACATATGTATATATGTGTGTGTGTGTGTGTGCATATATATATATATATACACATATACATAAATAAATTCCCAACAATGACCAATAGACCACATGGCTTTCCCTGCAAACAAAGTCATGTGACAGAGGACACAAAATTTTACTCAGCCAGACAATCAGATCTCTCTGGGTTACCTTAAGCTCAATCCAGACCAATATCTTGGATTTTGAGCTAAATTAATAGCACCAGAAAAAAATGTAGCATTTACAGAAATGTATAATTATGGCTCTAATAGCATATTGTGACATTACAATGTGCTAAGATATTATAATATGTAAACTATAATAAAATATCATAACAAAAGATTTAATAGAATATAATCAAATATTAAACAGCGAATACTAATTTTATCAAAGATGTAACAAAAATATAATAGCATATGGTACATAAAAATGACAGACAACCCATTATACAATGTTAGTGTGGAATTGGTACACGTGTAATATAACAAATCTTTGTATTACTCCACAATCAAAGATTAAGAATAAAAAAATTTTGATCTACCATGTACTACGCAAAAACATCAATAATACTCCTAACTTTAACCTTTGGTTGGCATTCTATAAACCTGTCCGCAAATTCTACAAGATGAGTATTATCTACTCCAACTTTGGAAAAGATACGAGAAGCAATTCCACTCTTCTGCTCTAAGAGTGCTTTCATTAAATGCTCCGTCTCTACTATCTGATGCTTGTTTTCCTTGGCCACCTCCGAAGAAGTAACCATTCCCTGCCAGGCCATGTCTGTACAATCTTGTTGAGTAATCTGTAAAGACCAAAGGAAAACTTCAGTATGGAAAGAATATAACTTGCGATTATAATTGCTTTTTTTTTATGAATTGAAGAGTGATCATGCCTTTAATTCGGTTGGATAATCTGGTGCTGTTATCAATGTCAAGAATAGTTAAAATTTATGAATTGAAGGGTGATCATGCTTTTTTTTTCGATTGCAAGGAGAATAATGCTTTACCAACTCTCTCCATCTATAGTACATTTATTGAGTGACAATATAGCATGTAGTATCCAGGCATAAAGTACCCTATATTTTTTTCTTTTTTTCTTATCCTCTACGTTTACAAGGGTTTCACAAACCGAACAAAAAAAATACAAAAGGCAGTTCCGCATCCACGTATCGAATATGATTTCTGAATATAAAAAAAGTAAGTGAGCCCCAGAGACTTACTGCTCCATTTGATGTTGCATATCTAATAGAGGACGACCTCGATTTCCCATCAAACATCCCAGAAAGCAGATCATTGTGTTTCCGCATCCGAAGGGAAAAGAGAAAGTTTTTTCTTGTTAGGGAACTGAAACACTCTTGGCGGAAGAAGATAGTAGAATTCGAAGCTGATGGCCGAAGCAGGCCCAGAGAGCGTGGATTTACACTTGTGGACAACGCCATCATTGCTGATGCAAAGATAGATTCAAGCTTTATATGTACTGTTTGTGTTTATGCTTGGTATCTCAACTCAATTAAAAATTGTTACGTTGAGGAAACTTTTTCCATACCCCACGTTCACTTTCACCTCATCTCAACTCAATTAAGTCCGTGCCTCTGACCTACTCGTCATTGCGACAACGACATCAACCAGATACACAAATATTTTTGGAATATTTGTGTTGTAGTAGATTAAAAATAATAATTAAAAAATAATTAAAATTAAGTAAAAAATAATAAAAAAATAATTGAAAAAATAATTCAAATTAATTTAAAAATAATTCAAAAAATTAAAAAAAAAATATTTTTCAAAATTAAAAAATATATATTTCATACATACATACATACATTCAAAATTATATATGTGTGTGTGTATCTATATACATATATATATATATACACATAGATATGTATATGTATATACACACACATATATGTACATACATGTGTGTGTATGTTTATATATCTATATGTATTTATATATATTTATTTATATAAACAATCATATATATGTGTGTGTGTGTGTACATATGTGTATGTGTGTGAGTGTGTGTGTGTGTGGACATATACGTATCTATAGGCACTACAACAAAAGGTGGAATCATAAATACCTTATTTCATTTCTAATTCCGTCGTAATATTCAAATAGCGACATAATTTGGAAATAGAAATAATTCATTTCTAAAGTGCTTTCAGAATTTTAGAAACAAATAACGTTGTGGCATTTCTAAAAAGAGTGACAATAATTTTCATCAATTAATTTAACGACAGAAATGGGATCTTGGATTCCGTCACTAATTTAGCGATGAAAAAAATTAAAAAGGCTATGTTCATTTCTAAATGAGTGACGGAATAAAATAGAAATGTAAAATCCATTTCTAAATTAGAAATGGATTTTAAAATGTCATTTTTTATTTCTAATATATGCAACATGAACATGTTTAATTTGTGTAGTTTTTGCATGTTGTATACAATATACAAATACATGTAGAAACCATGTAGCCTACAATCAAATAAGCACATTTATATATTTGTTATCAACTAATATTCACATAACATCCACTACATAATAACATGTCAAATGACTAACATAAAATTCAATAAATTACAATACACTTGCATAACTTAATTAAAAATATATAACACAAAAACCATAATCTTATAACAAAAATGTTATTTAGAAAAAAGTTATAACACAATATCACAAATAACTACGCATCCTTATCATGATGAATATTGTCCTTCTTAGATTTAGATGGATCCTCTTTAGAATAATTAAAAATAGATGATGCAACTTCCAACTTACACATTATTTTTTGCATCTTCAAAATCTTATATAATATTTCCTCATCTCTTTTTATTCTTTTAGCCTCTCTTTTTTTTATTCAATTTCTTTTTTCATTTCTTCATTCTTTTGTTTTATCTTTTGATTTTTTTTGAATCTTTTCATTCTTTTGTTGCATCTCTTCATTCTTTTATTACATCTCCTTAATTTTTTTTGTAATATATCCTAAATTTCTTGCATCTTTTTTTGTAACCTCTCATCAAACATGTTATTATAATCAGAAGATGATGAAGAAAACTCCAAACAAAACCTAGATAAAATATAAATGCATGGGTACCAAGACCATACACACACTATTTTTTTTGGCTCTACTCCAATAACTCGAATGTAAATGTGTGCAACATTAATCTCTAGCACCGCTGTAGAAGGATCTATTAATTGTGAAGCAATTGCAACCATATTTTTCATAGCTTTCACAATTATTAAAATATAACATAACTCGTCATTAATATATATAGATAAAATATAAACCAACATAAGAAACTATCATCACCCTACTAAAAAATAACATAAAAATAAACTTAGTCATTACATTTAATGAGTCCATATATAATAATTAATTAGTTATGGTAAAAAAATATACTTGATTTTTTATAAGTACAAATTGAGAAACTCACATTAATATTATTTGACCACTTGTTCACAAATGATCCATCATTCTTCTTGTGCATTTACTTGAACACCTCAAATGGTGCTAATGGACATCCCAACTCAACCTCCTAAAAATATATTGTAGTTACTACTAAGGTACATTACACATTGCCACACATATATTATCATTTGTATTTTAAAAATTTAAATAATAATAAAATATGAAAGACAATTATATAAAATCTACTAAATATTGGTAGGTCGCCTTTGAACCCTAATATGTTTTGAAGATCATGATCTTTTACTTGTTTTCTCTGATTGACAATTTTTCGAGGCCATCCAGGACAAGGCCTTAAACTCCTCACTATTCTAGTATTCTCACCACTTAATCCAAACATTAAGTAAGACATTATTAAGCTTTGTATCTTTATCATATTTTTGTCTTTATTTGTCAAGCTTGTCATTGCATCTCATATTTAAAACATATTTTCATATATTCTTCATAGAGGCAACTAAAGCATTATTCCATTTGTACTTTTTCTACAAAAACCAAATAAAATTATAATATATTTTAATGTATTTATTTTAAGAGTGAATCATATTATACCAAATTGAAAAATAAGTAAATACATGAAAACTATACCTCAAATTCTTCCCAATAAAATTCTTTAATAGTTAGGGCACTTTTCTCCCCTTTATATCTTTTGCAACTAGATTTTATTTAAATATCTTCTTTAATATACAAGAAGCTGAAGGAATAACCCTATAAACAATTTATCATTAGCATGTGCATATACATATAAACAAAATACACCAATTTTTTTGTTACTAGGTTAATATTTATTTCATTCATATTTATTATCTAAAACTTCTTAACATAAATATTATTTTAATTCTAAATGATAATATTCGATAAGCAGCAATATCATACTTTGTTATTAATTTAAATTACTAAATTTCAAACATTATATTTTACTTATAATTTCATATACATTTTATATTATTTTTTTTTTCAAACAAAAATAGTGAACAATGATAATGCATGCATGTAGTAAATTTAAGAAAGCTACATACTATTTATTGTCAATTGTAAGCCAAATAAAGATTTTCTCATAATTTGGTATATAAATTATGAATTGTGAATATCCTATCGTTGTCGATGCAACAGTACCAATGCATCGGCCACCTAAGATAGATGGGACATAGCTATCAAAACCTTCCGATGCAAAATAAGATAATATTTGAATATCAATTACAGTCAATCCATGTCTATCATAATTAGGTAATGCCAATGTATCTTCCATATGTGTAAGAGAATGCAAAGATATATTTGTAGTATTATCATCACTATATACATGTAGATTTCCTCCTCCATGAATTGTTAGTTGACTTCCTCTTCCCATACTCATATATATTGAGATCCTTGACCACTTGAATGATTATCTCTCATACCTAAATCAAGTTATATAAATATCAAAATATACAAAGGCAAAAAAAATATGTTATGAAATGTCATAATAAGAAAACATAAACATTCACACATTAACATTCAAAAAAACAAAAAAAAATCATTTAACATCCAAATTATAACAATGACAAAAAAAGCAAGATGATATAATATGACAGTCAATAATTTTCTAGTCATCATCGAAATTTTCTAACAAATCATTTTCATCTACATATTCATCATCATTTGATTCTACAAGTAATTCCTAGTCATTATATTCTTTAATATGGTCATCATCAATGTTCAAATAGTTTTCACATTCACCGAGTAATGTTTGAAGGCCATCATCTACCCTACAAATGATTAAATAAAATTTCATATTATTCTCCTGAAATATGGGTACACATGATTGAGTGATAATAATATTATTTTAAATAATTTCTATAACTAATCTAGGTTTTATTTTATATATTGCCCGCTAGTCACAAAATTTTTTTCTCATGGTTGGATAAGTGATGTAACACACTTGTTCAGCTTGTGCTATAAAAATAATGGCTCATATAATGATAATATTTTTATGGCGCACATAAACAATATTGTATTAATAATGAATTATAGTACTCATATTTAGAATAAGATCAAACCATTCACACTTAAATAGAATTGTCCTCTTTATTGATAAAGTAGAATACTCCATATGTAGAATTTCAATTAGTCGACCATGAAAATCAAAAGTAGATGCAATATAGTTAGAGCCATTGATACTTACATATCACTATTCATTACAGCTCTATTTAAACCATATTTATAAGTTAAAAATTTGTATCCATTTATATAATAAATGGGATATGTCTGTAAACTTCTTAATAGTCCTTTTTCAAGATCTTTTATTTTTCTATTATATATATTTGATGATGAAAATTGTACCTACAAAATAAGAAAAGATAAAATCATACTTATATAATGTTGCATGTAACTTTTTAGAACCAAGAATGATAAGTTATATACTAACAAAATTTTCAAACCAATTTACAAAATCATTTTTAAGCTTTGTATCAATTGAAGCATCATCAATATATAGGCTATTTGCCTTAATTCCTCAGCATAAATTCTTCAAAAACAATATCTATGGTATTTTGAATTATTAAAAAGGTATATCACATAACATGACAAATAAATTAGAATAAAAAATTATTATAAATCTTACTCAATATAAATAATAACTTTCTTGATGTTCAACAAGATGTATGTGTGTGCAGCATGAAACTTCTAGTCATCCAAAAAATATCTTGATGTTGCTCTACTAAATCGACCTGAATGTGTATGCTAGAGTATATCTAAGCCTTTTCAACCAAGTAGGCATTTCATATCGATCCTTCCACTTTGGCATTATTTTGAGAATTATTTTTCAATCTTATATGATATCTAAAATACTTATTTATTAGAAAAAAAAATAGTCATCAGATACATTTAAATTTGTAGATTAACAAATAAAAATTATATAACCTCTCAAATTGATACATCCATTTGTATTACACAAGGCCTGCTATCATGAACTCATAAGAAGGGTAGACAGGGGGGTTATTCTATGGAGTCAAAGAAGCTAGAAGGACAAATATGCTCAAGTCTGTATATAATTATGGGGATGTTATTTTGTAATTACTCTATTTCCTCCTTTGTTATGATATTACAAGTGAGATTTCTTAAAAAAATATTTATTTTAGTAAATGCTTCCCAAACATTATGTGAAATTAATTCATGGAATATTATGGATATTAGTCTCTGCATAAACACATGGAAATCATGACTTTTCATCCCCAATAATTTATGTTTATTCATATCAACACATCTTCTAATATTAGATGCATATCCATCTTTAAACCTAAGCTCTATTAATCATTGCACAAAGCTTCAATTGAATCATTGTCAAGACTATAATACTTAGGGAATTTATTCATTGATTCATCCCTATAACAAGCATTAGGTAATAATTCTTCGAAATTTATCCATTAATATAATCTACATCAACATATGTAATATTTTTGAACCCATATATTTGAATTATATCTAATATTTTGGCACATAGCCTCAAAGGTGGTGCATCTTTAACAACTTTATGGCCTTTCCTAAATTCATTAATATTCATCCAAAATGGATACTCTACATATAAGGATTTATGGTGGTTATCAAACTAAGAAGTCTTTCCTCCATTGCTCAAATAAAATATATCTTAAGTCCTCTATGCAATAAAAAAAATCTAATTTTTTTATATTACTCAATCATGATAATATTAAATATGTAGGAAAGCTACGTATAATCTAAATATATGCTACTCATATTTATCATATACATAAGACTAAATATTTGATATTTATCTATATTGGATAAAATTATATTTATTAAGCAAAAAATAAAAATTTGAAATGTCATAATTCTTGATTTCTAATTTAATAATCTGTACTAACTAATTAGACAAAAATATTTTATATAATAGAAATCCTAAAAATTACAATGCAAAAGCATTTAAAATTTTTAATGAAAAAAATGACAAAAAAGGTCAACTATTGATAAAGAACATTCATAATTAATAGAGATATTTACTAATATATATGAAACATATAGTATAAATTAACATCTACTAGCTATGACATGCAATATGCTTTTGTTTAAATATTAAATAATGGGAGGTGTTATTTATTTTATTGTACCTTTAGTGAAGTGTAGTTAAAACAACTTTATAAATTTTAAAATGAGCTTCTATTTTTTTTAGTTGCTCAATTATTTGTTATGTTTTAACCTTCCAATTGCATACTCTCAAAATTTTTTTACATTATTCATTGTTTTTATAATAAACTTTTAGTATTTGTTAAATTATTTATAAATTATTCATTATTAAAGATGAACCATTAGAATAAGTTATTTTTAAAAAATTATTACATTTCAACTAATCCTAATAAGCAATAAAAGTACAAATTATTTAGAATGATCAAAACTATATGTAAATAACAAAACATGCAAAAATTTCATACCTCAAGGGCTCAATTAGATAACGCAAAAATATGAATCATAGTATGTGAAAAATATATATAATTTATCAATTAGAATGATATTAATTCAACAAAATAAGAAGAGAGAACTTAAAAAGAATGTTAAACATGAAAAAAAAACTATGGGTAATATCAAAACACACAAAAATTATAATTCCCAAATATAATACATACAAGTTAAAGTAAAAAACAAAATTTGATACCTCAGTCATGGATGATTTGTTCAATGATCAATAATTGAAGTAAAGGAATTCCAAAAATAATTCGGATGAACTCGAAATCGAAATTTAAAACCTCCAAACCCTAATTTTTTTCAAAGTTTCGAAATAATTTTCTATAAATTAATTATCATAATCTAGCGATGAAATATCATTCCTTCACTAAATTTTTTAAAATGAAATCGTGTCTAATGAGTATGATATTTCTCATCTAGCGACAAAAATTATTACAGTTGCTAAATGTAGAAATGGGTAAGTATTCAAATTCTAAATAATATAGATACATAAATTTTCATCGATAAATGTCAAGCAAGTGTATCTGCCCACCATAGTGCATCACAATTAGCAATGGTATTAAAAAATATATAATAATCCATCATTAGTAATAGTTTTTTTTTTCATTTCTAATTTTTTTATAATATGTCATTTTCATTTCTAATTCATTTCAATTCATTTCCTAATTTTCGAAATGGAATTGAGCATTTATAATTTTCATTTATAATTTCTTCTTTTCTTAAAGAGAAATATATACATATTATGTGTGTGTATGTGTGTGTGAGTGAGTGAGTGTGTGTGTGTGTATTTATATTTATATGTTTAAACAAATAAATATTATGCATATGTATATATATATATACATACATACATACATATATAAATATATATATAATTTTATTTATATGTAAAGATATATTTATAATAATATATAAATACACACACACATATGTATGCTACAAGAAAAGATGAAATCAAAAATGCTCAATTCTATTTCTAATTTCATCGCTATGGTTGAATAGTGATGGAATTAGAAATGGATTAGTTCAATTTCTAAAATGCTCCTCTCTAAATTTTAGAAATTGATTATGCAATAACGTTTCTATAAACAGGGATTGAAAAAATCCATTTTTATTTATTGTGACAACAAGGGATCTTAGATTTTGTCCCTAATTTTATGATGTAAAAATAAGAAACATATAATCCATATCTAAATGAGCAACTGATCATCAAACAAATATAAGAATTCATTCTTATTTAGAAACAGATTTAGAAATGGAATAATTCATTTCTATTGTCTATAATAAGAACAAGTTCTATTTATGTAATTTCTATATGTTGTATTCAATATAAAATTACAAGCAGAAACTATATAATCAACAACCAAATAAGCACATCAACATATTATTCATTAAACGACATTCACATAACATCCACCATAGGATAAAATATCAGATAACAAACATAAATGTCCAAAGATTTCAATACACAATTGTTAACTTAATTAAAAAAATATTAATACAAAAACCATAAATTCGGATCAAAAATATAAGTTAGAAAAAATTTATAACATATTACAAACAACAACGAGTCCTTCTACTGATTAGTATTGTACTCTAAAGATTTGGATAGATCCTCTTCAGAATGATGAAAAATATATGATTCCTCTGCCAACTTGTATATTATTTTCTCCATCTTCCGAATTTTCTTTTGTATTTTATCCTCTCTTTTCAATCTTTCAGCCTATTTTTTTTTCAATTATTCAATTTCCTTTTGTATCTCTCAATTATTTTGTTGCATCTCCCATTTCTCCTTTACAATTTATCTTGAATATTCTGCATCTCCTCGTGCAACCTCTCATCAAACATGTTATTGTAATTGGAGCATGATAATAAAGAACTCCAAATAGAACCTAGATAAAATGTAGGTGCATGGGTACCAAGATTGTTCACTCATCTTTTTTTTGACTGCACTCTGATAGCTTGAAGGTAAATATGAGTAACATCAATCTTTTGTGCCTCTATAGAAGGATCTATCAATTGAGAAGCAATTGCAACCATATTTTTCACAGCTTCCTATAATTATTAAAATACAACATAACTCATTAAAAACTATATAAAAAAATTATCCTAGCACAAGAAACTATCTTCTCGCTACTACAAAACATTTTAAAAATGAAGTTAGAAATTATATACACTAAGTTGATAGATAATAAATCATTAGTTATGGTAAAAAAAATATACTTGAGTTTGTATTTTATTTATAGATAATGCCAAATAATCAATTTTTTAAAATTTATTTCTTTAATTATTTGTAATTTTCAAATGAAACTATAAGTATAAAATGAGAAACTCACAATTATATTATTTGAGTGTTTATCCACAAATGATTCATCATTCTTCTGGTGTATTCGCTTGAATATCTCAAATAGTATCAGTGTCCAACTCAGCCTTTTGAAGATAAATATTGAGTTACTATTAAGGTACATCATTCATTATGACACAGATATTAACCTTTGGATTCTTAAAATTTAAATAATAATATAAAATAAAATATAATTATACCAAATCTACATAATATTGATATGTTACTTTTGAACCACCAGTATGTTTTGAAGGTCATGGTCCTTCACCTACTTTTTCTGATCAATGATTGTTTGAGTCCACTTGGGACAAAGTCTTAAATTCCTAGCTATTCTAGTATTCCCATCACTTTATAAAAACACTAATTAAGGGGGATACTATTAGACTTTGCATCTTTATCATATTTTTTTATCTATTTTCTAAGCTTGTCATTATATCTCGCACTTATCACATGTTATTATGTATCACACACAAATACCACCAAAATGCTATTCCTTTTATATTTTTTATGCAAAAACCAAATAAAATAATAATAAATTGTAATACATTTATTTTAAGAGTATATCCTATTATACCAAATTGAAAAACAAATAAATCCATA
This sequence comes from Sapria himalayana, assembly GCA_029783825.1. Classification (NCBI taxonomy): domain Eukaryota; kingdom Viridiplantae; phylum Streptophyta; class Magnoliopsida; order Malpighiales; family Rafflesiaceae; genus Sapria; species Sapria himalayana. The sequence goes on along the minus strand of JAREIK010002378.1, from coordinate 2,112,507 downwards.
AAATATGCACCTCAAATTCTTTCCAATAAAATTATTTCATAATTGGGACACTTTGCTCCACTTTAATTCCTCCATAGCTAATTTCTTTTTTAATATCTTTCTGGCTATATGAAAAGTATATGGAATAAACTTATAGATAATTTAAAATCATCATGTACATATACATATAAACAAAATACTCATTTTTTGTTGTTACTATGTTAAAATTTATTTTTAATATTATAAATGATAATGTTAAATAATTAGCAAAATCAAACGTTGTTATTATTGTTAACTATCAAAATTCAAAAATTGTAATATATTTATAAGTTCATTCACATATTATTTTATATTTAATTGAAATGAAAAATATAAAAAATGATAATGAATGGATATCATAAATTTAAGAAAGCTAAGTACTATTTATTGTCAATTGTGGGCCAAATGAATATTTTCTCATTACTAAGCATGCAAATTAAGGATTGTGAATATCCTGCCAGTGTTACTGCTATACCATCAATGCATGGGCCTCTTAAGTTAGGTGGAATAGAACTATCAGTATCTTCTAGTGAAAAATGAGATGAAGATGGAATATCTATGATAGTAAATCTGTGTATATCATGATGAGGTGATGCCAATGTTTTCTCTTTACGTGTAGGAGAATGCAAAAAAATATTTGTAGTGTTATCATCACTGAATACATGTAGATTTCCCTTTTCACAAACCAATTTTTGACTTTCACTACCCCTTCCTCACACTTTGAGATCTTCGGCCACTTGAATGGTTACCTCTCATACCTAAATCAAGATACAAAATCATCGAAATATACAGAAGTAATAAATTCATTATATAAAAATGTCATAATAAAAAAAATAATGATGAACACATTGCCATTAGAAAAAGAAGTTAAATTATGTTAATTTAACATCCACTTTTTAACAATCACAAAATAAAATGAGAAATTAAAAAGGCAGTTAATGAATTTCTGGTCATCATCAGAAATTTCTAAGAAATCATCTCTATCTACATATTCATCATCATCTAATTTTATAATTAATGCATCCTCATTATTTTCTTCAACATTGTCATCATTAATGTTCAAATAATTTAAACTTCAACAAGAAAAGTATGAAGGCCATCATCTGCTCAATAAATGATTGAATAAAGTTTCACATTATTCTCTTAAAATGATAATACATGTGATGGAGTGATCATAACATCTTTTTCAACAACTTCAATAGCTAATATAGGCTTTATTTTACATATTGCCCTCTAATGATATAGATTACTTATTGTGATTGGATAAGTGGTGCAACATTCTTGTTCGGCTTGTACTACAAGAATAAATAGCTCGTACTTATGATAAAATTTATTATAGTGCACATCAACAATGTTGTATTGATGATGAATTATAGAACTTATATTTGGAATATGATCAAACCATTCACACTTAAATAGAATAGTCATCTTAATTGATAAAGTAGGATATTCCATGGGTAGAATTTCTATTAGTCAACCATGAAAATTAGTAGTACATGAAGTATAGTTAGACCTCTTGATGCAAACACCACTATTCATTATAGCTCTATTTGAATCATGTTTCAAAGTATGAAATTTGTATATATTTACATAATTTTTTTACAAGATCCTTTATTTGTTTGTTACATATATTTGATGAAAAAAATTATACCTACAAAATGATAAAAGATAAATTTATACATATATAATGTTCATCTAACTATTTAAAACCACAAATGATAAGTGATATACTACCATATTTTTCAAACCAATTTGCAAAATCTTTTTTAAGCCTTGTATCAATTGAATCGTCATCAATATGAGATTCTCTTAACCTTAATTTATGAACAAATATTCTTCAAAAACAAATTGAAAGTATTTTGAATAATTAAAATGTTAATCACATACAATGAAAAATAAATGAGAATAAAAAATTATTATAAATCTTACTCAATATAAAGTGTATATTTTTCATAGTTCAGCAAAATGTATGTGTGCACAGCATGATACTCTTGATTATCCAAAAAATATCTTAATGTAGCTCTACCATAAAATCTATCTGCATGTTTGAAAATAGAAAGCATATCATTTTTTTCTAATCCTTCTCCCATATCATATACATTCTTGGTGATAATTTATTATGATAATTATACAATTGTGATTGAACATAGTTCACACAAAATACCGAAGCCTCTTTTCAATTAGTTATTGCATATCAATCTTTTAACATTGGCTTTATTTTGAATATTATTTTTCAATTTTTTAAAATATATGAAATAGATATATATTATAAAAAACAATATTTAGAAGATACATAAAAATTTTAAGATTAACAAAATAAAAAATATATTACATCTCAAATAGATACATCCATCTATATTGCATATGGTTTTCTATCATGGATTCATAAGGCAAGTGGGCTGGGAGATGTTCCATATAATCAAAGAAGCTAGGAAGAAAAATATACTCAAGTTTGTAATTCATCCTCTCTTTTTAGTCTTTTTTCTTCTCTTTTTTTTATCTCTTCAATCTGGTTTTGTATCTTTTCATTCTAATGTTGTATCTCTTCATTTTTTTTCTATGCAAATTATCTTGAATTTCTTGCATCTCTTATTGAAACCACTCCTCAAAGAAATTATTGTAATTGGAAGATGCAGATAATGAACTCCAAATAGAACTTGAATAAAATATAGATTCAAAAATACCAAGATCATACATTTTCCATTTTTTCAGCTCCACTTCAATGGCCTAAAGGTAAATATGTGCAACATCAATCTTTTGAGCCTATGTAGATTGATCTATCACTTGAGAATAATGGTAATCATATTCTCAATAGCTTTCTACAATTATATAATATAATATACCATCGTATTTTAGGAGAAACAAATATAATAATAACATAGAAACATTATTGGTCACAACATGAAACCATCATATTGTTCTAACATCTCATTGATGTTTATACTGCAACTCACATCTTCAACATAAATAATTTATCGAATTGAGATGATGAATTCATAAAGATATTACAATTCACATAACATATAATAACAAAAAATAAATGTTTCCATTTGTAATTAAAAAAACATGGTATCACAATTAAATGTTGCGTGGCACTGTTAGTTGTTCAGAAATCATGTATTTATTGTAGTTCACATAGCATACCTAGTCTCTTGAAAGGCACATTCACAATGGTGCACCTCACTTGAAATCATGTTTAGTGGTCCAAAAATATGTGCACTTTTTTTAAGACTATTTTGTTAACTTATATATTGTCGAAGGGAGTCATTTTTTAGACTTTTCATATTGAATTGATGACATAACATAATGTGATGTCCAGAAATATTTTTGTATAATTTTACATAAAAAGAATATTAGAATTGATTTGATGACATTATTATTATACTTTCCAATATATATATTATTTTTATTTGATGTTAGATATAAATAATATTCTAAATATCAAGAAAAAATTGAAGATAATTAAAATTTGTTAACATTTTCTTCATGAAAGTATTACAATTTATATAACACAATGAAAGTATATAGTGAAAAACTTACATTAATATCATTTGAATGATTGTCTGCAAAGGATTCATCATTCTACTTGTGCATTAGCTTTAACACCTCGGATAGTATTGGTGGATGTCCAAGCTTAGCCTTCTAAAATAAATAATATTTAACCAATAATGTATATGAAATATTTTTATTAATTTAGTATCAATTGTATTCACAAAGTTATCATCAAAATTAAATTGGAATAAAAGAATTACCAAATCTATAGTATGTTGGTAAGTCATTTTCGAACCACTAATATGTTTTGAATGTCTTGATCATTCACATACTTTCTCTAATAAATTCTTTTAAGACACCATCTGGATAAGGCCTTGAACTCTTAACTATTCTAAAATTCCCATCATTTTTTTTCCAAACATATTGAGGAATACTATTTGACTTTGTATCTTTACCATACTATTTTCTCTATTTTTAAGCTTATCATTGTGTATGATACTAACCACATATTTTTATGTATCCTTCAGAAATATCAACAAGGCATTATTTCATTTATATTTTTCTGCAACAAACAAAAAAGAAAAAAACAATATATTGTATTTCATTATTTTTGTTATACTTTTTAACATCATAACAATTTTAAAATTGACTACATGCATTAAATTGTAATTCAAATTCTTTCCAATAATATTCATTCATATTTAAGGGCACTTTTGTATACTTTATACTCTCATCAACTATTTTCTCCTTATAAATTATTCTGACTTAACGAGAAGCATAAGAAATAAACCTGTAGCAAAACAATATTGGCACATACATATACATATAAATGAAAAACAACCATATTTGTGTTACTAAATTGATTTATTTTTCATTTTTATTATTTTTCCAAAACTAAATAATGCAAACATCATTTTCATTCTCCATGATAATGATGGATCAATAACAAAATCAGAGTTAGTTATAAATAAAAATTACAAGATTTTAAACTAAAAAAACATTTAAATAAAATAATGAAAACTAAAAAAAAAATCTTGCATGAAGTAGTAACATTTTCTATACAATGTACTATTTATTGTTAATAGTAGGCCAAATAAAGATTTTATTATAACTTATGAAAATAATGGATTATGAATATCTAGTCATTATCGATATTATAGTAGTATTGCAAGTACCTCCTAAGATAGAGAGGATAGAGCTAATACTTTGCATGCAAATAATCATCACATGCACCTTCCTATGGGGTTGTGTTCTTGAAATCTAATGATGGGAGAAGTTCAGGATCAATAGATAGAGGTTGAAATACTATCAAGAAGACTAGAATGTGAAGGAAGAATTTTAGAAACTATAAAAATTTAATTTCTTTTATAATGACTAAGCTTTAATCTAAAAGCAATTTGGTCAAGTTAATAATTTTAAATATAATACTTCTTGAGAGATAATCCAAGTATGGTAGACTAGATTTGCAATTTAAATAAAATACCAACAAATTTCTTCTTATATTCTTTTCCTAATCATTGATCTATTTATTTGGCATGCTAGTTTTCAAGTTGTGGCCATTTAATGTTGAGTCGTGACACTTACTATGGTTTGAAGGTCACAATAGCACTTTTAGTTTTCATATGTCATGACATTTACTTTGTTATTTACATCACTACAACAATTGTGAAGTCACGACATCTTGTTGGATTATAAATTTGTGGTAAAAGATTTTTTTTTGGGCACGATAAGTATTTTGGAGTCTCAACAAGTATTTTAAAGCTGCAATATTAATTCATTGCATCCACATACTTTCATGCGATCACAACATCATTTTTAAGCTACAACATCACTTATCAAGTTATGCCATCATTCTTTAGTCACTTCATTACTTGGTAGTCATGACATCATTTGTTTATTCACAATTCCCATACTTTATGGTCACAATGTTATTTTTCCATTGCAAGATCTTTATCAAGTCATGATATCACTTATTAGGTCATGCCATTATTTAATATAATTCCACTAACAACATAGTAATGGCATTATTACTAATAGCGGCAACATTATCATTTAGTTGCTACATGATTCTTAAGTTATTATATTATATCTAGGACATGACATTATTTTCTCTATCATGACACTCTTATTCAATCATGATTTTATTTTTAATTCATGACTTTACTTGTTGGTGTCAATATTAATTTAAATTCATGGCATCTCTACTTATTGTGATATGTAAATCATCACACCTACTCTCATTTTTTGGTCCCAAATAGCCCTACCAAAAAGTCCAAAAAAAAAGTTAATATCATGTTTTTGGTGAGTAGAAGTGAAAGTGTCAAAGATGAAGAATATGATGCAACAAACAAATATATTTTATTATCAAAAATGGGGGAGGCAATGATGATGAACACATTCTCTAAAAAAGAATTTCATTGATGAACTAGGATTCATTGAGTTTATATCACCATTCCTAGAAATATGGGACAAAAGGAAAAGGAAAACCCTTTGCACACACTTCAACTTAGGAAATGTAGTTGTAGTGCAACAATTCAATTCAAATCTTGAAGAACAAAATAAAAAAATTGGCTATGTGAGAGGAATTTGAGTGTAATTTGATATGACAAACACCAATCAAAGTTATATATTAATCAAATGTGTTTGATATAAATAAATTCAAAAAACTAAAGAAAGAACCCAACTTACAGAATATAACTGAGATTTTGAGAAGAGAAAATGGCATTGGCATGGAATGAATAACTTATTCTAACATATACCAAGAAGGGACTTAATTAAAACAAAGAGGTGTGGTTCTAGTTCCTTTGTTCAATCTTTTAGCCTTCATTCCATTTGTCCACAATCAATAAATATAGGAAAATACTTTTGTATGCCCTGACAAAAGGATACAAAGTCAATGTGATAAAGATAATTGAGAAATCCATTTTGGATTATTGAGGGGGATTTAATGGTCACGTGATTTAACACTCCCTCATCTCTCAACAATGAAAAATGGAAGTAATAAAGGAGCATGAGGAGACATAAGACATATCAAAAAATATCACCTCTAAAACTAACCAATGTGATGGAAAAAAAGTCAAAAAGGGAAAAAGATGAAACACTAAGAGGAAAAGAAGAATAAAATAAAATGAAGAAACATAAGTAATATATGATGAAGAAGAATGATAATAAGAAGAAGAATAGATACAAAATGAAGAAAAAGAAGGTTGCTAAGGAGAATAATAAAATTAATAAGAAGAAGAAAATGATGATGAAGACAAAGAAGAAGAAGAATAAAAAGAATAAGAAGAATGAGAAGAAGAAGAATAAGAAGAATAAGAAGAAGAAAAAAAGGAGAACAAATAAAAGAAGAATAATGAGGAGCAGATAAATGAGAAAAAGGAGGAGGAAGAGAAAAAAAGAAGGAATAGTAGAAGAACAACAATAATTAGAAGAAGAACAAAAAAATTGAGAAGAATAAAAAGAAGGACAACAAGAATAGGAAGATACAAAAAATAAAGAAGGAGAAGAAGTAGAATAAGAAGGAATAGCAGAAGAAGATGTAGAAGAAGATGATGAAGAAGAAGAATAATAATTAAAAGAATAAGACGAATGGGAAGAGGAATAAGTAGAAAATAAAGGAGAATATGATGATTATGAAAATGAATAATGAGAAAAAGAAGAAAAACAAAAAGAAAAGAAAGGAGAAGAAGGTCAAAAAGAAGAAAATGATGCAAAAAAGACATAGAAGTAAGAGATGAGGAAGTAGAAGAATAATAAAAAGAAGTAGTAGAGAAGATGTAAAAGAAGAAGTAGAAGAAGAAGTATTATAAAGCTGAGAATGGGAATAAAAAGATGAAAACAAATATGAACAAGGAAAAAAAATTAGAAGAAAAAAGAATCAAGAATAGAAGTAGAAGAAGAAGATTAAAAAAAAGGAAGAACA